>VZRI01009426.1:495793-805290 GCA_013397515.1 Upupa epops | reverse complement strand
CTGTGTAGCCCCTTCAGGTAGTGGAAGGCTGCTGTAAGCTTAAACCCAGAGTTCTCTTGCAGCAGAGGGAGGGTCACCCCAGCTGCCTCCTGCTTTTGGCCATGGTCAGGGTTGGTTTTGCCTTGTACAAGTGCTTTTACAAAAGGTGAAAGCGTTTTTTGTCACTTTCCTCAGCTCTTGCAAACAATCGGCAGTTCCGGCAGTTTTGGGGTTCAGGGGTCTTCTCAAGGTACTGCTGCTGAATGCCCGGTGAAATCATCCAGCGGGTAGGAGTTTCCTAGTCCGAGTGTGGGCGGTGCTCATCTGCGACACCTTATCATGCCTGCTGAGACAGAGATTAATGACGGATCCTCGGGAGTGAAGCCTGGAGTTTTTTTTAAACGAGCTTTGTTCTCTTCTAATATGGTCCAAAACAGTAGTTGCAGGACAAGCTAGAAAATGCTCTTGTTTCACAGATGTTCTTTTTACAAAGCTTGGTTTCCTTTTATTTGTAGCTGACTAACTCACGCTAGTAGTAGCACTGGGCTTGGTGGATGCAGTTGATGTTTCTGCTGTTGGGTCTTATTAACATTTTCCATCAAAACAAGTTTCCTTCAAAGCTGACAACCACTGCCTTCATGAGTATCCTGATCTCTTTGTTAGCAGCACACAGGTGGTCTTGGCCATCTCCTGGAGCTTTTTGACCACTTGTCCTGGACATCAGCTCCTTGTGTTGGCAGGCTCCCAAAAACCATCTCTGCTAATCCTGCTTGTACCAAAGCGTGGCAAAGCAAGATCCATGAACGTTATAGAGGGCTTGATTTCTTTAGGGTCTATGGTAACTGTTAGATGGTTGCACATTCTGTATGAAGTTTGAATACTTAAATTCCCTCTGTTTACCTTTTGGCAAAAAAACAAATACAGGCAAACTCAAAAGTGTCAAACCTCATCCTTTCTGAAGAGGAATTCTAATAGAATTTTGAATGGCTCTTCATGTATTTGATATTTAGCCGTTTGAAAAGTTACATACACGCTGTATTTATGCAACTAACTGAAAAAATTCCTGGATAGATTTTCATTGACAATGAAGGAAAAGGATTTTTCTTTCTCTATTGCTTCTATTCTAACTTCTCCCTGAGGAGAATAGAAAGTAATAAAAACCTGACAAAGTTAAGATACAGTTGTCTGTATTTGTAGTCCTGCCAGACTGAGCTGTGCCCTCATCAGCTTAGAATATTCAGCTGTGTTGCATAGAGATCTTAATGTACCTATAGTATGGTACATGCGTGCCTGTATGGATGCATGCACATCCTATACAGCCATAAGTGAGCCTAGTGTTACACTGTGCTGCAACACTGTCCTGTAGGACAGAACAGTGGGCTATGATAACGTAGAGGACATTTAAGATGCTGCAAATATCCTGTCCTTTTTTAAACTGAGCTTCTCTTAAGATTATAGCAGCAGTTTTCAAAAGATCATGTATTGGGTATTTCTCATGCCTGACTGGGTTGTATTAATTAGCAGTTTCTAGGGGTATGTTGCTGTGCTATATTACTAAGCCTTAACATACATTTGTGGGATATTCATAAAAAATGTATGTGCTCCAGCTATCTTTCAGGCTTTTTCCAAGGCTGGCCTAGTGCTTGTGGCACCAGTTACAAATTACAGTAAATATTCCTGGAGAATTCCAAAGGGCATGTGAGAAATAATTAGATTTTACCAGGTCATAGCTGCCCTAGAGCACTGAAAGGTCTTTAATGTGTTGTTGCAGATTTTTTACAGCATTCCTCTATGTAAACTCTTTACTGTAAAGATACCTAATAACATGTGGAGCCTTTAAAGTAGCCTCAAAAAAATCTGTTGTGTGTGAAGAGCTTGATGACATTCTACGCCTTCTTAAAATATAGGAATTCAAGGCCTCTTGAATTTCAGGCGAACGGAGGAACTCAATATCAATGGAGTTACTCGTATGCGGGGAATACAAGTATGGATATGTAATACAGATCTATCAAACCCTAGGAATATAATGAGATAATTTGATTTCTAAGTTAAAATAGTTTATTTACTTGTATTTTGTTTATAAAAGTAATTAATGCTTGTGAGATGGTGATTAAAGTTCTTGTCAGACCTATAGGGAAATTATGTCTTGAAGACATGGCAATCCTCCTGACATTTAACCAGCTGACAGAGTTTAAAAGGTGGTAGATGGGAAATTCTGACTACTTACTCTCCATAATGTGTTTCAAAGGATCTTAATGCAAGTTTATGACACATGCTCATCAGATGCTATTAGATCAATATGACAATGTTGATGTTTGTTTGTTTTTATTCCAGAGCAGCCCTATTGTACGGTAAGAATCAAAGTTCTGGGAACTCCCTCAGCCGAAAGTTGACCTGAATGACTCTTGCTGTGACTTGACAGGCATTTTAGATCTATTTTGTCCTGCTGTAAATCAGGTTCTAGTCATAAACGTTTCTGGGCAGGACATTTATGAAATGTTAGAAACCAAATGCATTGACTGGGAAGTTAAATTGAATCTGAGATCACTCAGCCTCACTGCAGAGGAGAGAGAGCTGTCTCTGAGCATCGAAACTGAACTGTTGCTTCTTTGAGCTTCCCAAGGACAGATTTCTTTTAGATAAAGCTGAGAGTAATAGTTTGATATTCAATGAAATACCCTGAAGTGAACGTTAGTGGCTTTTAGCTCTAGGCTTTTAACAGGTTATATTGATTTTTCAAAGCAGGCTGTCCCAGACCCAAGGTATGCATTGGCTGATTTGTAGAGACATCCAAGAAAAGAAACCCTTGTAATAGATGAGAGTTTGTATGATGCACATCTTACAAGGTTTTCTAATGCTGGTTAAGTACAGTTTCTCAGCAAATAAGTATTACAGTTTGTATCAAGAGTTTAATCTTTAAGTTTTCTGAACAATTTCAAAATTACAGTCCAATTTTGGATCCGTTCCTTCAAAAACAAGTACCTGTCAAATTCAGCTTTCAGTGTTGTGCATGTATGTAAATACCTTGTCAAAATTGGTGCAACAGCTCTGTATCAAACGCAACAGAAATGAGAAAGTAATCATGCCAGAGCCAGTTCACAGTAGAACTGAAAAGGTGTGGTGCGGTAGCTCTTAGTACTTGTTCTAAACGAGGTGAGCACAAGAATGCTGCTTTTTTTTGTTTCTTTTTTGTTTTCCTCGACAGAGGAATGTTTGAGAGGTAATGGTTGTAATTGTGATTTTTCTTTTGTCTGCCTATAAAGACCAGGAGATTAGACTGCTGCACCTGTGTTTTCTGCCATTCCTCTCCATTCTGTCTCTCTGCACATCTTCCCAACTCTCTTAGACAGCCCCAGGGAAAAGTCCCATCAACTCGGAAACGCCCCTGATGCAACCGCATCTCTGTTTTTCCTAAGGCAAATAAACAGTTTTGCTTATGAGATCATGTGCTACAGATAGAAAAATTAAGTAACTTAATGGGGCAGTTGAAATTGCAAAGCCTATGAGTAAGGGGTTTTTATTGTTTTTTTTTAATTTCTTCATAGAACATGCAGAAATGGGTGAGGAAATCCAATTGGGTGAAGTCCATAGCAAGAGAGCTTGCTCCTAATGCTTAAAGCTGATTGCTGTTTGTATTTAGAAGGCAATTTCCTCTATTTGTTAGATGTCAAACCATGAAGCCACCATGAAAAGAATTTTAGGAGAAACAGAGCTAAGTCCTTCACAACTGTGAGGAATACGAGGTTTCTTGCTTGCACACTTGACAAAGTAAGTGATGCTGTCAGCACAGCATAGGCTTTCCGTGTGCTTGATGTGATTTTGAAAACTTTTAGCTGAGATTATTAGTAATGTCTAAGATGTGTGAGGAAGAATCCCGTAGGGGACAAAGCTGATGTTCTTCCCTGAGGGCATTTCTTGCATTTGTGAATTCATGGTTTTATGGGTGAAGCCTATACTGAGCTGAACAAAGCAGTAAATGCTTTTTTACGCCTGCCTCTGTATAAAAGTTCCCAGCAGTAGAGAAATGCTTAAAAAAAATGAAAAGAAACCTTCTGAAATGACAGAAAAATATTTTCTGATGTGGTTTTGGTCTTGGATTACTTCTTTTGGAGCTTTAATCACTGCTAATGCAACAACTGCCTAAATCTGGCCTTTAAGCTATGAATGGCAGCAATGATTTTTGCCTTCCTAAGAAAGGGCTTGGGGTGAAGGACTCTCTTCTGTTCTGTTCCGGTTTTGCCTGTTGGTGTTTGAAGTCTTTGCTGCTTCTGCTGTTGGCTGTTTAGATAGTAAGCAGCCATCCACTGATGAAAATTTACTTCCTGTATTTCCATACGCAGTTTTTTTGAATCTTAATTCTTCATAGCTCTATACAGAAAGCCCAAAAGTCATATTCTTTCTCTGTGTTTGCTTTCAGGGCACAAAAATGGTTCTTGTCTTGGTCCTTTAACTTCCTGATAGCCCCAGAATTTTTGCTGCCTCTCTCTTCTCAGCAATCAGTGTCAGGCTCCCTGTGCCAGGCTTCCTGCATACACCCTGCCTCTCACCCACCTGCTCACCTCCTCCTGCAGCACCCAATAGCTGTTCTTCTGCAGTCAAACCCACACAGGATCATTTACATTCCAGCTCTTTGCTCATTGATCTTCTGCCATGAGAAGCTGCTTCTGCTGAACTCTCTTCTCTCCCTCATTCTTCTTCTCCTTTGGCCCTTTACACTTGTTAAAGTTTCCTCTTTTCTTCTCCTATTGATTCCAAATTGTGAGCAGGTTCACACAGGTCTAATCTTTGTAAAATGACAGTGTCCAAGTTGTGTGCAGATTTATAACATATTAGTATTAGTTACTCAATTTGAACACTGAGCATTCTGAATGTAGACCAGTTGTGTGGATCTAGCGCTGCTTTAGATGGTGATCTGTTCTCTCTAAAAAAATGTGTATCCCCTGCTTTGCCTGCTAAGTCAAATCAAAGCCACTAGCATTGTGTTTTGGCCAAATGCACCAGCCTGGTTGCTTGCATTGTTTGTGTCTAGCCTGTGTTAACATCTAGCAGTAGGCTGGAGTCTGTGCGTTTGCTGATTTGCTTGTGTAATACCTGGGTTTGAAATTTTGAATGCCACTGTGCCAGCCCTGAATATTTGAGTAATTCAAAAAGTGTTTATTCTCAGGAAGGACTTAAGTTTACATTGTCTGCACAGATTTGCTTAGTCCTAAGTAGGGATGGTTATTCTGTCTTCCTCTGTTCAGTGAGAGAGGGCGTTTCAGTAGTGATTTGCATGACGGCGCTTAATACCCTCAGCAGAAAGTTACCAGTTGATACGGTGATTAAAAAGCTATCAGGAATTTGAGTTTTCCGTGGCCATGAGGAGTGTTACATTTGATGATGTTCTGACTTAGAAAAAGGACATATATGCAGAAACCTTGCCTTGGTTGAGAAGACAAGCTGCTCTTCTACAAGAATCAGCTCCACCAGCACCATCTGCATCAGTCGGTGTGGAAGCTGGCTTGTCTTTAGCATCTGCTGGCTGAATGTACTGTGGAAAGCTGCTTGAAGCTGAACTGGAAAAAAAAGCAGCTGTCAAGCATATGTGTATTCATTCACCTTTTTTTTTCCCAGTTGCACTTTATTAATACTGATTTTACTTTTTGCAGCGAACTTTTGTTCTAGAGTGTACCTCAAATATACATGAGGTCTCATTTCTGAAGCGTTGGCATGGCTCAGTGCAGGTATACCGCTTCCTTCACGTCCCAGCAGCACGTTCATGTTGGAGGGTTTCCCAGTATTCCTCTTCAGTTTTCACCCGTGTCCCAGTTGCAACACCAGGAGAATGACTAGGAACACTGATGATCGAGGGTTCTTCTCTGCCAGGTGTCTGGCAAGCCAGGGGTGTGAGGAGGAGTCCTGAATCCTGGGAGTTACTTTGGTCATGTGAGTGACACACATTATTCGGCTGGTTTGCCTTGCTTTCACTGACAATAAAGTTCCTTGAAGTGGTAAGAGACTGATGTTTCTTGGGAAATGGGATCTGAAGGCCATTTCAAGCTTAGTATCTGGAGCAATCTTTTATTTTTTTGTTCTTTAATCCGTCTTTAACAAAGTTTTTGTTCTTTGCCTTTTGTGGACACAAACTAATTGCTGCTGCCAATCCCAAGCCTTGGGGGGGAAATCTTGGGAATCCTGAAGAGAAGCAACCTGTAGAAACCCATGAGACCTTCAGCCTTGAAAAGGTGTTTTGGCTGAGCTCGGGATGAATGTGGCTCTGCATGATATGCAGCTTGTAAGAAGGGTCTTATCTGAGAAGGTGACAACACTGGCCTAGTTTTTCTGACTATGGATGATTTAGCGAAAGAGTAAATGGCAGAAGGCAGGGTGGAGGTTTTGTGTATGGCAGCACTGCATTAGATGAATGCTTTCATCAAAGTCTTGTGTTTTCTTGTTTTTCCTCTTACCTTGAGACAACTTCCTACACTTTACATACAAAGCTGAGCATGGTTTTTATCTCCTCTGAGAGTGGTCTGATGCTATAGTAGCTTTGTATCCAATTCTTCAACAGGGAAAAGATTTTCAGAACTGCTTTACAGTCGTACTCCCACCTGCTCCTCTATCCTAAATGCAACTCTCCTCTGAAGGTTTCTGAAATCAATGCCGAAGTCTTAAACTTCTTTCCCTTTAGAGAGCAGTCGGAGAGAAAGTCAAAGGCAGGCAGGCCTAGGTCTGCCAGCCCCACAGGTAAAGCTAAAGGCCAGTTGTACAGAGAAGAGATGTCAAGGAATATAGAGCTCAGTGATGCGTGCTTGTGGGCGGCTTGGCTTTTCGTTTCTTTGCCAAGTGGGTCTAGATGAGTTATAAAACCAGTAAATAAATCAATTTCTAATTTTCAGGGATTATGACAAAACTTGTAGCTGCAAAAATTAGTTTTGTCTCATTTTGCTATGAAAGCAAAACTACTTGGTGGTGTGACTGGGCTAGCTGGACCTGTGATCTGAATCAAAGATGGTGTGCCTGTGGTCCTAATTAAAGCCTTCATGTATCTATTTCTAGATAAAGCAGGCTGTCAGATACAGTAACTTCTGTGAGAAATATTAGGTTCCCCTTAGTGACCAAAAAAATCTCAATTTGAATAAGAGAAATAGACTGAATCTCCCAATAAAAACTGGAGTTCTTTTTTACCTTAGCAATGGGTCTTTAAAATCATGTTTTTCTAAAACTACACATTGATAGTTGTTTTTTGCCTGATACGTATCTTGATGTGTCTGTCTTTCAGTAGATGAAAACCATGCAAGGTGCTAGTTAGAATTGTACATAAAACTGCAAATAAAATGACCACAGCATCCCATGAGATACAAAGAATGATTTTTGGAAGTCATGCTTAGCACATTTGCTTTTGTAGTTGTAGAGCACTGAAACCAGAAGTTTGCCTTGCAAATGCCAGCAGATGCAACACCCAAACTCCAAGAGCAGCTCAGGAAGAGCTGTTAACAGCTGCACTGGGAAATTACCTTCATATTTAAATATGAACACATCTAAAAATAACCCCAATGAGAAATGAAAACTCGGATTTGTTGTTAGCTTGGCTAGCATTTATCTTTATTTCTATTTTATGTTATTTGACATTACCCTTTGTGGATACAACAAAGCCTATTTCATGTCTTCGTGACCATGCAGAGGGGCTCTGATTGCAACTGTAAATTCTTCAGTGAACAAATCATGATTGCTATGGATTGTTCATCGCCAAACATTTCAGGCCTGTGCTGGGTCTGCTTGGTGCTCTGTGCACACAGCGGAGCCTAAAAGCATTTAACAGAAGGGGTTTGGGTTGTTGAGTTCAGTTCTGCGATACTCCAAGCAAGAACATCTAAAAATGGGTTTAAACAATGTGGCTGGGCTGTTACAGTGTTTGGCTGCTATCACTGGGGGCAGCCCCAGCTCCGCTTTTGCATCAGTGCTAGTGTTTGGCCAATCCTGTAGTCAGCTCTACTGTCAGAAAACCAGACTTCCTTCCAAAATAAAACATGTTCTGTCGGTGCTGCTTTTCCATCTAGCTCATGATGGAGCCACACAAGTGCTGGTGTCCATGCTGCTGCAGAAAGGGAGAGAGACCATCCCTCACACCGTGGTTTGGTGGGTAGGTCAGACATGCTGCACTGTGGAGCTGCACTTGGCTTTTGTGGTCGCCTGTGAGAGTAGTGCAGCTATGCTTTTCAGAGGAGAAGTGAAGTGTCAGGCCTCATCAGGGGTTCTGTGTAGTAGCCACAGATCTGGTGGAAACTCTGTATGTGTGTGTGGAACGCTTTAAAGTAGAATATATCAGCTGGAAGAACAGATGATCCAGCTCTGAATGACAGCCAGTGACAGTGCACGTCACAAATTGCTGCTGGCTCAGCTTCACTTATTTGTTTATTTACTTCACCATTCTGTGCTGCCTGCAAAACAACTGCAAAGCCCTGCTGCCTGTTAGTTTGCTGTGGTCTTCCACCCACCACTACTGTTCCACACTGACTTCAGTGCTGCATCTGTGAACTTCTGCCTTAGAGCTCTTGTATAAACCCGTTCTTAGTGAATGTGCGAGTTTGGCATATGCAGCTATCTGCTTCCTTATGGTTTGTGTTGTCTGTCATGTTACTACAAAAACATTTCTTCTTTGCTTTTTAATTTCTGAAACTAAAAAATACCGAGTTTTTTCTGTAACCTGTACTGCTGGATCTGCTGTATTTATAGAAGCGATAGGTACCGTAACGTGCTGGGGCTGTCTGGTACTGTGGAATTACTTTGTTGTTTTCCCGATGGTCTGAGGGATTTTAATATGTTGGCAAAATGCCTCATTGAAGGGATTGAGGTATTGGCATGGAAACTGGCGCTTCTGTCAAATTGTGTGGCAGATGTTAATTTTGCTCTCTTACAGTGCGGTGCTTATGTTTCTACTGGAAATCTTAAGTAACAGCCTCACAAAACTATCGATAAGATGTGCAGCATTGATTCTGGTAGTTCCCTGAGCAGTAGGGTGCTGCTTGATAACTATCAAAGACTGTGCAGTTCATTAATCCTATGTAGCCAACTATTAAATCCACTCGTCCTTCATCCAAAAGGGTTTGGGGTATTTTCTCTCTTACAGACAAAGAGAGGTTATTAATATTGACCCTAAGTTACTTTCGGAGTATCTGCTGGAAAATAACAACTGTTGCTGTGTAATCCTGGGGATATAGAGGTTTGTCCCCTGCTTTGAGAACCCAATCTGTGTACTAGAGAACCAGAGTCATGTGTCCTGAGCTAGAGAGCCAGGAGGGTATGGGATGGTTCTGCATTCTCCTTTCGGCTCACAGACATGTTGCTGTGTTGTATTTGTGGCAAAAAGCAGAGGCCGATGAGCAGCAAGGCAGCAGGAGCAGCCAAACCCTAAGTCATTTACAAGGATAATGATGAGGCATCACTGTAACAGGCACTGGCCTGTTGCTGGCCTACCAAAGGTTGCACGTTTCCTCTTCGAAGCTATACAGGTTTACTAGTCTTTCCCTGAAAACTCTGTAGCTATGAATATCCGTATCTATCGAAGATGGATTCAGGTGTGTCATTTTTTCATCTCCTGGCAGGAATGTGCTGCCTGGGTTACAGGCATCTTTTGGAAATCACAGATCATGTTCCTTGAAGTCCTTGGGTTTGCAGACAGAGCTAAGTCCTCTTAGGGGTTGTTTCAAATGTGGGTGTGGTAAATATTGCAGGCATTAGTGTGTTGTTTAGAAAACAGATGTTATTCGATAACTTTCAATCATCTGACTTTCTCTGGGTTAAGAGGGAGAACACTGCAGACAAAGAGGGCTTTTAAAAGCCGGGCTGTCGATTTGTGTGTCCCGTTGCCTGCCAGCTCCTTCACCTCTTTCTGTATGGCTTAGTCATCCACACATTAGTGGTGTGTCTGCTTTAATGTTGGTACTTGAGGCCTGTGTTTTGGGTCTCTTGTTTGAAATGGAGTTAATAGAAGATGCCTTTTAAGATTGCAAAACAATTACTTTGTACTGTTGTATAACAATGGGCACTGCAGCTCTGGAAGTGAATTGGTTGCAAGTACAAGAATAACTAATCTGCTAGAATAAGGAAAGAAAAGCACATTTGGAAGAATAAAGGAAATATTTTATGTTTTCTAGGACTTTTTTTTTTCCAATGGAATGTGACTGCTTTTCTCCCTGTCCGTACTCGGCTCACATGTGCACGTACATATTCTCCTTGCATTCCAAATGTTTCTGATCAGAGCAGCTAGTTTCAGGCAAAAATGTTGTTAGGAAAATATCAACCCTGGAAATGGCAGCTATTGGAAGATTAGAAGAGACTGAAAACAAAGTCTTGTAACAGAATTTTTAATGTAATTGTGACATAATTTGTTGCTGTTCTTGCTCTGCTACGGCATGATTAAGTACTGAATTTGAATCAGCTTTTAAAAGAAAATGCTTAGTTTCATTCCACAGCACAATTGGCGACTAAATAAAAGTTCAGACTGGATTTTTTTTTTTCCAGCTCTCTTTTCAGAGAGAGAGAAAAATGTACATAGAGTCTTTTGTATTTTGCAGAGAGGAAGTGTGGCACAATAGATTGTTGGAGGAAAGCAAGTCTGATAATCAGTTTTCTGTACTGGTTAGGACTGGGTTTTAATTAAATTTTAGGGATAAAGGACAATAGTGTGTGCTAAGGGTGGCGAGTCAGCTTAAACCTAGAATTTCCTGGCTTTTATCCATTTCTGTGCCAAATCAGTAGTACTTAAATGTATGACTTCAGATGAGATTCCCTTGTATAGAGAGTAGTAACTGTTGAGGTTTTCAAAGAGTCTCTTGAATTCCAGAGTAGGTATTTGTTCGTGGGTGGGGAACAGGAGGACAGCATCTCCTGCCTTTGTGCCAGGCTTCAGCACGGTGTCTGCACAGTTAGTTGGCAACTTTGTTAGTTTGTTGTTACTCTAAAAATAAATCTAAATTACAGTGATTTCAAAAGGAGAGTTTATTGAGCCAGTGCTTTTTGACTCTTAAATGTTTTGTGTCAGGTTCAGGGAGGATGAAAGTAATCTGGTGTGCCATTATGACATTTGGCATGACCTGCTGTGTGGTGGAACCCAAATAACCTCTTGACATTGTTTTTTGCTGTCAGAGCTGACACAGGCATAACTTCTAAAAACATCTCATCTTCCAAGGTGAAACGAAGAACTGACTGAGTATCTTAAATATTGACTAGTGTATGATTGCCCTCCAGACTGCCCTCGCTACTAAAATCTGTTCTCTCTAGTTTGTGATTTGTCTGGCTTCAGTGGCTTTGAAAGTTTTCTGCAAGATGGGTCATCTACTTGATACGAGTCCTCACATGCTGTGGGTTGTATTGGCTGCAGGTAAATAAATCACTCTTAACTTACTCTTGGGTATAGGTATTGATTACATAACTCTGCTTGCCCACACTGAAGCAAATTTTCTACGTTTTTGATTCCTTTTTCTAGGGCTTGTCTAGAGCCATTAACATGTTTTTCCCCAGGGTGGCTACAGCTGCAGCAGTGATAGCTTCAGGTATCACTGATACTGTACTCCCAACATAGCTAGAGTACTAAAAAGTGAAATCCAGAACGGGCTGACTTACAGGCAGTGTGGAATTTTACTTTCGTGTTCTTTACTAATCACAAGATTATCATGAAATCTTCAACTGGTTCTCCTGCATGTTTATGAATGAACAAGCACCGCTGTTTCAGAATCTACTTCACGGGGTGTGGAATTTATTAGGTGATTGAACCAAATACAATAGTCTTGGAGAACACAGTATTGATAGATACTCAATTTATGCTCTGCAAAAGAGGACACCGCTTCGCAAACTTTCTCCTTTGTGAGTAATATGCTCAGCTAAAGGGGCATGTTATGTACGTGCTGTACTCTCTACCTATATACTAGTTCAGCAACAATGATGTGGGACATTAAAATACCTCAACAGCACAATAAAGCAATACACAACCTCCATCCTTTGTATCTGTCTGCCTTGTAGAGTGGTATTACAGGTTACATTTTTGGTCCTACGTGGCATGAGTTGAGATACCTAAAGCCTGAAAAGCTTTTAAGCTTGAAAACTATGATTGTAAATCAGCTAATTTTAGTCTTGAAATGATTTCCTTATCTAAATTATAAACTACTTGAAAATGGAGGTGCCTGTGAATTCTGCTGACACATCCGCAAAGTGAACATCGCTAGCTTCACAGTACACAATTGTATAAACAATGTTAATAAGCGTAATTATGAAGGCTGTAAATATTTGCATTGGCATTTGTCATAGCATTTTGTCAGGGCGAGTTTCCGTACTGATTTATTCTAAGTCTAAGGCATATGCTGCTTTTACGCAGATTTTCAAAATCAGTGTACTCAGGCTGCTTATTCCCACTTCTGTGAATCATTTGAAAAGGGAGAGTGGAAAACACTGACAATTTCATCAAGTGCAATCCCAGAAAAACATTAATAAATATTTTCCACACACTCCTAAAAGCTTGAATTAACAATAAACCTTATGTGAGGATATGAAAGTGGCACCTGCTACTCATTCTTTCCCGTGTGTGTGCTGTAAATGATACAGTGAAGGCTATTGAGTAATTCTGCTCAATGATGGGTTATATATTGCTTTTACAGAGCAGTGCTTTTACATTTTCTACATTAGACAACAAAAGACCTAGTATTATTTTTTTAATAGCTGAAAAATTATTTCAGCTAGTGTTGCTTATCATATGACAATAAAGCTTTAAGGCAATTGACCTGCTGACCTTAATTCCCAGGAAACCGTCACATTTCTTCTTTATTCCTTTGTTCAGCCTAACAATACAACCCAAAATACTACGGAGCTTTAAAGTTTCTCAGCATTGTAAGGTCAAGCTTTGGTCACCATAGTTACAGTTCAGCTCTGCAGGTCAGAGGGCAAATAGATTAATGATGTCAGACACATCTTTAAATGGTTCTTACACCGCTTTGCCATGCGGTAAGCAGCTGAGCATATTTGATATGACAAAGGCCTTCTTAAGTCTTGCTAATAGGAGGATCTTTGGAGACATCCGATGGAAAGGGCCTTTCCCCTGCGTGCCGGTGTTCAATATTGAGCTGCCGTGGGCATTGGCAGCAGGATGTTTTGGTTCACACTGTCAGAAGAATATTGCAAGAGAGTGGATAAATAGCTGCTGTGCCCCTGTGTCTTTCTTTCTGGGCGTCCAGTTCCTTTGTCCAGGACTCAGTCCAGTGGTTAAAAGCCCCAGAGAGGATGTGAAATAGTAAGCTAGAGGAATATATTAGCATTCTGGATGAAAGACATGCTTTCTCCTCCACAGCGCTTAAGTGAAGCTCGAGCCAATAGTAATGTGCTTTATATGCCTGCTTTATGTTAGTTATTAATAAAAGCCCTTAATACATGCAATGGTTGTGCATATATTAAAAACATATCTGGGTTCCTCTAGATAATGAGACTTTTTAAATTAAAAAAGGAAATATGGCTCACTTAATGAATTATATGGCTTCTTCATAGGACAGATCTTGGTGCTTTGGTCCAACATAGCACATTTACGTCAGAATTCAACAAGACCGAGCAGCTGTATGATCACTGTAATTTACAAGCAAGCTGCTTTTTCCTTTATAAGCTCTTGTTACATGCACACCTGCACCGCTGTACTTTTTTCAGAGAATTTTGCTTGTTGCACAGAATGAGGAGCTGTGGTTGGCCTTATGTCATTGCTCTGTTAGGTGTAAAGCAAACCCCAAATGAAGAAATCCCCCCCAAACCAAGCAAAGGACTTTTATGGGCACTTTATCTGAGTAAAGCTCTGGTTTTGAAAGGCCATCGGTGTGAACCATTAATTTTTTCTTGAAATGGAAATCCAGCTAATGGCATCTGTAAGTCACTACAATTAATGAAAAGAATAAAACAGTTCATCATGAAGTGTTTAAGCCAAATCAATAGCTTTCATCAAAACGCATTATCAGTTCATCGCCAGGATAGTTGACAGCAAGAAAGTAGAAATTGTTGATAGAAACTTAATTTAGTTGAAGAGTGAGGTCAGAGCCTCTCCTTGGAGTAGGCTGATGCTGGTGGATGGAAGAGTAGCATCAGTCCCAGGAGGCTTCAGTTACCTGAGGATGTTTACAACCTCTTCTTGGAATTGGCAGAACTATGTACTATTTCCTTTTCAATCCACTCGAATTAATTGTAGTGGCAGAATTTGTAAACCTGACAGCAAAATAAATGCTCTTCTGTCAGGGCTTGTTTGGTTATGCCATATTAGGGGAGTAACAAACAAACAGTTTTGTTATTTAAACTAAGAAGCATTATTACATTACTGCTGCCTCTGAAAGGTTAGTTGTTAGCTTTTGTGATAGGTTTCCTAAACCTTTTTTGTCATAGTATTTGGTATTTTTTCAGATTCTGTTGCTTTCAACCCAGTTCCATGAATGCAGTGTTACCCTTACATTAATACTAATGAAGAACAGACCCCTCCAATCACAGAATTATGAAGGCTGGAAAAAACCTCTAAGATCGTCAAGCCCTGCCCATGACCTAACACATCAGCACATCAGCTAGACCATGGCACTAAGTACCTCATACAATCTTTTCTTAAACACCTCAAGGGATGGTGACTCCACCACCTCCTGGGGCAGTCCACTTCAGTGTCTGGTCACCCTTTCCGTGAGAAAGTGCTTCCTGACATCCAACCTAACCTTCTCCTGGAGCGGCTTCAGGCCTTGTCCTTTCATCCTATCACTAGGTGCTTGGGAGAAGAGCCCTATCTCCATCTGTCTACAACCTCCCTTCAGGTAGTTATAAAAAGTGATAAGGTCCCCTCTGAGTTTCTTCTCCAAGCTAAATAAGCCCAGCTCCCTCAGCCTCACTTCATCAGAGCTCCCCTCTAGTCTAATCACCAGCCTCATTGCTCTTCTCTGGACCTGCTCCAGTACCTCAGTCTCTTTCTGGAAGTGTGGGGCTCAGAACTGCCCCTAGTACTTGAGGTGAGGCCTCACCAGTGTCCAGTAGATGGGGAGAATAATGTCCCTCATCCTGCTGGCTGCATTGTTCCTGATGCAAGCCAGGACGCCATTGGCCTTTTGTGCCACCGGGGCACCTTGCTGCCTCCTATTCAGCTGTTTGTCAGCCAGTACTGCCAGGTCCCTCTTTACCAGAGGACTCTGCAGCCACTCATCCTCCAGTCTGCAGCTCTGCATGGGGTTATGGTGGCCAAAGTGTAGGACCCTGCCCTTAGTGTTGTTAAACCTCATCCCATTGGTGTCAGCACATCGACTCAGCCTGTCCAGGTCAGGTTTAAATATGTTGCTTGTTGTTGCAGTAAGGGGAAAATAAGGGCATCCATATTTTGCTGCATTACTTTTCCAGACCCGTAGGGTATATTGTAGTCCATTTCTTTACAGTGTTGACTTCGCCTAGTGCAAAGCTGGATTTTCCTCCACAGAACACTAATGTAGTAGAGAGAGAGAAGTGCTGTCTCCCATTTCTTGTGTTCATAGAGCCCTCGTCTCCCAGCCCTGGTTGTTTCACTGACACTTAACTCCCTCCCCTGCAGAAGCATTCTGTTTCAACATCTGTTCTGTTCCTCTGAAGTAACATTTGATTCCCTCACTTCTTCTGTTGTATAAAGTCCTGCGATCTCATGAGTGCCTTGGAATCTTTCATATCTCATCTGAGTTCAACAAGTTAATTGATATTTTTAAGAAGCATTTCTCTTCCAGAGTAATTCGGTTTGTCTTGGCCTGGGGAAAACGGTGGAGTTTCATCTCTGTGACATACCTGGATGGACTAATTGCTGTGGCTTAGTCCATGGCATACGGCCAGCATGGCAGAGGATGTGCTGGAGACAAGGGACAGTGCTGCCAACACAGAGAAACAAATTGCATCAGTGGGAAATTGTGGAAAGAGCATGATGCGCTAGAGGAGTAAAGCACTACTGGTCCTTACTGGTGGTGCCATCCTGGGCCAGAGAGAATTGTTGTTGGTGCTGACCTCTTCATGCACAGATATTCTCTTACAAGATGAAGAAAAAGCAGTTACTGCAAACTCTTCCGCTTGTTTCCTTACAACTCTGTACTTGTCAATGCTTTATTTAGCTCAGCTAGTTCTTGATGTGGCAAGCGCTGAACTTATGGCACTGGCGTCCTCTGGGACTTGTCAAATACTTTTGCTGGTGTTTGATTTGGCTGTGATCATTGGATAATCAGTGCCGACACTGTTCTTTATGGTCATTATTTTGAATCAATTTTGTGTGATTGACAGAATCACATAATTAAGAAAGGAAAAAACAACTCCAAGCAGTAGCCAGCTACTGTAAAGTGCTTGTGATGTGAGGAAATGTGTTGTATCCTTTTGTGCATGGATTAATTTAGACATCACAAATGTAACCTAGGGTCCCTTGATTTCTAGAGCCTCACCATACATGCTTTGCTAGAAGAAGTCATGCTGTTATTCCCTAACAATGGGAAAGGAAAAGGTAAGACAGTTTCCACATCCCAGAGATGAAGTGTATTAAAGGGATTTATGTGTCCTTAATTGATGAAGAGTGAGTCTCTGCTGGATGCAGACAGAATAAAAGAATTGTAAATCTTGTAAAAGAAATGCTGTAAGAGGAAGAAACAGGGATCTCTGGCTACAAATTTGTGTGCCATGTCCCTCCAACGTAACACAAAGAAATTTGCTAACTTAGTAGTGAGTTACTTGGATTTTATCACATATTCAGACAAATGCTTTCTTGTAGCTCCATGCTCTGATGCATTCCTTGCTGTCTTCAAAACACCCACATACTTCACTGGCTTCAGTGCCGGCACTGCTTGAGGAAAGGTAATGAGCACCTTTGCAAAACCTCTGCAAGCAGCGACTCCTTTTGCACTCCTAAAGAGGTCCTTTGAACTGTCTGACAGCAGAGCATGTAGCCCTCTGTTTTCTCTCATCTGCTTTCTCCCACTTTGAACAATTTCATTGTCCTTTCATTTGTAACTTTTTATTATATCCCCACGAAGCCTCTGTTTTTCTTGCGCTCTATAATGTATGGCGATTGCAGTCTCTGTGTCCGAGCTTTCATTTGCAGTGAAATTGAAGGCGCTGGCACTGCCCATGTCTTCTCCTATCTGAAAAGAATTCTTCTTGGGTTCTCCAGGACAGCCCGTGCTAGTCACTTTAAAGCTCTGGTTTCTTTCAAGGAAATAGTCGTTAGGGATGGATATTTCCACAAGCCTTCCTTGATGTTAACAGAGGAACAGTCCTGATGTATGTGAGAGATAATTCTTCCAGCTCTAAGTTTTACAAGTTGTGAAGCCACTCGTGTCCAGGATATTATTAGATTAGGGATCCATTGTCTGAATAAAGATCTTGGATAAGAGGAGGTTCAACCTGAAGGTGCAGAAGGGGAACTGTAAAAAAAGATTGAATTATTTTTTCAGGATATTTGGTTTTATGTTGATCTTACTGTGTGAAATACAACTGCTGAAGTACAACTCCGAGTGAGTTTTAGCCTGCTTCTGAAGAATGTGTTGCAGTGAAGTAACTTCTGGTGTCTCTGTTTTATCAAGTACTGTAGTTTCTTTGGCTTTTCCCAGCATGAAGCCAATTATCCCTATTTGTTAGGTAACAAACCACTGCTACGCTCATCACTGCATAACAATAAACCTGTTCAACTCAAGTTTTCTTGATTTGTGCATCTCAAAAACTCGATTGGAGAAGCTCAAAAGGAAGACTTTGTTTTCAGCTGGAGTATATTGTAACTGCCCTGGACTGGTAAAGTGGCACAAAAGGTTTTTGACAGTGATATCTGGAAAAATGAGGCTGGTGCCATTGGATGCGAGGTGCAGCTACACGGAGGATCCGATACAATTACCTTTAAGCAGTTTACAACTTCAAGACAAATGTGAACGAAACGATGGGGGAGACTCGTATCCAAATATAGTGACACTCTTTTTTAATACAAAGTTTTAAAACCTCTTTGGGTGTCGCGTCTGATCTGATTGACTGCCGTTATAAATGGTGTCTGGCAGAGTGGATGTAATTTGTGTATAAAAATGAAATGAGCGCTCAGAAGTAAAGAGTACTGCGGGTTTTGTAATATAAACACAAGCATAATGCAGGCTGCTTGCTGAGGTCTCTCTTCTTTCTGTGTTAAATCACTGTGCACCACTACTTCAGTAAGGGTTCATTTTAATTCCATTCATAGTTAACGTCTTCATTTTTGTAAAGCATCTGAGGTATCTTTTTGGCTAAGGACTGTTTTGAAGTGTCTGGGAGTGCCACTTGTAGCTGCAAAAATGATTTGACACTGTGAATACGATCCCATTTCTCAAAGGTATACAAGGGGAGAGATAAAAGGGGGCTTCCCCTAATCCTGCTTACATCCAAGAATGGCAGAAGATATTACAGACCATAAAAATAATAGTAGATTTAGAGAAAGTCAGGAGTTACTGGCGAGTAGTTGCTGTAGATACTTTTCTTCACAGATGTTTAAAGTAGAAATGCAATAGTTTGTCATACCTGGTATAAAAACCCACATTATTTATAAAGTTGGTTTAGAAGCAGAGTAAGAAAGAGGGAGGAATTTTTCCCTTGATAGAACTGGAGATAGGGTAATCATCTTAGAGAAGACTTGAAAATCAAAATGCATAAACAAAGTTCAATTTAGTTGTACACGTGCATCCTTTCAGCTGGTAGACAAAATTATTCTGATTGTGCCTCATCAGATTTAGTCCTTCTGTTCCACACTGTTTATATTAACTTCCATTAACCTACATGTTTTGAGTGAAAGTTTAAAATGGGCAATGAAAATTGCTTTCATCAGTTCTCAATTTTAAAATAAGCATCAACACTGGGTTACTCTGTTTCTATAGGCAATTAGTTCTTATCCACTAAAACGTAACCCAGAACGCATGTGTTTAAATGGGTGTTTAGAAGTTTAATGTTGTATTTTGGTCTGTGATTTTGCTGGATTGGCAGCACATGAAGAAAGAGTTGTGTTTGTCGAATGCTAGAAATGAGGTATTGAGGAGTTTTTGCTTCTGCAGTCGAGATGTCTTGTTGCACTTCAATGTAATGCACTTAAAATAGTAAATCTATAAATTGAATAGCCTGAACTTGCTGCTGCTATGTACAGGTTACCTTCAAGTTTGAGTACATTTTCTGTTCTTTCAAAAGAGCCAGTGATGGATAGCACAAGGATCTGCGAGTATATATCTATATGCATGTATTTTAAGCATTGTTGTTCACTGAATAATTCATGTGAAAGCTGCTCATAAAGCTTGGCTAGTAATGTACCTCTGAAAGGTATTGCCATCAATATCTGACATGACTTTGATTTCCACTAATGATATGTAACCAGGAAACCTGCTTAATCTGTCACTGTGTATAAATCACTGTATTTGGGTGGTCAAGGAGACCACTGCATTTGCTAGTTTGGGAATGTAAATCCCTAATTCATCACTGGTAAACTAGATTTCTAAGTGCCGCTTTCTGTGTTCTGTTGTAGGTCTTTTGCTTGTAATATGTTTGATGGGCTTTGAGCTAGTAAGAGGTGAAACTGTGCAGAAAAGCATTTATTTAATGCTAAAATCCCAGCATGTAATGCTCATTTGAAAAAGGAGACCTCAAATGTAGAGCAACAAAAGGTGAATAAACTATAAATGAGCTATGAACTACTAACCAGCTGTTACATTCCATTTTAGAAGCAAAACAAATTAACGCAAAGGAAAAAACCCAAGGAGAGCAGAAAAGGATTTTTGAAGCAAAACACAAATAAACAAGCAGTGCTAAGAATGAAGTGGGAGGCCAGCTCAGTCACAGTGGCAGATCAGGACGCAGCCACTAATTGTTTCATAACGCATTGCCCTCACGCAGCGTGCTGGCACGTGTAGGCACAGGGTGTGTGTCCATGGGGTATTTTATCCTCATTTCCCACCTGAAGAAGCAGAGATGCTTAACCCAGCGCTATGGAAAGACTCAGTATGTAGCCCAGATTAGAATTTAATTTGACCAGCTTTTAGCAAGAAGGAAGCAAAGGCAATTAGAAAGTGATGAAGAGACTGTCAATACTTCTGTAGAAGGTTTGCCACCTGGGCAATTATTCTGTGTAGTAAGTGACATGTTTAGGTGACAAAATATCACCAACTTGGTAAGAACCCAGTTCATTTTTTGTGGATATGGCAGTTATCTTCACAAAAACATCTTAAGATGGAAGAAAACAAAACGGAGTGAAGGGGACTAGGATTTCAATGTTTATGAACAGTGAAGAAAATAGCCTTCATGTTTTTGTATAGTAAACCATTTCCAAATAAATAAAACAGCTTTTGAAAAAGAAAACCTGAGAAGCCAGAGGATAATAGAGATTTGAGCAGTAAGTGGGATGAGCCTGAAACAATTAGACATTGCTGGGAAACAGTACTTGTTGAGGTTACTGCAAAGTTTTGCAATCTAAGGATGGGAATTCCACTGCCTCCCTGGGCAGTCCATTCCAATGTCTGATCAACCTTTCCATGAGGAAGTGCTTCCTGACATTCAACCTAACCCTCTCCTGGTGCGGTTTCAGGCCCTGCCCTCTCATCCTATCACTAGTTGCCTGGGAGAAGAGCATGACCCCCACCTGTCTGCAACTTCCCTTCAGGTAGAGAGTGATAAGGTGCCCCCTGAGTCAGTCTCCTCTTCTTCAGACTAAACAAACCCAAGCTCGCTCAGCCCCTCTTCATCAGACTTTCCCTTTAGTCCTTTCCTGGATGCAGCACCATGTACAACCACTCTTAGTGCCTGATCATGCAGCCAGTTTTTAACCCAGCAAAGGGTGTACCCATCCAAGCAATGGGTTGTCAGCTTTTCCAGGAGGATGCTGTGTATAATACATCATTTGAAGAGTTAAATGAAAAGCAGTGTATGAAATGAAGTTTAGGAATGGAAAGGGAAAGTGTTTACCTTCATGGACAGAATTCTGTGCATCCAGGGGAAGTAACAGTGCCCCAGTGAATAAAAAAAAATAAGGTTGCAGGAGGTTCTGGTGAAAAGGGATCGAGCAGTAAATAGTAAAAACAATGAGTGTAGCTTCTCAATTGTTTCATGAAGAATTGAAGTTTGTGGGGTTTTGTCCTTATTATCAAATAAAAGGCACTCATTATGGAAACCTAGCAGTCAGGTGCTGTGCTGAGATGGGCTACTGAAATGCACATAGGGCTCAACCTCCCCAACCAGCCCAAATCTCTGTAGCATTCCATCTCTCAGACTTAAAACACCAGGAAATTTAACTGTAGCCCCAAGATCAGCTCTTCATCCACAGAGAAAGGTGGTCTGAGGAAAGTGTGTGAATGGAAAATTGCTAACTGAATCCCTCTTGCGAAGAGATCTTCAGCTCTTGACTCAATGCCAAGTTGAAAACTGAAGTTGCATCAAGAACTATAAGTAAGCTAATAGGGATTCTTCTTTAGAAGTAAGAAGGTGAGACATATTAGACAAAGATAATGAAAAGGTGTTAAACAGAGCTTAAAGGCCAGACAACAGCACAATATTTTGATGGGATCCCATAAAAACATTCACCGCAGTATGGTAGCCAGCCTTTTATCACTGTTTGGCAGTTTCTTAGACATTCTAGAGAAATAGCACAGGGCTAGGTTTTTGGTTTATGATTTGTTTCTGCTTCACTGTATTAAAATCCTCTCTGAGGTCTTTGGCCAGCATAGATCTGTTGGTAATTGAAATCGAAGGATTTGCTCTCTAAAGAAACAACAGAACAGATGTTTTTCCCCTTATGTTAAGGTAAATATTGAGTGGATTGTGTGGCAGTAAGACCTGAAGTGTAAAAATGTTTCTGATGTTTAGGTTCTCTTCTTTTAGTTGCATAATAAGGAGGCTTAGTGCTGTGCAGGAGTGGAGATCAGGAGGCTCTATACATGGAAGCAAAACCTGAATGGAAGTAATTTGGTTCTCACACCTTGAAGTGAAGTTACGGAATGGGATATTTTTTTAACTCTGTTCCAAAGCTGTGTTTAGAGTTGCTTCTTGTGAGGTCCTAGAAGCTGCCCTGGACATGGTTGACCCCAGTCTTTCTACTCTGTGCAAAGCTCACAGACTGCTCCCTTTTCCAGCTTTGTACTTGCAACGTGAACTTTACCAGAGCTCAGAATGCCGTCTTTCACAAACGTTTGGCTGACTTTCTTCCCCTGTTTAACCAGAAACAAATATTCCTTCTGATTTTGATGACAAGGTGCTGTGCCTGTCAGTTCAGTATTAGTTCACAACAGTAATTGCTACCGGGTGACACTTTAAGATCTGAGCTGCGACAGGTCACATTTGAGGGTGGCTGATGAAGTGTTTTCTGGAGGAGCTGGTTTCTGCCCATGATGAGCTGCTTAGTTGATTGAAGAGGTGACTGGGTTCTTGACAGCTGTCAGTCTTCATGTTTGCTTATGAGCCTCAGTTTTGCCTCAGCGATCCTCATCTCTTTACCATTTTCCCCCTTCATCTCCTGTGCTCATGTACGTTCTAGTTTCCATGTTGCCTCTTCATTTTGAGTGGCAAACCTTTTAGCGCTTTCCCGGAGTTCCCTCTACATGCAAAGATGTAAGTGGGTTGCTGTTTTAAAATTGTAATTTTTTTAAAAAATACAGATTCTGCAAGAAAGAGGATAGATTTTGAAATCTCAAAAAGCAGCCTAAAGATGATTAACGATGTTCCCTTTGTCCAGAACAGCTAATGTAACAGAGAGAGAGAGAGATAAAAGATAACTCTAAGGTGCTAAGTGGCTGGCTGAAAATGAAGATGAAGTTGTCAATGAATATGTATGCATGTGTCGCATCACTTGTTTTAAACGCACTTTGACCAGCTTAGGAACTGAATTTCACTGCATTTTTTTTTGGTAGGAAATAAACCCGACAACCAGGAGGGGAATGTCTCTGAAAATTTCCTCAAGATATAGCCCGTTTTAATAAACACAAATCACAAAACTGCTCTGCAGCTTATAAATAAAGTATTGCTTTTCTTGTATCCAGTTGTGAATTATGAATAGGAATGTCTAAGTTTAAAGCTACAATAGTTTCCAGACTACTGACTGAAAGTAGAGGCTTTCCTTTTAGATTATGCCTTTCAGACTGACTCTTACACTACTGCTGTAGGTTAATCTTGCCATTTTTTAAAAAGTACTCAAATCCCATGCATCGTGCCCTGCAGTGAACTGAGCCATACACGCATCGTGCGCATAGGTAACGCTACTTCATTATTAAATGCATTGTAAGACAGAAACACATTTACTGTAGCGCTGGAGCACTGAAGCCAGGCCTGGTGCCCATCCCTGTCATTTTGTGACCTGTTGCGTTCCGACTGTTAACCTTTATTCCTCTGGCTCAGGATGTTGTGAGCAGCTAAGGAATGTAAATACCTAATGGAGAAGTTAAATGAGTAGCACGCTAATAATTCTGTGGGCATGTAACACTAGCAGGTGTTTTTGGTAATGCTTTCCCCACTATCCCAGATGAAATGTGAATGTTATAAAATGGGAACTGGGCTTAAAAGCCTTCAAATCTCTCCATTTACTAGTAATACTTGAAAGAGAAAAGAGTGCCCTTTCTGTTGCTGCACACAACAGACCAGGCAAGGCATAGTCACCTTACATTGAATTTTGAAGTTCAGCATAATTTCCAGTGACTCTGTTCTGATTTATAGAAGATGAAATTATCAGCCCCTGTATTTACTCAAAACTTGAGTGTGTAATTTAAAAATAATCTATGTGTTCTGTTGTAAGCATGACAGGTTTTCAAAATTATTGGGAAAGTCTTGTGCCTGTGGAATATTTGAGACAGGAAAGGAGATTTTATCTCTCCTCCTGTTCTGATGCCTGTGCACTCCTCTGTGTCAGATTTGCAAATGTGTTGGATCTGGTACTGTGTGTTGCTATGTGGCACAGATGATAAAAGATGAATTTTCCTCTCAGTGATTTTGTTTGTGGTTGATCTGTGTGTAATGGTGGCTTCTTTTTTCTGGTTCTTTTCCCCCCCCTTTTTTCCCTGGGGGTGGTGTGATGGTGGGGAGGAGGAGAGGTGCTAAAATCGGGATTATAAAGTAAATAATAAAAGATGTTCACACCTTCAAAAATGTAATCGAAATGGTAGTTTGCCCAAAAGTGTGGTAGTTTTGCAAATTTCTCTAGCATGTTTATTTGAGAGCAAAGTTAGGTTTTTCTCTCCAAGTGTGAATTGTCAAAACCAGGATGACGTACTGCTGGGGTTGCTTTCCTGTATGCGAATTTGGATTCACAATAGAAGATGCTGCTCTCTGAAATGACGGACACAGAATACATACGGTTGAAAGGTACTTCTGGAATCTTCCAGTTCAACCCCCCCGTTCCAAGCAGGTCCAGTTAGATCAGGTAGCTCAGAACTGTGTCTAGCCCAGCTTCCGATGTCTCTAAGGATGGAGATTTTACATATCTCAGCAACCTTTTCTACTTCTTACCTGCTGAAATGATGGAAAGCTTTGCCTTATGTCTCATTGAACTTTCCAGTTAATGGAAATCCAAGGTGGCAGGTGCCAGGACGTCTTGCAGAGGATGGATAAATGCAGACTAGGGTGTTTCTTACTGGTCCAGCTCTAATCTGTGTGGTGTGTGAGGTTTCTTGTCAGAGCAATAAACTAAACGGTTTGACATTCCACGTAGAGCATCTGCTCTTTTGGCTTCTTTGTTGCGGGGAGAAGATTACTTGGACTCCAGCTAAGTTGACCAGAAATATAATGTCCTTTTTACTCCTGAAGGCATAGCTGTCAGGACTTGGGAATCCCACATCAGGTTCTTGACACGTGCCTGCAGGAGTGTTGGGTGGTAGGATCCACTGATCATCAGTCTTAGTATTTTTGCTGCCTGCACGATTTATGACAGTCATCAGTTGTCAGATCAGATCATGTTCCTGCTGTAAAGGCTACTTCTCTGCACTCTGGTTATTCAAAGCTGGACAATGACCGTGTGTGTTTATGACAAGACCCCGGGATTTTTCACAGCAGTATGCACTTTGTGTTTTTATGAAACTGCATCGCCACAGCTCTTAAATAGCTGGAGTTTGCTGCAGAGCACACCACTCATTTGAAAGCTCAGGCTTTTTAGATGAAACATTTTAGTTCAAAGTACGATCCATCTTACCTCCTCTTAGATGTCGAACCTTTAAACACCTAAATATGAGCTACACAACTCTGGGCTAACTGTTACAATCACTGGAGAGAAATAAATTGTGGAAAGTGATTTTCAGGTTGGTCAAATTAGAACTTGACGATAAGTTAGAGTAGATGGTGTCTTATGCCATTCCATTGTCTGTGGGCAACTTTGGCAGTTACATGTGAGCTAGTTGCATGAACTCAGAACCCTTACCGCAAGTGACTGAAATCACACCTTCCTGTGACTGTACTGCGCCTCATAGATTCTGCTTGCTTAATTATGGATGCTGCTTGTAACAGACAGCAGCTCTGTCTGTTTAATGTCAGAAATGCAGTGACAGATACGCTTTGGCAAGAGATTTTGGGGTGAGTGATATGTTACAATTTAAGTGATTTAATGTATTTTGATGTGACAGTTGCGTGCCTAACTAGAACTCAGTCATTTCTGAGGAAGGACAAATTATAAGCAGTGTGTGAAGGTAGCTGTGCCTGGTAGTCTGAAGTTTCCAGACACAGAGACTATGCACATGTTGACAAAACATGAAATTAAGTACTAGTGAAATCCTGTGCTTGGTCTGGACAGTAGGAAGACTACCTTTAGCCAAGCATTTCTGATGGAGGCCAGCACTCCAGTGTCTGGGAAGACACTAGATTACCTGCAAAGAGAAGATGTGGGGATTCTTTGTTTGTTTGGTGTCTTTAGGGGTTTTTTTAAGTGGTAACCTGGTGAATTGCTGGTGTTAGCTGTCAGAAAAGTACTTGTTTGAAATGTGGAGACTGGCCAGTATTTTTGAGTTTGGAGAAAAGGCAGAAATAAAACTTTATTAGTAAGCTTGAATCTATTAGTTTATTACCTATTGCTTTTTTCCATAACATTGTCAACTTTGTGGATTGCTGACATGTGAAATGTTTCGTCTGAGGGGTAAATAAATTAGATGATCAGTTGCTCCTCAGAGGTAGAAAGGAGATGCACCTGACACTGACAATTTATGAGATCATTCTCAGCGAACTCTCAACTTGATCTGAGTACTTGTACTGTGAGATTGGGGTAAAGTTGCGGCAGCACTCAATTGCTCAGGAGCAATTGTGGATTGTGAATTGTGGTTGGGACTTGATGTTTATTTTAGAGCTCTTCAGGAGCATGATAGTATTTGGAAGATACTTTAATAGCAAGTGAGGCTGTCGCATATACATGATAAAGTGCATTTTATTATGTGCTTTTGCAGTTCAACAAATGGATAACTCTATGTTAAATGTAGAATTTATAGATAGAGAAGCATTGCAGGAATATAGCTCAATATTGAGAAGTACACCATCTATAAGAGGCAATGAAAGCATCTCTTGGTGCTCAGAATTGCATTCATTCATAGTTCATCACCAGCAATTGTGAAAGTAACTTTTGCTAAACTACTCTGATTTGTTTTCTGTGTTAGAATGTAGGGCTTCTTAAAGTTTTATGTCACTGTCAGGTTTTTTTTGAGTTTTCCATCCTGTCTTCAGTAACTTAGAAAGAGGGTTGCTCTTTCACCAAGAAGGAAGTGGTGTGCTCTCAAAATGTTACCCTGTGTGATATTCAGGCATGAATATTTTCTCTGTCTACAGGGACACTATTCCCCTGAAGCTACAGGAAGATGTTGCAAGAACTTGGACTAAAGCTCTTAAGGTCCTTGATGCAAAGCTGAAGCTCAGGGAGTTAGACGGTGATTTTTCATGCTGTGGCCATTTTTTTGGGGTAGAGTCAAGAAGTGTTGGTTGCTTGAGAAGTGTTTTGACTAGAAAAATTCCGGTCAAACAAATCTCTATGAATATAACTGTTGTGTTTGAGGACAAAGAATGATTGAATAAAAGTCTATGGTGAGGATGACATTGCATCCTCTGCCTTCACTGAGGTCAGATTACATTTCAAATATTGAAAAGCTGTCTAAAAACCCCTACCTTTTCCTACATTTAAAAAAATGAATTCTTAATATCAAATGCATTTCTACCACTGCATAAATATAACTCACCATATAAAAGGATGAATTGTTTTTCCCTTGTATGTTAATATTTAACTGATTCCACAGGTGTCTGTGGATATAATCAATGCAAAGTGTTTGAAAGATCCAGCTCTGGGGTGTGTGTAGTTACTCCCTGCAAACTTTCTATACCCTATTTAACTTTGGAAGACTACTTCTAAAGTAACCTGAAGTAGCATCAGAATTTTGTGTTGCCCTTTAAACCTTTGAAGTGATGTAAGGGAGTGACCTTTCACTGCTTGGGGAAAAAAAAAAGAAGAAAAGAACCTACCACAGGAGAGCAAATGCCAGCCCCTGTATTTAGATGTAAGTGCTAAAAAGTTATCCAAGTAGAATAGCCTTCTCTCTCTTCTTGGTCTGCAAAGATAAATACATGTTAAACCTTCCAACAGTAGGCTCTCTGGGTTAGGGTGATGTCTGGCTAGACTTGCCCAAATAAAAGAAGATGTGAAAGTTTATTACCTTATGCTTATTCCTTCCTGACCTTGAACCACAGAAGATGGTATTTTTAATTAAAACCTGAAGCACTGCATTTGTTGGTTAGTTTCTTTGTTGGAGTTTGTCTTGTAAACTTAGAGCTGGTGGCAGTGGCTTATAGACGCTTTTGATTTGTTTATCAGTGAAATCTGAATCATGTTCTGACTACACATTTACAGATTATTTATTTTAGAGAACAGAAGTACATAGTCTTTTTATGCTACATGCTTAGCAAATTTTTAACTCGATGCTTCTGCCAAAAAGAAAGCCTGTACAGTTTAGTACGTTAGCTCAATTCCATAAACAGTTCTGGGCAGCGAGGCTGTGATAGAAATGTGCTCCACGATTCTTCTTGGGGGAAGATGATGAGCTTTGGGATCAGCTCAGTTACCTTCTCTCTTTCATACAGTCATCCAAACAGTTTGGGGTTTGTTTTGATAGTATTTACCTGTTTCCTGGAGGTGTTGTTTGTTTGTTTTAATTGTAGCCGATGGAAGCTTTGCCTGCTCTTGCTAAGAGAGCAATGTTTACTTTTCACAGTGCTTCCATTTATCTCGCCAGCGCTGGCCCCGGGCTGTGTGTATGTGTATATTCTGCTGCAGATATGAATTATATTTTCTGTCTGGAGATCATAAGTTTTTTTGAAAGCGAAACAAAATGATTAAACTGAAGTCAACTACATTACTTGAAGCTGCTGTATGTGTTTATCCTCATAGTGCTTAATCCTTGACTTTGCCTCAGGCTACTAACCCTGGCTGGTTATTAATTCCTTAAAAATGCCCTGAGCCAATGTTGCTGCTGTTAGAACTTGTCTGGGGCTGAAATGAAGTTGACGTTTTTCTTAGCTGCAGCATTTTCTCTCTGTAATGTCATAGGATCAGTTGGTTACAGCAGTGCTGCTATTTCACCATGTGCGTCGAAAAATTTCTCCTCCAGCATCTGTTTAGATTTTGTGAGTTAACGTTGAGTTTACCAGGGACATAACCTATTTTAATGAACAGATTTCAGAGTTTTTGGAAGGGCTCTCACTGTACAGATCCTAAGTGGCCTATTATGAGGGAACCCATGTTTGTACTACATGAAACAAGAAGAAACCCGCCTGCAAGATCAGAAATTTAGGTCATTATGCTGTAGGAAGAGGAAAACTGTGAAATCGGGGTGAAATACAATACTGTTTGAAATGTTAGAAACATTTGTCTGGATACATTTTGGGTCTCATTTCTTACACTACTTTAAAGTGCTCTCAGGGAACAAAAGTTGGCCCAGTGTGTCTGAGTCTCAGATTTGCCCCTCCAGAACGTGTGGATGAACTGCTTCCAGGCTGGAGTTCAGCTTTCTGTAATAATAGAAGCCTTCCTGTAAAAATCTAGTAACAAGCTGTAACATTACAGATTAGCTTCAGGAGCAGTCATACAGCTGGGGGAATTATCTCCAAGCACTAAAGCCATCCTGGTCCTCATCAGCTGGAGTGAGCTGTCTGCATAGTGCAGACACTTCATGCTGCCGGCCACCCTTCGCTCTGTGACTGACTCAGCGGTCAGTCGGAGTTGTGTTAGAGAAGGGATCAGTGTGAAGAATGCGATGACACGTGGAGCCTCTGCTCTTCTGTGGCCTGCATGCAGCTTTGCTGGTGGCTTGGGAAATTCCTGCTGCCGTGGGAAGCCTGTGGACCAGCTCTGTGAAAGCCCTGTGAAGGAGAAGCAGAGTGTTCTGCCAAAATGCCACCTTCTCTTTGCAGTGTTTTTGTAAACGGACACCTTTTTTTGGTGTTCAGCATCTTCAGTTTCCGTGGGTTCTTTGAGAAGAACTCTTGTTTTTCAGAATGAAGTAAAACAGCTTTAAAATTGGGGAATCACTCAAATACCTCCATAACCACCCTCTTTCCCCACCCAAAATTTTTCATTGAAAAGGAACTTTTGTCTCTAGAATGGGACTTTGACAATGAATGTCTTAGAATCCCACTGCAGAAAGAAAATCGAAACCCACTTTTGCTTCTTTTCAGAAAACCATGTCCAGCAGATTACTTGGAAGAAATAATCATTGAATTTAAAAACAGGGACAGAAGGAGGTTTTCTGTTGCCATGAACAGTAATAGTAGCAATCTACTACTCTATCAATCACAGAAGTCCAAACTATGGACTCCTATGAAGTGTCCTGGCATGTCCAGCCACAAGAGCATCCTCAAGCTCATGTTAAAGAGTGGATAGGTCGCTTAGTTTTCAGTCCTCACGTGAGGGACATCGCAGAATGTTATTTCAATGCAGCTTTGTATCAATCTATAAAGACTTCAATAAATAGAATGAAAACTTTTACTCTGATGTGTTACATTCATTATGTTTCATTGACCTATTTGTATCTCATTCTATTCGTCTCACATCATCGTAAAGCTTCCTCTGTTCTCATAGTGCTAGAAATGTTTCAAATTACCATTTAAATGGAGCCGTTGATCATTATAGATAATGAAAGCATAGCCTGTGTGGAGAATCCTGACATTCTGTGAATATTAAGCCAAGAAATTATTTTATGCAAGTTTATTATAATTATTATAATATGAAATAATTTCATCCATGCTAAACAACTGTGTTAACTATAATCCATACTTGTTATCACACCATTTTCCCTGTTACGGCAGTTGTGGGATGATCAGCAGTCTGTAACCAGAAGACAAGGGGGTCCCATGGCCTGGGACCTTGAGTCAGGGAGTATAATTTATACTTCTAAGTTTGTTTTCAGAATGTTGTTTATAATGTTGTCCAACACCAGTATAATAGCTTACTGAAGTTAAAATGCAAGATGCGTAACGCTGCTGGTATGTAGAGCGCCTTAGAAATTAGACGGAGACATCCAACTGCTTTTTCTTGAAGGGAAAGGATTGCTGCATAAATTTGCCTTAGACCTGAGCAAATTCCTATGTTACATGGGAGGAGAAGGGCTGGGGCTGGATCTATAGTGCCTCCTGAAACTTCATGTTGCCCAGAATACAGCATGGAGTGGCTTCTCTCAGCACTGTCCTGCAGCAAACGGTCTTTGTTGGATGATGGCCATCCCAAACCAAATTCCATTAGGGAAGCCTGGGCTGTGATATGGTCTGTAAAGGCAATGGAGGAGCTAATTCAGATAAGTGTTATTTCTTACGCATTAAAAACTGTGAATTAAATGCTGGAAATGAAAGATCTTAATCTTGAGAAAGTAGAACAGATTTAGTTTCAATGTTGAACTTTGTTCTCCTGACTGTGTGGAGGAATCTGTGAAGATTTTGAACACTTAGCAGGTTTGGGTTCAGCTTCAAGACAGTCTGGAGTTTCACTCAAGCTACGCTGATCCTGTTTCAGCAGACTTCTCTGCCACAAACTGAGATTCCACTCTCTGAAGTGTGCAGCACATCCTAAGATACAGGATGGGGAGGAATTACCGAAGGGTTAAGAAGCAGGAGTGGCTGATTAGAATAGCTAAAATGTTCATAGTGCTACTTGTGTTTCCAGAGTCGTGTTTGGAGCGTTTCTGCTGCTGTAGGAAAGGCAGGGAGCTCCTGGCAGGGAAGCAGCAAATCCCAGCTCTTCACAATGGCACCAAACTGCATGGCGGTCGGGGTGGGGCCGAATGGGATGAGATATGTAAGGTGCAGTGGAGAGCTGTGAGTCAGGGGGGAAAATGAGTCATTTTCCCTCCACTGATGTTGCACGGCTCTTGCTTCGATCATAGCCTGTGAGGCAGAGTGTAGCTGCTTCAAGAGGACTCCTGCTCTGGAAAATGTCCTCTTTCTTACTCTATGGCATTGCCAAAGTTCACTGAAAGTCTCTGTCTGCTGACTCTGGTGACAATTTCTATTAAGATCTCCATCACCAATTTCTGCGGTGATACAGGAACAAACAAGAGCACGGCTTGACTTTCAGCTCCAGAGCTATTTTTACAAGGCTGGCTGTTAAAGACAAACAAAAGGAAACATTTTCTTTCTCAGCTTGGCATATTTGACTCTGAAGGTCCGTGAGAGATGACACAACCAGAACTCTGATGTTCTGTTGCGTGGAGTTGCTTGTGGAGCAAATGAAATGATGTAATGACCTGATCACTTTCTCTTGCATCTGCCCTGAATAACCTTCTTCACCCTGTTGTGTGCCTCTTATCCCATCCTGGAATCCAAAAAGCCTCATAGGATTTTGTCTGTGAAATCTTCACCTTCCATCTCCTTCGCCAGGTGCAGCAGCTGGAATTCCCAAAATGAGATTCAGAGATGTCGCGTGACTGCTGCCACCATTGCCCTGACAGTCATTTATTTCCTTGCTAATCAAACCAAGAGAAAGATTAAAGGGTACCATGTCCAGTTTTGTTTTGCTAGCTAGTTATTTTCTGAAGGAAAGGAAAAAGAGAATCCCTGGGAATCAGGGAAGTGCAGAAGGTTGGTGCCTCCCAATGCTCAGAATCAAGCCAACCTTCCTCTGAGGAAAGGAAGGGAGGGAGGGGGAAGGCGAGGTGTGGATGTTTTATCAGAAGGTCCTTTTCTCGTGGTGCCCAGGATAAAGGGGCTGACATTCTTGGAGTGCTTTAATGGGAGTGGAAGAATAACTGTATCCTGAATTAGGCGATTCACTAATATGCCTATTTTTTCCAGTCCAAGTAGTTCTGCCTAGTGCCTCGGGCTTCTAGTACGGTGTTTTTATATGCCACTCAAAGCCTCAGATTTGTACTTTTCAAACCAAAGAAGACACAACTTTTGCAATTTCGCCATCCATGCCATTTTTTTTTAAATGCCAGGTTCAGTTCAAGTGATGGTTTTGATTTTGGATTGCCTCTTTTTTTTTGGTGGATGTTTCTGAATCAGCCTAATTGTGATATTATGTGGTTAATTTTATTTGGATGGAAATAATTGAATGCAGCACATAACGTATTGAGATCCTGATTTTTTTTGTCGAGTTCACAGTCTTTTTTCCAATGTGGGCTGTGGTTTCATTACAGTAAGTTCCTGCTTTGGATGCAGGGACTTACGTCAGATTCACCAGCTGCTGCTCTCTCTAAATAGGCAGCATGCCAGTACCAAGGATTAGCTGGGTTACTGTTTGTCCCACCAGTTGTTTTTAAAATCTTCAACTGCAGAAACATCCTTTTGTGTTGTCCCTGCAACTCAGGGCCTGATGCTCTCCTTTCCCACCCTCCCTTTTATTTTTCCCCAGGTGATCCATTTTGCTCACAGTTTTGCTATTCAGTTGTTTGCTTTGGAAAATACTTTTACAACTCTGTGTTTTATGACAACCTAGTAACCTTCCATATAAACATCTTTCATCTCTTGCCTTAGAAAATGGCTGTTTGGGAATGGGATTCCTTCTGCTATCACAATGGCTACAGTATTGAAATACTGTTGTTAAGAAGTTTAAAAAGGGGGTGAAAGCCTCTTTTTGTAAATCTGCTGAAGGAGGACACAGCAATGCTTACCTTAACCATGGTTTGCTCAGCTCGTGGAACAGTATTGCTAGTAAAAGTGCCTCCATCCTACAGGGGCCATGGAGTCAGGGCTTTGTGCAACATCTTCTCAGTGCTTCAGCTGCACTGATAAAGCCTAACTGAAACCCTAAACTGGCTTCTAGTTTGAGGTAAATACCAGTGTTGGTGCTGCTCTTACTGTAGCTGAGGCGGGCAGGGATTTGCCTTACAGGGGCTGCCTGAAGTACCAAGCGGGTCTTTTGTCCCCAGAGGAGCTGTGGCTAGAAGTAGAGGAACCTGGGTCTGGGAGCAGAGCTACACCCCTGCTATTGTTTGTGAATTATTTCTGGGCTCCCACAAGACCATCTTGGGTCATGTTGTGTGGGTTTTTTTTCTACTGAGATGCCTCTGCGGTCTTCAGCTCTCCCCCTTGCCCAAGTTCATCGTGACAGTTTTGGAGCAGGCATGTCCTTTAGGGCAAATAGCTGGAAAGTTATGGGAAGACCACAAACACTTTGATGCATTTTCTGCTGTGCCTCTTGCAAAGATGACAGATTTTAGCTTAAGTTCAAAAAACAAGTCTGAATTGTAACTGCAGCCCAAGCCAGAGCAGCCAGCCTGGACTTCTTGCACCAGAGGTGATAGCACTGGGCCAAAACACAGAGGAGCAAAGGTGAACTGTGAATGGAGTGAGGAGAATACAGTGCTGTTCCTCTGCTCTAGAGCAGCTGCTTCTCTCCAGGCTACAGGATTTAACTTCGTTAGCCATGCTAGGTCAATTGGAGCGTGTGTTTTGAGATCTGCAGAAGATTTATATTCAAAAGAAGGAAGAGCATTTTGAGCCCTGTAAGATGCATGCTGTGAGTATAAAGAAGAGAGGTGTGTGGCGGGAGCAAGAGATCTTGGTTGGGGAAGAAAACACAGGAGATTTGATTATGGTTTCCTTCTTTCTCCTGAAATTACTTTCAGACAGAACAGCATGGCTCTCAAATTCTGTTGTATTTTCCCCCAGCATTTGATTTTGCCAGGTGGGTACAATTGTGATGGGAAAGTGTGTGTGGAACTGCACCATCTTTAGTTTCAATCTTTATCAGCAGTTCTGTGTGATTTGGGCGGGTGGGTATATTTAGGTCTTTCTGCCTGGAAAAGCCCAGGATGGCTCCCCACAGGTCAATCTCACCTGGCTTGAGGCAGTCAGTGAACACAGAGGGTTGCTCCAGGCAGATTTCTTGCCACTGCACTGAAGTGAAAGAGCAACCCAGCAAAGGCACCTCTGCGCAAGCCAGGCAGTGACTTTCTATACGGCTGTGCTGACCAGTCTAGCAAAGAAGGCACAGGATTGTTCTTAGTACCTCGTGAATAGAGTGTGTCAGCAGTGCTTGAATAGTGAAAAGGTTCTGTTCAGTGCTCCTCCGGATGCTGCAGCTATTGTCAGCTCCTCAGAGTCGCAGACAAGAGTGCCCGGGCAGCAGGGGTGAAGCACCTGTAGCACTCACGTGGCTTTGCAGGCCTGTGCATTGCAAACATTCCTGCCCCACTTTTTGCCTCAATTCCATGTGATGAACTCTGCAGCTCCATCACCTGCTGCTGCATTGCTGATCTGTTCAAGCTGTCTTCTTTCTCTTCAGAGAGCTTCCCTGCCCACACTCACTCCTTGTGATTTCCAGCCAAGAACTCTAAAACATCATCAGGTAACTTTTGTGGGAGAGACACTCATCTTCAGCAGTCATGCTTCAATTACCTAATGAAAGTGTCGTACCCAGAGGACTGCACCTGCATGCTACAAATGTGTACTCAATTCCTTAAACAAACTTCTGCTGGATTTAGGATCACCTGAAAAAGCTGAGGTGATAATATCAGAAGAAAAAACCCACCTAATTCAACATCATCCATGGCACTAAGTACAGTATCCAGTCTTTTCTTAAACACCTCCAGGTATGGTGACTGCACCACCTCCCTGGGCAGTCCATTCCAATGTCTGGTCACTCTTTCCATGGAGAAGGGCTTCCTAACATCCAACCTAAGCCTCCTCTGGTGCAGCTTCAGGCCCTGCCCTCTCATCCTATCACTAGTTGCTTGGGAGAAAAGACTGGCTCCTACCTGACTACAATTTCTGTTCAGGTAGTTGTAGAGAGTGATAAGGTGCCCCCTGAGTCTCCTCCAGGCTAAACAACCCCAGCTGCCTCAACCTCTCCTCATCAGACTTTCCATGTAGCCCCTTCATCAGCCGTGTTACTCTCCTCTGGGACCAGCTCCAGTTCCTCAGTATCGTTCTTGAAGTGAGGGGCCCAAAGATTCACACAGGTTGGATCACAAGCAGGATTTGATGATCTTAGGAGTTTCTTCCAGCCTCAATGATTCTGTAATTCTGTAATAAAATCAGACCACATACAGTTTTAAAAATGTATATAAATTCAAGAAGGTTTGAGTAGCATGCATACACATCTTAAAAAGGTAATTGCTTAACTGTTTGAAATCTGGTAGCTGCCAAGCTATTGAAATTCACTAAATTGGCAAATTCAGTGCAGGGATGTGTTCAATTTGAGTTTTTTAAAAAGGTCTTCTTACTATGATTTTCACAAGAAAGTAGCCCTTATTTTGCTGCCCTTCATCATAGAATCATTCAGGTTGGAAAAGACCTCCAAGATCACCGAGTCCAACCATTAACCTGACTGTCCCAAGCCCATTGCTAAACCATGTCTCTAAGCTCCAGATCCAGAGATTGCAAGTCAACCTCTTCCCTGGGCAGCCTTGTGATCCCTTTAAATATGCCAAGACCTGGTGATCCCTTTAAATATGCCAAGTTTGCCTGACATCTGACCTAAACATCCCCTGGTGCAACTTGAGCCCATTTCCTCCTGCCTTGTCACTCCTTACCTTTCACCACCCTTGTTGCTGGACTCTTCCATAGCGCACAAGTCAGATGCTTCCAGTGTTGCTGGTTTTTTATCCATTTCAGTTGTATCTCTCTCGGTATGGTAGTGCGTAGGCTGTCAGCACTCTGAATGACAGGAGGAAAAGATGATTCATCCTTTGAGAGCTAGGAACTACTTAGCAAGCATCCTACATAGAAGATAGTCTTCCCTTTGTCAAGTGCCGTGTGCCCTTTTGTAAGTGGCGTGTAACTGCGATGGCTCACCTCGCACAGGTTTTCCCTAGAAAGAGAAAAGACAAATTCTACAGCTTTTTTAAGCATTTCATTGTCCCAGGTGCTGATGTAAAGATTATATAAATGGTGCTGTGGAACTGATACTGCTGTACTAGTCAAGGATATTCTCTGTTGGGGAGAGAAAAACCATGCTTACTGACTGAGGTGATTGAATGGATTACCTTAAAAATCAATTTAAGGAAGGTAAAAAGAAGGTGATATGAAAGCTCTACAGTGCAAAGATTGAAAGTTGACTTTAACATGGTAGCCTGAGCAATGGAACTGCATCATGTTAGTTTAAATTTAGGTGCCAGTTAACAGTATCATCTCCCTACAATGATTTTCCTGTTCCCCAAACCCTGTTCTTATTTTCCTGTTGCCCGTGGTTGGTAAGCCGCTCCTTTGATGATTCAGTGAACTGTCACAATGGTCCATCTCGCCTCTGTATCTTTTCTTCTTATTTTTCCATGTAACCTTCGAAGGCTGTTAGAACACAGATGATCAGCAACAGATTAAGAGCTGCTTATGGGTATCCAACTGTGGGCTAGGACCTGATCCAGCAAACCATTAAGCGTGGACCTCATTTCATTGACGTCAGTCGTGATTATATGTTGTCTTAAAGGTGAACATATGCTTTGGTGCTTTAGTGAATCAGTCTGCAAGGATATTTGTAAGTTAATGTCAGGACTCTCATGAGGAGGGAAAAGAGTTGGCTTTTCTATAGCAGTGCTTCTTTGGTGATGCCCAGCAGAGGTTTTTTTTTAGAGACACCACCTGGAAATTATTTCAGGTTTTATGATGGGGGAAAAAACTCCTGTTTTCTTGCCAATAAGATTAATGGTTCCACTCTGGCATCATTCAGAATTTAGGAGGAGATGCCTATATCTGGTTGGACAAACGCTGCTTTGTACCCGCTCAAATTATTACATCCAAAGTTCAGAGGCCTGTGAGAGAGTTTTTTGCTGTTTGTGGTTGGACCCATGTGTCTTCTGTAAAGACAAGTAGGACTCTCCCCAAGATATGTTGCTAGTCCTCCTCGGAAAAAAGTATTCCTCGTGTACCTGATTTCATTTTTATATTCTTATAACACAGAATATTTGCTCTCTGGTCACGACGTGTTTGTTAAAAGGAAGCATTCGCCTTTTAAAGGTTGGTGTTGGTGTTTCTGGACTTGTTCGTGCATGGGATGATTGAGCTCAGCCACTTAGCTCTTCTGCTTTCACAGTGTGTGCTGCTGCTTTACACTTGAGGTGTTTGGGGGAAAATAATCTCCTGTTCTCAGCCTTCCTGGCTGCTCTGTGAATATGTTAGAGCTTGCCTGTGAGCTTAGATATAGTGAGGTCCTTGAGATAAAATACACGGATTCATTAAACACCAGAGAAAGAAAAATGGTCCTCGTTGTACTGGTATCGCTTCCCTCTTTATTGTGAATGTGAAGTTAAAATTCGAGTATTAAAGAGTGTTCTGTAAACTCCAGCTGAAACCAGGACAATAAGTTAAATTATTTAATGCAATTTTCTTTTATAAATGTCATAGATATCTTATTAGTATTGCCTAAGTTGTCTGATGTTGCTTTATACTAGCAATAAAGGAAGTTATATGTGTGAATTGATGTAGAAAGGATTATTCAAAGCATAAGGATAAAAATAAATTCCTTCTCTGATGTTTTTAAGAACCCAGGCCTTACGTATTTTACACAATACTTTAGTTATGTGCTCCCTTTTGTAAGGTAATTTTTAAATCAATCACGATCGTCCTGATCTATTTTGGTTTTTTAAAAAAAACATGAACACAACCTCGTGCTGTTTTAAAAATCCAAAATCCAAACGCTTGAAATCAGGATAGCAGTAACACCACCACATATTACAGACGGTAGTAAGCAAATACATTAAAACAAGAGAATTAGAGTTTAAAACGGAAATGTTTATTATCTGAAGGTAACACAGCAATAGAATAGTGGGTTCTCCATCGCATGGTTGGCTGTAATGGCTGCAATCATTTTCGTTATGGCTTCAGTACCGGGACTCTGCAGAGTCCTAGCAAGTTACGACTTTAAGAAAAACAAAGGGTTTTGTCTTGCTGCAGTCTCATATGTGAAATGTATATGCCTGTGGCTTAACTGCTTTGAAGATTCCTCAGTTCTTTTCTCAAGACTAATATTCCTAAAGACCAGATTTCAAGAAGCATCAGCTTACGTTAGGGCTCCTATCTAACTACCAAGACTGAAAAGTCAAGTCAGTCACCTGAAAGAGAAGCATAAAATCGTATGACAAAGCTGCTCTGTGTATAAGAACCAGCCTTGATCTTAAGACCATGTAGTTTATATAAAAACTATAGCTTCTTAGGATAGCAGTGCTTTTGTACTTCAATAGAACAGTGTTACTGTAGTGAGTTAATCTTACAGAATGGACTTTCTGAAACAGCACTTAAAAAAGCCATTTAAAAAGACTCCAGGTGAAGTTGTTGAGTTAAATTTTTAGTTTCTTTTTGTGATTCAAGTTGAAGATGGCAATTAATGTGGTCTTCTTGATGTTTTTGCATTCAGTCACTCAACATAAAGCATGAAGATCTCAATTCAAGCCTTCATACAGCGAATGATTGCTTCCTACTATTCTGAATAGGGCTGTTTCTGAGCTGTGACTGTATCTAATCAGTAGAGAGTGGGCTGACTTCACACCAGTTATTGAAAACACATTTTCATAAGGCTTCTTTGCTGATAAATATCCAACCAGATTTCTCTTACATGCTGTAGTATGCATTGCTATTGAGAAATGTTTAGAAATCCATGTATAATACCAACCGTACAAATATGGGTTTGTAATACTTCTTAGAATATTCATTATGAATTCTTGAAATGTTATCTCTGTCCTACAGTCTATCTGTGCTGAGCAAACTGTGGCTGGGGGCCAAATCCATTTTACAGCTCTAGAAAACAGTCTTGTGACCAATCAATCAAGTTTACACTTATAAAATGCCTGTAGTGTAAGCACCTAAGGCACTGTGCATAATCCATACTAAAATAAATACCATATACTATCTCTGAAGAGTGAAAGTGAGGTGAAATTAGACATGTGCCTCTGAGGTTGTGGCAGATAAAGGAATGCGGTTCTGTAGGAGGAGATGATTAACACGTGGTACGGATGCACACAGTTCATAAGGCAGAGATCTGAATGGAAAATTGATTGAATGTCTGAAGGGAGTGAATGGAGGGTGAATAAGAAGGTATTATAAATGGGACACAATCAGGGCACTGAAACTCCTGCAAATTAATGTTTATCTCAGTGGAGAAGGCTGTCCTCTCCTCTATCACTATCAAAACTCCAGGAGCTTCCATTACTCTGCAGTTTACCTGCTCTCTGGTCTGGAATATTGACTGTGAGAGCGGACAGCCCTCAGGCTTATCAGATTTTGCAGGAAGAGCACTGCGTATCAGTAGTGTGGGCAACTGGGCAGCATCTTGTTGTTAAGAAAAGGAAACAAAGTCCATGTCATGAATGAGAAGCTTTAAAAAAACACCAGAAAGGGAAAAGATGGGCAGCACACAGGGCTCTGTATACTGCTATTCCTTTAAGGTCTGACAAGAGGGGAGAGGCTTTACTGTATTTAATGATCTCAGAGTCCCGTTGCACACCCCTTCACTAGGTCTCTGCTTCCCTATCCAGTAAAGATGCAGGACATGAGAGGTGCAGCTAAAGTCAGGTTGATCTGTGCTGTGCCACTATTACCTGTCTTAGGCATCACTGACCATATTCCCTGGGTGGCCCCCAATATCTGCCTCTGTGCATGAGCCTGAGCTTCAGGATCTTTTCTCCAACCAGCATGTTCACCATCTTCCCAATTTCCTGATCTGTGTGTGTTAGAGCAGTAGTGTCTGACAGCAAGCAGTGGATTCTGAGAAGGACTGAAATGGTTTAGACAGCACAGAATTTATTTTAATCCACGAATCTATTATTTAACGTGCAGGTAGAGAAAATAGCTGCCTGTTCCACTAATCCTTGGCTGGATAATCGACAGCCTTCTGAAACTTCCAGCCTTTTCAGCTTTTGTTGATAAAGATGCAAAAAAGACAGGCACGTACAAAAGGACTGTATATAGCATAGAATTCATTTCGTGGAGCTACAACATCTAGCTGAATGTGCCATTGATATCACCTGGCACTAATTCTCATTTTGAAAGTAGCTACAAGTTGGCATATTTGCAGGAGCGTTGAATCCTGGCACGCAGTCACTGTTATATTAAAAACATGATGTGCAGTGAGTCTGGAGAGCCTTTGAAAGTGCATCATCAATAGAAGCTGGGACTTGCTTTGTTATTCTCAGTACATACAGTGTAAAAAAAACCCAAACAGAGTAAGCTATAGACGCTACCAGGAATGTGCAGTTTGTGGCACGGATTTTTCTTCCCCAATGTGTTAGTGTTTTTATTAAAAATATTGTACTCGAGGCCACTTTCAAGCCCATATGGTATCTGTTGGTGATTACCTTAATAACAATAGCATACTTATGGGTGTTATATCTTTGCAGGATTGAATCTGCAACAAACATTGCCTGTGAGCAGCAAGTTTTCAGAAGGGATGACAGCTGTTTTAGAACTGAAATTATAGCCAATTTATTGTGTGCATACATTTGGGCTGGGCACAAAATAGCAAAGGAATGAAATCTGCAGAAGGACTGTTTCTTGCTGTTATTTGAAATAAAAAAGCTAGTTGTATATTAATGAAAATAAGAATGGGTTGGTTGGAAATACCATATAAAATGAGACGTTTCAAACGGGTGCCTCTAGCTGCAGAACCTACCAACTATCAAGTGTTTACCCTTTTCTTGGAGACAGAAGAAGATGAGAAGGCGGGCTCCTTTAGAATTTGAAAACTTTACTCAGTGTTGGAAAGATGTAGTGGAAAACAGAACGAAAAGAGATGACTAATCATCCCCTGCATAAAGCAAGGATGTGTATGGCCAGGATGAGTACTGATAGGACAGAAGGAGGTAGCTGCTGAAGGTTCATCATATTTTGTAATGAAGCCTCTGATCTTTCAAGGACAGCACGGTTACACAAGCAGCAGACCCTGTATGATTACCCCAAACATTAGATATAGGCGTGGGCTGAGTTGAAAGGGTGGAAATTGCAAGAAGATTAACTCCAGATTAGGATTTTCTTTTCCCCTTTTTGGTGTTGGAAGGAGTAGTCAGTACTACACAAAAATTTGAGGTCCCTCCAGCCTTTTGCACACTGTAATCTTCTTGTAAATGATGAGCAGGTCTTCAGGAGAGATCGCAGACAGAAGTATTGTAAGGAGTATTGGAACTTAGTTTTATACTGGGATTTACTTGTGTGGGAACTCTGTACCACTTACAGGTTTTAGGAGCTTGTGGAAGACTGAAATCCAACACTTGCACATTGTTATTGCAGGGACTGACCCTCAGAACTGAAGAAGTGTGAGGCAGGAACTGTACTGAGGAGTTTCAGGAGGGGTGGAATCCATTTGGATGGCTTCATTGCTGCAGATGAGCTAGAGGCTGGTTTCCATGAAGGGGAAAAGAAGTAGTATGTACAATACAGATGAACAGACATTTTCTAGGAAGGCTGACATAGAGCATTAATTCCAGGCACAGTTGCTGTACAAAACACAAACCAGGGCTCTTGCCCATGCAGAAAGGAACCTTTTGTTCTATAGGATGGATCCTGGCATAAAGGGAATTACAGGGTTGTTCCCTACAGACTGGTTCCTTGGCATAAATTAATGTAAGATTTCTGGTGTGTGCTGTGAGCAAGTGTCCCATTGGTTGTGTCTCACTGAGATCTAAAACTAGGAATAAGAGTGACAGCTGAGATTTACCCTGCGGTCATACTCTGACAACACTGTTGGACAAATTCCCTGTAAGAGAGAAGAAAGGTTGATCAGAGATACAAAAAGCAACCTCAGCAATTCCATAGATCCTGAATGCTGTGAGGGAAAAAGACTCGCAAAGAGAAATTCTGTGTGATGCCTATTTAAGCTTTGTATCGCTTTCCTGTGGGTAGTGTGTCTGTGGACACAGGGGATGAAGGGCTTTTGCTTAGAAGGCTGCTGGGTTGTACGTTATGAAGAAAACCAAGGAGGAGCAATGGGGAAAAGGAGAATTCCGGGATCAGGAAGGTTTTCAGTTGCTTGCAGGCATCAGTGCTGGAATGGGCTCAGAGGTTGGGCTCAGGCTTCACTTACCTCTTAAGTTTTATCCAGAGTTAAACTCTGTTGACACCGGGCTGGCACTTGTTTTACTGTACTGCAGCTGAGTACTGTGGGGGAGTCCTTGTTTTTGAGGAGCTTTTTGGAAGGCTGCAGCCCTCAGTGAAGGTGGAGGCTTGCAGAAGATGGCTGTGTGGCCATTTTTACATGCAGAGCTATCTTTAAAAGTCCTTCCCTGAGCTGCTCAGCACCCACCAGGAGCCCCAGGACTGTGCATGGAGCAGGGAAATCCTTGGAAGTCTTTAGGTAGATGCCGCTGGTGCCTTCCTATCATGAAAAACTGGGAACTGATGGTGTAAGATTCCTGTGCTGTGACAGCTGACAAGGGCACAGGGATCTCTCTCTTCTGCATGGAAGCAGTTTGGTTTGTGCATATGGTGGTGTGGACAGGAGCACCGTGTGATGACTGCCTTTGAAAAGGCTACATAAACTTCCCAGCTTCATAAAAAAGTGTTTTGTTTGTTTGCTCTTTCTTTTTTAGGATAATAGTGGAAGGCCAGATCCATTGAACGACAAATACTGGCAGCCTGTATCGTACCTCTTTTGTGGTAGAAGTTAATGTCAGCAGTATCAAACTCTGATATTGACTACTTATGCAGTGATATTTGTCCTTAAGTAGCTTTAAATTATGTGGATCTTGTTAATCTTCCTGAAAAACTATTATAAAATGCAGTGGATTTTAATAGCCTTGAGTTTCATTCTGTGTCTGCATGGGACTTTATTTTTTATTTTTACCAAAGCTATGAAATGGTTATTGATCTCATAATTTTAGGGAAAGGCTTTGTAAACTAATAACCATGTGGCACAGTTTTCTCCGTAGTGTCTGATGTGATTTAAAGCAAAGTTTTAAAAAACATTTTGCAAACTGCCTGAGCTCGTTACCTAATGCATTTAATTACAGATGGAGAGAAGTGCTGGAGCAGGTTCATACGAGTGAAATGGCTGATCCTACTGGGACCAGGCTGCAGTAGCCTTACAATCTGTACATCCTAAATATAAAACAAGATGTAATTTCAAGACCATAACTGTTCTGGAATATCTGTGGAAATAGTTTAACTAAATTCCAAAATACCTTGTGTAAAAATCTAACAAATAAGGATACGTTAGACAGGAAAAGTGTTTATCTTATTCTTCAACAGTAACATCAATATGTTTTCCAATGGCATAGGTGCCTGCTTGCAATTTCACAGTATCATAGTATCACAGTAACGATGAGGCTGGAAAAGACCTTAAAGATCATCCAGTCCAATCTAAAACCAACCAAGTAAACCTAAACATCTGACATCTAAGTTGAAAGACTTGAGGACTGATTTTCTTTTAGGAAAATCTGATGGGATCAAAAACTTGAACTTCTGATGAAAAAAAAGATGATGGGGAGTTTTTGCTTTTAGGGTAAAAAATAGCTATCTCTTTTAACATAAAATGTTTGCATCTAAAACAGTTGCCTAGTTCTGATTTTTGCTAACATAAGCTTGTATTAAAAATATATAAGTCTATTCAGAGCAAGGTGCTGAAACAAAACTGGGAAACCATCGAGTTTTGTCTTTTTCCAGAAAGGATTTGCAGAAACTTGTATCTCTCTTATGGCTATTTTCCACTTCAGAATACAAAGTGGTTTAGATGTGGAATATTTGGCATAGCAGAAAATACAATTGCAGCTGAACTACAGTCTTTGCAAAGCAGTCAAAGGACCGCTTGTAATTTGATTTTAATTTCTTTAATTTCAGGCTTTGTAATGCACGCCTTACAAAATGCGTCGAAAGTACTGCTGATTGGGTGTTAGAATTAGGATTGTAAGCAAAATAACATAGTTCTAAGATAATCTGACAATTTTGCTGGATTCTATCAGCAGTGGATTAGCACTCCCCTGTTTGAGAGTACTTTGTCCTAATTTCCCAACTTAAGAGTTACTCTAAGATGTTATAACTGCTCCTGCTGCACTGTTGCTGTTTGTCTTTCCTTTGCATACAATGAAGCCAGAGTTGGTGAGTGAGCTGGCCATCTATTGTGGTGGATCTTTTGAAGAGTAATTTAGGGAACAGCCACTCTTTCAGAGTTATTTTTAATGGCAGAACTGCCTTGAGGAAAAAACCCAAACACTTTGCTGAATACATCTGTCTGAATTTCATAGATGTGTGATGTCATTCATTAGGCTGACATACAGATCTTGCTAGGGTTTCCACTTCTGCTTGAAGACTTTCTTTCACTTTACTAGACGTTGAATCTTCTACAAGAAAAGACTCAACAGGTCTGTCATTAAGTGAACGTAATGTTGAACTCTCTTGTGCCTTCTTGGCATAGTCATCTGCATCCGAGACTCATGTGTGAACTTCACAGTGGTGAAAATGGGCTGAAATGTGCAGCGTAACCCAGCAACCCATTTTGCCAGCAGGAAAGCACTAGCAAAAGGATCAGGCCAGACAACATTGAAAAAACCCCTTTCATATTTAGTAGAAACTCTTGCACAAAGCCAGAATCATTTCCAAACTGGTTCATTCTTTCTACCTATTTGTTCTTAACTTCAAAAGGAGGTTTGTTCTATATAAATTGCACTGGTTATCAAAAATCAGTCTTCTGGTACCAGAGCCTGTATACTACTAAATTCAGGAGTGTGTAATGGAAAATCTTGATGGAACATGAAGACTAACATTACTGTGGTATTACTGCTCATACTAGAAGGGATACTGCTAACCACAAAGAGCACAGGGCTCTCCTCTGCCAATTTCAGAGATGTCAGAGATGGTCCAACATGAATTTCAGGGGAGAAGTGGCTGCCCGACATGATACAACTAGAGTTTTGCTTTTTGCCTTTGAGGCTTGAATTCAAATCCACACCTCTCTTGTCCTCAAGAATAGATGCTGCAACAGCATGTAAAAATGTGCAGTATAAAATGATCTGGTTGGCCTTGTTGACTCTCAGATGATTGCCAAAAGTAAAACTTGAGCTTTTACTGACCAGAATAATCAGTTCAATCAAAATACTGTGATCTTGTAAGGTCTGTGCTTAAACTCACCTGTTTTGGCTAGGAAGGAACTGGAAAATAAAGCAACATCAGAATCTTAATGTATTTGCAGACAAACGCCCTCATATTCCCACTGAGTAATTCTGCTGCTTAAATATTCTGTGCTTTACTGGTTCTGTATCTGCCAGTGATCTTTGGGACAATTCCTTGGAGATCAAGGAGTCAAGCCAACCAACACAAATATAAAAGTGTTGACAGCAGAGGAGAAATCTGCCTCTTTGCAATCTTAATCTCGGCTTTGTGTGAGTTTCAGCATTGCGCAAACAACTCCAGGGCTGGGGTACGACCATGTCTGAATATAACATTACTGTGAAAGCAGAACGCTATCTTACACTACCCCAGTCCTTTTATAATTCTTGCTTCCTTCGTGGTGGTTGATTAGACTGTTTGTATTAGTTTGACTCAGTGCTGATCGAAATAATTAACCTGCTTGTTTCTGTTTCTTATTTGTCCAGTCAGTGACTGGAATATTTATGCTTTGAAAAACAACATAGAAATGGACTTTTTCAGTTGTATTCATCACCTTGACTTTGCTAGAGAAGTTGGTAGCCCTTAAACATTGGGGGGAAGACTGTCACAGTCTTTTTTCAGAAGACAAAACAAAGACTCTTGTTTTCTTACAGTGTAATCACAATAAATTGTGTGCTGATCACAGCGGCAGTGCATGAAAATTTGTACAGATGAAAAAGTTTTTATAAGAACTAATCTATCCTAATTAAATGTGTTGGTTTATGTGTTGCTTTGCAAGTCTCATGTACAACAGTTGGTATGAGTATTCAGGTAAGGTTATTTAATGTGTTAAAATTATATGTATATATAAGTCGTACCTCATATTTGTAGGCTGAAATTTGTTTCCTGCAATAGGAAAATAGCAGGAATTTTCTTAATTAAGTGGCGTTTCGTTTGGAATACATTCTTATTCAAATTCATTTGTTTTTATTCTGTCATCAATTAAAGAAGAGCTTGTAGAGACTAGTTGTGGAATTGTGTGCCAAGATGATCAGTTCAAGTGCTGTGACTCGTAAAGTCTTTTTGTTAGAAATACATTCCAGACAATTCCATCTATTTGAATCTCATCAGAACCAGAGTAAAGGGAATACTTGTTTTACCCAAGATTCTCTCTTTCTAAAGAGCCCTGCTGCATTACTCTTAACACTACCTAAAAATACTAATGCATCTAAAAATACTGGAAGCAGAATTTAAGCTGATTACATGTGGTGCCTTTTCTTCTGCTGCAGGTGTCTCAGGCTCACTCACCTCCCTTTAAATTGAGAGCATTTCTGCAGGTTTTCCCACTTGGCACATAGTGCGTGTGCTGCCTTCCAGGATGAGGCCCATGCCATTGAGGGTTTGTCAGCTTAGTAAAGAAAAAGCAAGCTCTCGTGTCAAAGCAGAAGCTGTGAAAAGGATGTTAGAGCTCATTCTCTAACTTATTTTCTACCAGTAAGTCACATAGCAAAAATGCCTTCTTTACAGCAAGTCAGTGCCTAGCTCATTCCTGTGTTATTGTGCGGTGGGATACACAAATGTATGTGAATCCTTCGCACAGATTTTGGGGTTTCTCTTGCTTTTGTGTTTTATTCTGGTTGTGAATTACAATCTATTGTCAAAATCCCTGTTTACCTTCCCCATCAATCCTTTTGGAGGGGTCTAAAATCGACCACCTTAAAAATCAGTATTGAGTTGTCGAAGCATGGACAAAAGTAAGTGATTTGATTATTCAAATATGAGTGATTTAAAGGATTCCTTTGTGGGTTGCAACTTTACATAAAGCCATTCACAGTACAAAGCTGTTTTTCACTGACTTCAAGTAGCAAAATGAAAGGAGACCGGGGTCAGAGGAGATTATTGTATTTTTATAAACAACCTGGCTTTTCTTTTTCCTGCCCCTGTGAAAAATCTATTTGCTTCTAACTATCAGAGTTGATAACCTAAGGTTTGGCAAAATTGCTTTGCCTGGACTAGGGGTGACTGCTACTGTCTGAGGTAGCTGTTGATTGAAACAATGTGCGACCCAGGAGAGGTGGAGCAGAGAACGAGGAAGCCCCACAGGGGAAGTCAAGTGATTTGTCTGTGTCTCTGGAAGAAACCGGAGAGATTTGTTCTAGGTAAAACTTTTCTTGTTGGAGACTTAGAGGCTGTGTCTGAAGGTAAAACAAATGTGAAATAGGTTATGAAGAAAACGCACATTTCCTGGAAGAGGCGCCTCTCTGAAACGCTGGAGGTGGTCAGAAATGACAAATGTGAATTGCTAATGGTGTAAATGATTTGCTGAAGCAGGTTTGGTGTGTGGGGTGGCAGTTGTAGTCATCTTGAACGCTGTGTTGGGAAGGCTGAGGACATCAGGCTTGGTACGTTCTGGGCAAGTTATTAAAAAGTGTAATAAACCCGAAAACTTTTAACACCTGCACAAATAGAGTTAACGCCAGGTTTGGAGCTCGCAACAGCCAGGCTTTTTACGCAATGGGTACCAAGCTTGTGAAACTTGTTGCCAAAGGATATTGCAGATGGTTATAGTTTAAAGAGAGGCTGGATGAGTGGAGAGAGAAGAAAGCTTCTGAGGATTATTTAAAAAACTAGAGCCAACTGAGGAATTCCCTGGGCTGAAAGTGTATGCAGCGTTAGGAAGAATAGCCGTATTTGGACATGCTGTGCTTATTTAGCCCCTCTCGTGCATTTTCTTGGTCATTTTTTCATGACATCTGTTAGAAGCAGGATCTCAGGCTAGGTGGATCTTTGCTTTGAAACAGAACAGCAGTTCTTGTGGTCTTTACTTCCAGAACACCATCTGCTATGTATGAAGCACTGCTTACAAAAATAAACCAGCAAATGGCAGAAAACAGAGTCTATTAGAAAAGTCCAGTGGTGGTATGCGGGAAGAGGCCAGCAGACCAGTCCCAGTGTCTGTCTTGTTGTCTCACCATACCCCTCTCTTTCTCTCTGCAGAACAATGCTGAGTTATCAACAAGAGGGCAAAGAAACCCTTAAAGGAAGATTAAGGCAGAGCCTCTGAGTTTGTGCTTATCTGGAGGACTTGTAACACAGTTGGTTTCTTATCCCTTGCCGTGGCTTACAGTACAAAGGGCCTGGGTGGGACCGTCTGGAGGGGAGTGGGAGGTCAAATAATAGTATTTGGGTTTGTTTAGTGACTTGCATTCCTTGCTCCTGATTACCCATCATTAGCCCCTGAGTTTGTGCATCACTGCTCTCGGTGAGCAGCATTAGCTCTTTCTCTGGTACTGGGGTTACTCTCAGCTCGGTTCCCAGGCTGGTCTGTGGAAAGGGAAGGAAAAGGTGCTTCTCCTGAGGGCAGGACCTTTCAGATCTCGTTTTGCTGCTCCCTCATGAAGTGGCAGGCTGTCTTTTTTTTCTGCTGAGATTAGTGGGCGCAAGCTTGTCAGCAGGAGCACTCATTTCCTGGAAGCAGGACGTGGAAGAGGCAATTGCAGGGGGCAGGCTAGAACATGATCCAGTAAGAAGTTTCATATAAAAAGCAAACCAAAGCGGACTTCAAACTTTGTGTGAGCCACAATTTCACTGCAAAATACACCATACTGAAAAGTGTCAGGCGTGCTTAACCAAATCCTCCTGTTGGGAATAAATGGCATACGTAGCCTCATTTTTACTTCATGTAGCTGTCTTGGAGGACCTGAATTTCTGCAGCTGGGCTACATATTGAGATCCTTTCATCTTCAAAGAAGAGGCATTTTGGATCTTTTCAGATTTTTTATTTCGGATCATACTATTTTTCAGTTCCTGGGGCTGTAAATACAGGAGTGTTGTATGGAACTGGAAAGGGAAGAGGTCTTTATTTCCATTTGTCCAGGCATTGGAGCATTAAAATAGTGCAATTAGGAAAAGGCCTGTTAATCTTCCTGCATTGAAATACTGCAGTTGTATGATTTCAAAAATGTTTAGATCACATTAAATTAGAATTTCTACAGAGCTGACATAGAAATTGATGCTTCATTTTACAAGCACACTGTGGTGTGATCCAGGCCTTGCATCAGGGAAGCATGTATCTGAATAAGCAGGGTGAGGAGCAGACTGCAGAGCGTATGGGAGTCTTCACCACATTGAATCATATGAACAATCTGGACATCTTGTATTCAGGGACACTGTGGCATGGAGGCATCATCCAGTGGTCCAGTGACACTCACAGCTGGCATGAAGGAAAGTGTCTTCTGCTTTGTCAGTAGGTGCTGTCACCAGTGGCCAGGGCAGCAGTAAGGCTGGGGTTAGAAGGATGTGATTCTTTTACTCATGAGCATTAGTTTTGGGTGGAGTTTTTTCAGTTCTTGGCACTCTGTTTAAGGTGTTTAAACCTGTAATAAGTGACAGAGGAAGCAGCAGCGTCATTCAGTCTGGCACAGGCAATTAAGTGTTATATTTTCAGGATTGGAAAGGCAGGATTACTTTATACAGAAAAAGCAGAGGAGAAATATGATTGCCAGCGAAGCCTAGATAACACTTGTAATGTTTCAGATATTTATACATCTGCTTGGGCAATGACTGGAGTTGCAGTGATTTAGGAATTTATGATTGTTCATAGAGGTGGGTTTGATTTTAATCGATAACGCTGAAGCCAACAGCAGAAAAATTGTGCAATGGAAAAACAAACAATTAGAGTCTTAAAGCAAAATCCAAACCCAACCCTCTCCAAAGGCAATATTGTTAACAATTCTTCCATTGTTGCAGCATGTGGACTCAGTTTTTAGTCCATAATAAAAGAAGCTGAAATAGACTTCCAGAATTGTCTCTGTGAATAAATCATCCTCAGTGCATGTGGAAGTATGGGGGAATATCTGTTTGTAAAAATTGCTCATTCTCTGGCAATCAGTGTTTGCTCGTTTTAATTAGACAGGATTTAAGGCTGACTTGCATATTTTCCATATAATAAACATTAGAAGACTCTTAATTGTTTATGCATATGAGTTATACTCTTGAATTACTGCCTGATTTCTGACCTGTGCTTGTCAGTCCTGAGAAGTCCCCCACAGTTTCCACTGAATGTGGCAGGACTTGCTTGGGTATTTAGCGGCTCTTAAATATTGAGTCTCTTGAGGATCATTGGTTACCTGTAGGTACCTGAGTTGGAATTCACTGTCTAGTCTGATGTCTGTGCGTTATGTTAATGAGAATACTTAAATAACATTATAAATACTTTCAAATAGCTTTATACCAGTGTCATGGGCATAACTTGAGGAGTTTGGATCCACAAGTTCATCCAGATTTGGATGAAGGGAGGAGGAATGGAGCAGGAAGTTGTTTCTTTGTGCCAAAGGAGAAAGAAAAGATGTACATTTTAAAAACCCCAAACATGTATGCATCACACATTTTCCTAGGAAAGCTGCTGTGGCTGCTCAGATAAAGATGCTTGCCAAGTCTTAGAAATTACATTGACTTTTGAATCGTCTTTTCTTGATAGCATCCTTATTTGGTTAAGCAACCTGAACTTCAATATGAGTCTTTCACTGTATTTTGTCTAAATCCTTTATCTAAATTACAAAGTCTCATGATTTTGGCTCTTGAAGATTTTGTTTTTCGTCTGGAAAGGACTTTGGAAATTGAGCCTACCCAGCTTTGTTCCTATGCGTCTCCCCTCACCCTGATGCAATCACTGCGGTCAGTTTTTCATTGACAGCGTGATAGTGGTAAGAGAAATGGTCGTTAACCTTCTAATCCTGTCAGGGACAGTGGTTTCGAAATTCATAGCCTTTAAAGCCCTACTCTTTGAGAGTCGAGATACCAGCCCGCAATTCATCCAGCTAATGTTTTGCTATTGTTTATGGTTTTATTTGGGAAGTATTTATTTGGTTCGTGCTTTGCTGTTGCTTCTCAGTTGTTTAACCTTTGTTTCAAACCAATGGGGTTGTTTCAGTGCTGTTGCCAGATGCAAGAGGCATCTTTTTGTTTGTGAAATGGGCAGTGATGGAGTGCTTTAAGTCTTCCCTTTTAATTCTCTTCTACAGCAACAACAACTGAATAGTTACAACTGAACTTTCAAAGTTTTTTTCCTAGTAGTCTCAGCACTCGGCTAAAAGGAACTGAAACTCACGCTTTGTTGTGTTGATGTGACTAAACGTTGTGCTTTTGGGTGCCGGAGAAGGCGCTGGATGGACCTCTTGCTTACATCTTTCTTCATGGCTCATTCCTCGTTATGACTTTTAATAGCTCTGAATGTGTTGGTGCTTAAATAACAAGAATGCTTGAGATTGCCGTGTTTTGCTGCATAAAATTAATGACATTAAGGAGACTGGGCGAAGAAGCAACTTTGCCAGTGGTTTGTCTCACTGCTTTTGAGATGCTCTGATCTCCTTTTCCACATTCTACTACTTGAGGAGCCGCACACAGACCGTTAGAGTAATGCTGAGGCAGGGCAAAACTCTAGGGAAAGAATTACTCGGGGCTGGAAAATCCAGCGCAGGGCGAACATGCCAAACGCCGTGTAAACACAGCTCCTGCCTTCTCGGCTGTGTCCCGGTTAATGGGTGAGAGCTGAGTGCCGCAGAAGGCAGGCGTTAGCGCTCTCGCCCCTGACTTGCCTGTCAGCGGCTGGAGAGCCGTGGCACTTGTCAGCCAGTACCAAGCTTTTCACAGTTTGTCTCGGCTGTTTTCTTTCTGTCTCGTTTTTCTCGCAAGGGGCATTTTGAAAACAGCATGTTTTATGAGGAGTATCTGGACTATTTTATATCTGGATGGTCGTTTCAGGGAAAAATACCTTTATCCATTGTTGAAAAAGTAGTTGATCTGTGCCCACCCACTAAAAAAACTGCTTTGGTGGATTTGAACTGGGCCTCCTGAGGACTTTCCTTTCAAGATTTATAGCCTCCACTGTAATCGTAATCTCTGTTGTCCACTTAGTAAAAGCAGCTTGTATTTTCCTCCAGATTTGCTTCTGAGCTCTTGAATATCTAAACTTTGCTGAAATCCAAGGAGAGATCTGCTGTGGCATTTAGAGGTGGACTAGAGAGGGCAGTGATACCATCCTCCTACCTGGAGGTAAACTGTGTGTGCCTTCTCAAATCTCAGAGTTTGATCTGCCATGCCAAGTGCTCAGGATTTTCTTTCCCTTTGTATTTAAGAACTGCTAGATGGAATGGTTTTTCAACTATGATTGTTTCTCAGATGATGTCTTGCAAGGTTCATTTTCTGGTTTTAAACATCACTTCTAATACGAACTGCGCACAGTTACAGAATTCAGCCTCACCCCTGAGAAGCTGCCACAGGGCAGGTGGCAGGATGCTGGCAGGTTAATTTATGTCCTGAACCTTCAACCCAGTCATTAGTTGTGTACTTCTGTGGGTACTTCTGTGGATAAACTGTGTATTTCTGTGGGTAGAACCTGGATGTTGCCATCCGTGTTCCTGCATGAAAATACAGGAGAGAAATCAGACATCTTGGTCATAAACAACAAAACTTTGTGGCTTTAATCTAAAAGTTAGTTTTCAGTTAATTGGAGAAGGGGTGGTTGTTTGGCTTACTGACGTTGGGATGCAATTACAATATAGGATTTTCTTGGCATATTTCTGGTTAATTACAAAAACAAGTGAAAGAAAGGGTGGGGAGAGTAAAGTTAATTTGAGAAGAGATAACTCTTCAGAGACAAATGTTAAATCTTGCTGAACTAGGGAGGTTAAATAGTACTCACTGAGCACTAAATTTAACTTGTCCAGTATTTATATCCTGTAGGCTGATTAAATTGTCTAGTCTCAAGGGAATAAGTTTTTTTCACATTGTGCTAACGATTGGTATTCAATATGCAATTTAGGTTGTTTGTTTAATAATTCGATACTCGTGATGAGTCTTGGTAAGTGAAACTTTTTGCATATACACCTGAATTGCCGTTGAAAAATAGCCTAACATTGACTCTGATTAATCCCCATATACATTTATGTCTTAAATACTTCTGTTTTTTCAAGAAGTGGTAGGATTTTTGCAGCACATTTGTTTGTAGTTTTATAATTACGTTGCCAAGGTTTATGAGACACTGAGGCACAAACTTTAAATTATCTGTATGGTGTCCAGTAAAGTGTTCTTAGGGCTTTGCTTTTCAGAGAAAAAAAATTACCATGAAGATAATGGCTATTCTTCAATCAGGGCCCTTCCCGGTCTCATGTGACCTTTTAACTCCCAAGTTATCAGACAAGTTTTGCTTGCTAGCAGCTAGATTCCCTCTCAAGAGAAAGCCCTGATAATTTAATTTGAATCTGAATTCTTCCTGACTACCCAGGAGTATGATATCTTTCATGACTCTGAAGGATGGAAAGCCTTTGGGAAGTCGCAGGCAATATTTATTGGAGCAATGAAAAAAGGGTTATTTTCTCAGATGTGAATGTTGCTTGGATGAAGCCTGCTGTAGGCATTTACATCTAATAGCTGCTTGTTTACATATTTGCTGTCTTTCTATCTTAAACCACTTTAATCCTGTTACTGGAAACTGTATGTGCTGAAGCTGAAAAGCAAAAGGTCATATCGCTCTGGAAGGCTGGATAGCAAATGGTAAGGGGGCAGCCGGAGTGGAGGGGTAGGGGGAGTAAGCAGCTGAGAGGGGAAATAAAGAACAAAGGGGTACCTGGTAGAGGATGTGGTTGTAAGATAATGTCATGTGCAGAGCCTTTGAAAGAGAGTAGAAATGTAGGAATGAAGTCAGGGCAAGGAACCATGAGTGGGACTAGGGAGGCATGAGCACTGGGACAGGGGGTGTCTTTCCTCTGAAAGAAAAATATTGGAGATAAATAGTGCTTGTTGACCCCATTTGAGCTCAAGATGCTTTCTTTGCTCAGCAGTAGTATTTCCCAAGGGGTTGCTTTCAGTTAAGTACTGAAAGTACTGAAGGGTGCAACTGTCTTTATTTCAATGTATGTCTAGTCGTGGAAGGATGAAATGGTTGCAGGAGACAATCCCTTGCAGGAGATTCAGGCCAGTAATGAATGATGTGACAGTACAGCTGCTGACTCTTAAGTTCATACCAGCTGACTTAAACGTGGGCTTGTGGATGAAAACCTGGTCTGAATCAGCCTCCAATGCATTTGCACTTGTGAGAGTATCCACTGAGTGCTCGAGTTGTCTTGCTGTTCCTGTTGTGCATTTCTAAGGGCTCATTTCATTTTGAACTGTGAATTTCTGCTTAAGAGTATTTACTGTGGGTGAAAACCTGCACTTTTCTACTGTGTTGTTTGGCTCTGTTTTGTACCTACTAAAGCGAAAATGCTGACATGCCCCCAAACCACAGGAACCGCTTACCCTTCAAGATATTGAAAATGGGTATCAGCTGTCCCTTATTTTCCTCCTACGTGCAGATTCTCTGCTCTGTATATGCATGATGTGAGTGCTGTCAAGCTTATAGGTCAAACTGTATTTCTGGACCCCAAGAAGGGTATTCACAAAAGCTAACTAGATCCATCCTACCCTTGGTGAAAAGAGGGAGATGGCCCCACAGCATGGCAAGTTTGCTGTCTACATCCACTGCAGGCTCCAGCATGCTTTCTAGAAGGATTGATGACTCCACAGGAAACCAAGGAGAGCAGTACATTGTGCTAAAATGATTATCTGTGAGCACCCTTTGAAATATTAAGAGTCCAAACACTGTAATTTACAAATTCCCAATTTGTTTTTCACTCATGTGGCTTCAGCAGCAGTAGTCTGAGGTGGCTGGTTTAGCAAACAGTATTTGTCATGACCTATATTTGATATTGCGTTCTTTGAGTGTAAATCATGGAAAAGTAAAAGCATTAAGCAGTTGAATAGTAATAAAAATACCTCAACCTGATGTTCTAGGGATTATAATATATATATATATACACACAGCCATTTGTAAAAAGGTAATAGAATGGGAGAAAGGAGAGAGGAATATCAGTTGGGAGAAATCTTATGTTCCTGGTGGGTTTTAAAGCTGCTCTAAGTTTTGGTAGTTTCTTTTTCAACACCAGAACATTTATTTTCAATTGAATGAATTTAATCTGTAGGCAGTATTCTACAGATATTTTAATTACAGGTTAATTTTAACTGCAGCTGAGTAAATGTTAAAGGTATTCCTTGCTTAACAAACAAAAATCTGATAATAGAGGTTTTGGAAATACTCTGTTGGGATGTAGACAGTTTTTTAATAATTTCTAGACTTTAAGAAGAAACTTAAAGTTTATTCATGTCCCACAGTTTGCCTCTTTTCTGGCAGATTTTGTTCCTTCTGGTGAGCTTTTCAAATGGTGTGTTAAATTGGAACGTGTGATCCTTTTTCACTGTATTTTTTTACCAGAAGGCTTTTGCGTGTTGAGTACAATACTGTTCAGAAGTGGTCATCGTCCATTACTAAGTAGATTATATTATGGAGGATTCTTAATGTATGCACCAAGCATCTTAATTAACACTGGTAAAACCTGGTTTGTACTTCTGGAAATAGTGCAAGAATCAGTTCCAGCTTGTTGGCTTTTTATCAGCTCTGCTTAAAGCTGCTGGCCATGAGGCTCTTATGTCTCCCATGCCTGTACTTTGGGTTTACTTGTTGAATACGATTTTGATGATACATTTAATGACAGTTCATATATGGATTAATGCTTTTATACCATGACAACGGTATCAAAACATTACTGCTCTTCCTGTACTCCTTTTCTTTTACTGGCCAGAAAAACATTTTGTGAGCGGGGACTCTCGAGAGTCTTGTGGAAGCAGAGAAATTATTTTTGTTGGAAATGGGTGTTTTTTCTCCACTTGGTCTATAGGCTTGACGTAAGTCAAAGGTCCAAAGACAGAAAGTATGCATATATTAAAATTAACTGGAGCTTCCTCTAAATAAATAAGCACCCCCCAACCACCCAAACCTCGGCTTTGACAGAAAGGTATGTGGAATTTTTTCTCTCCTCAGTAGTAGCTCTACAGTTGTCTCTCGTAGCAGGCTAAATTGTGTCCCCTGGGATCTTTGGGACATTTTTCTCTATAAAAGTTGTAAAAACATGTACTTTTCCTCAAACAAAAGATGCCGTTTCTGTAAGCATAAAACTTCTCTTGCTGTGGAGCCAAGAGCGTAACTGGAAGCTTGGTATCTAAAAGCACTGTTCAGGACAGATAGGTGTTTGCTGGGGACACACTGGGTTCTGCACTGGACTGTTGCAGTAGACCTTCATCAGCATCATTCATCCCATTCCAGTGCCCATGGGGCAGCAGGGCTGTGCTGCTCCCAGGGAGAGTGCTGGATACAGAGTCCCATGGATATTAGCTGACAGCATGAAAAATGTCTGGAGGGGGAAGGTCAAAGTATCTGATAACTTGGGCTTCTAGTACTTTCCAACACTAGCGGCAGGAGGTATTAATTCTGTCTGTCAAAACAGACTAAGCAGTACTTAGGAGCTGGAGATTATTCATTTAAATTATGAAAAGGCTGAAGTTACAATGATGGATGTTTTGGAAGATGCAAGAGGGGACTAAAGTTCTATTTAAATACGAATCCACTGTGAAGCTGTCATAACATCCCTTACAGTAAAAAGTGAAATTGCTGAGCTGCAAGATTTGTTTTCTGAAACTGTACTTGGGACATATCCAGTCTTCTGCTTCCACAGCGTTTCTCAGATTAGGGAAATCAATCTTTAAAAGCCTGGCTGTTTAGTTAGTACTGACCCTCATGGCGTTAATGATAAAGCAATTGGGTGTGGGTATGGATACACGAGGACATTTTATCTAAGCCTGGAACTTGTAAAAGCTTTGAGCTCTATTGTTCTATGGGATGCATTTGTTCCCACTATCACTTCAGCTTTGTAAATGCTCAAAGCAAGGTATTTTTGAACAAGGGTTGTGAACAAGTTACTCGCATTTACGTAAGTATGAGGATTCTCCACACCGGAAGTTTGTGTCATCATATCCATGGTTAGTCAGTTCCTGCAGGAGAGCACTGTAGACTCAGGTACAGGCTTGCTGTGTTTGCTCATCAAGATACCACCACTTTCTGCAGTTCTTTACACACCAAGGGCATTTGTAAAGAATTCATGTCTTAGAGACATCTTGTCAGAGCAGGAGAACTTGTGAAATCCTTGTGTGTTGTCTTGCAACAAAGAGGTCTTTTCTTTTAGAAGACAACATAATCCTTTGAGAACACTCAGGCTTTGACTTTTGAGTGAGTTCATACAGCTCACCTTTCCTTGTTTCTGTGCAGATTCCAGCATGGTCAGTACTGCTATGGTATTCGCCGCTGCCCTCCAGTTTCCATTATTAAAAGAACAGTGAATATAATTCGTTGTCTTGGATTTCATGTTTGACTTTTGGTGAAGGATTGCAGCCAAGACGGAATTTATGTCTCCTGTAGTGCCCAGTACAAAGTACAACTGGCTGATTGGTGAATTCAGGAAAAAAAAAGTTGGTTCCAATATTTTCAGACTTTGAAGTGTTGGTCTCCCTCTTTGTAGCACCAGTTGTTCCTTTAGGGCAGTTTGCTTTCTCCTTTCGACCACGATCACAGTGTCTTCCAGTAAGAGTCACCAGTACCCCTCTCCTGTACACAGCAGATGACGTTGCAGTATCAGCAGAAGGTAAACTGGTAGTTTATATGAGATTACAGAGATTTGTCATCTCAATAGAGAAGATTTAAAGTGGCCTTGATTGAGGTCTTTGAAATTATTAAGTAGGCAGTAAAGCTATTATGATCAAAGAGTAGAAACGATAAAAAGTAACTAAAGGAAAGAATGGATGCATTTTGTATTTCGTTGTTTCTTTCAAAAGAAAGAAAGCCTTGCTATTACCTTGTCTTTTTCTGATCAGCACAGAAGTTTCCTTGTGGCAATAGATAAGAGGAACATACCATGAAATAATGAGATTTTCAAAAGGGAATTTCATAATGCTAAGAAATACGTCTCCTGTGGAAATAAAGTGACGGAAAACATGCGTATTTACTCTCTAAATATTTCTGTGTAACACTGCATGTGCCTAACAGACTTGTTTAAGAGACCTTTCATCTCAGGATAGAGCATAATAGAGCATTTAAATTAGTAGCTTATGCTTTTTCTTTCATTCCTATTTTGTTTTAGGAATTCTTTGTGGCTCAATCCTGGACTTGTCCGTGTGGGTACACTCTCCTGGTGTTAGTCTTCAGTTTGTTTTCCACCGGTTTGATTTTCCTACCTTTTGAGTCATATACCTCATGGTTTCCCATGGTTTCTCTTTTCTCAGTGTGAACTACTAGAATAATCTTGATTTAGAGATGCAACACGAGAAGAGTGTGGTTCCTAGCCTAGCTGTCTCTCTCTGCATGGACAGCTCCCCTATGCTTTAATTATTAGCTTCTTTCTTTTGGTAGGAAAAAGAGAATGAAGCCATCCCAGATGGTCCATGATTTGCTTTTCATTACTCTGTGCAACAAGCACTAGGGCGAAAGCCTGAGTAGGAAATGCAGCTTAAGACTCAGTGGAGCTACACAGGTCCTGTGTAATCAAGGCTTTACAAGACTGAAGTAATAAAGCTCCTTCCCTGATTTCACACCTTGGAAGTAGTCTGCGCTGGGTTTTATTTTTGGCGTGTGGCTTGCTGTTTCCACCTCCTCCGTCTGATCACTGTTGTCTAAGGAATATTAGAATTTATCTTTACTTCTGGTCATTTCCTCTCCGTCATGTTCTATATCAAACACTGGCCACCCAGTATGACTGTGCTACCACATGTAGCTTTTCTTCTTTGTTCTGGTGTAAATTGTTGTAATTTTCAGTAATTAAACTGATTAGAATTAAACTGGTGGGGAAACTGCATTTGATTACACAGGCAATACAGGGGAGGTAAAACTCATCTAACTAGGTTCCTTTCCAGCCTTTAGGCTTTTAATAGCTAAGTTAATTTCCTAGAGGAATATGGTCTGATTGAAGGAAAACCTATAATCATTAATTGCAGTGGATTTAATTTATTTGAAGTATAAAGAAAAGACTTTAGGGGAAGAAAAGAGCTGTGCTCATGTGCGGTCGCTTATTCCAGGCAGAAGAGTAGGTGTTTTGCTGCCTGTAGCAAATTCTGTTAAAATATTTGGCTTGTTTGTGGGGTTTATATATGTGTTGACAGGGATTATACTCTTAGATCATGGTATTATTAGTGATAAATTGACAGGAAATCTTTTCCTGCAAATCATGACCATAAACTTACGCTTGGTATTTAGTAGCATAGGTTTCGTATTGTGTAAGGGGCAGGAAGATCTTCTGTAGCTATCCACTGAATACGAGATGGCTGCAGCTGCTTTCCACAAGAAAACAGAACTTTCTATATTCAGTACACTTCTTTTATTTTCAAATTGTCATTTAATTTCTTTCTCCCTGATGATTAGAGCATGTGACTTGTGCTTTGGGGCCGCTTTCTATTAATTGCCACTAGAGAAATAATTGTATCAAGAGCTTTAAAAGACGATTCATCTATTTCTTTTCTGAGCAGTTATAAAAACATAGTTTATCTGCCTTACAGATGTATGCTTGTATAACATAGAATTCCTGTCATATCCCTTGACTGTTACTGGCCCCTGTATTTGTATAAGTGACGCTTGTGCTTGGCCTGATTGTATCTTTGTTTTCTGAGTATGTTTTCCAGAAGTGCTCAGCTGACTGATAAATCTCTCCAGTACTATTAGAATAATGACATGAAGTGTTTACTGTGCACAAATTGTAGTGTCCCTGTTTGTGCTTCCCAGATGTGGAATAGATCGCTGAGTTACATACTAACCCTGGATGCAAAAGGTCTATATGAAAGCTCGGAGATTCTTAAGATTTTGAATTTTCCTGGTGCAAAGTACAGAGGGAATGGTAACTCATTAAAATATCAACTCACTGAGAACATTTTTCAGACTGTTGCTCTAGATGGTCTGTGCATATTGCAGTATATTGGAGAAAAATGACTGAATGTGGATCGCAGACATTCATCCTAGTGTGGCTTTTGTGCTCTGTGTATTTATCTCCCTTTCTCCATCACGGAAAGATACATAGAACTGAAGAACACAGACCTGCCTGTTTGATCAGCAGTAACAAGACAGTAACAAGACAAAACCCAAGCAGCACATATTGAAATGGTTATTCAACTTTCCCAAATTTATCTTTGGTCTAATTTTCTGTAGAAATTGTTTGTAGGATTATTTGTTTTTTGCTTCATTTCCTCTGTCTTAAGCTGTGATCAGTGAGCTGTGGCTCACTGTTGAAGCTTTCAGTGAGAAAAACTCCATCTGAGAAGTAGAGGTATGGTATACAGAAGAACTTGCAGTTGAGTTGTGGCCCAGGCACAGGGTCATCAGGTTTGTTTGCTTTTTTGTTTTATGCAGTGGTACTGCTCTTGAGTCAGTGGGCAAACTGTTACTAGAAGCAATGAAAGGAAACGTTAGCAAAAATAGCAAGTGTGAGCAGTTCTTGTGGTTTGGGTAATGGCTATAACTGAAAGGATTTGTGGTGGAAGTGCTTGTGGTGATGACTGACGGTAAATTAAACACAAGCATCTTTTCAACCACTGTTCACATAGCACAGATGGTCCACGTTGCCCCTGTCCTCTCCTGTTTGACCATTTAGTGATATTAGGCTCCTACATGTGGTCTTTGATCTGCATCCAAAGGTTGGTTGTGTCTCCTCTAGGCAGCTCAGATATATTGTTGAACTGGAAACAGCCATACATGACAAGGTAGCACGAGGCCTGGCTGGTTTGGGCAACATTTCCATATGTGAGTTTGACCAGAGCAATTAGCAGGAAGCAAGGATGGTGAATTCTAGGGCTGACGCTCTGGTGCATATAGGATGAATTTATTGATTCGATATTGCAGCTAGATGGTTTCTTTTTCTGCATGTCGTTATCACTGCCGACAGCACAGCCAGCCTACACGCTTGTTGCACTTCAGAGAAAATGAAAGATTCTTGTCCATCCTAACCCCGGTAAAATTTTCATCAAAGCCCTAATACTGCTTCTGCCAGGTATTATCTGCATGAATGCACAGCCTTGTAACAACGGTGCCCATTTACCACATTTCTTTTTTGATAATAGCTTTAATCTCCTTCATCATTAGGAAGGGCCTGTGATCTTAAAGAAGTATCTTGAGACTATAATAAAAGTGACTCTTTCTTGTATTTCTCATGCAGCCATGGGATACCCGTGGAGCAGGGACACAACTAATATGCAGGCAAATAATGTGCAGGGCACTGTTTTGGTAGGCAGTATGGCTCCAACCTGGTGATTGTGGAGATAAGTCATGACCTGTGAGCATCTGCAGCTGGGAGAGGTTAGAAACCCCCAACAATTTGACAGGAACAAAGAGTTTAATCTGGATTCTTGGTTCTGTCACACCTTTGAAAATACCTCCAGGCCTTATATAGTTGTGATGATTTGTCACCTCCCGTTTCTTTAAGATTCCCGAATAGACTTTAAGTTTTCAGGGAATGTGAAAATGGTAAGCTAGCAGTAAAAATAACGATTTTCTCCTGTATTTTTCCAACCTTTAGATCTCATTTCTCCGTTTGAAGACATGTAATGAGTTGTTGTATGTTAGAGAACAGTAAAATGGGGAACATAATCAACCCCGCTCTAAGTTGACTTTTGTCAGAAATGAGATCATTTGTGATTGCTCTGCTGGAGTAAGTTGATGGCTGAACTTTAGTCTTAATACCTTTTATGGTCTTCTTAAGGTTTTCTTATTTTTCTGGCTTATATGTGGTAGCATTTTGAAACAAAGGGTTAGGATGAAGTGTGGATAGTAGATGTGACAACTGGGTACAGAAAGCTTTGGATCAGTGCTTTTTTGGGATGGTGAAATATGTCCAGTCGGTATTTTAGTGTAATGCATTACTTGTGGTTTGGGTGAAATTCTGAGGTTGCTAAGTTCCACTTTCCCATGTAAAGGAATATATAACTGTTGTTACACAAATATTTAGCCCTATAGCAACAGTTTGAGTCCCTGCTTGAAAACAAAAAAGTACAGTAGAATACATAACTAGATTATCTGTTTCTTCTGTAATGTGGCTCATGCTGACCACAGTGGGAGCTGCGTCTAATTTCAGGCTATACAAAGACAGGATCATTAGAGAGGTGATACAACACGTTCATATGCAGAGCATGTGCCGCTCACCCAGTTGGATCCGTTTAAAAGTAGACCTTACTTCAGTGCTTTACTTGCAGGCTCTTTAAAAACTACATGTCTGTGCTCGTTGCTTGCAGGAGCTTGTAATTCATCGTCAAAACCTTCCTTCCAGGCTGTTCTTGCAAAAACAGCGCAGCAACACCTTACCTTCCTCTAACTTTGTGGCAAAATTTGCAAGTGAAGTCTTGTCTGCCTAGCTGGAAAAAATTGCGAGTGCTGTTTTGGTAGACCATGAGGTGTGCCTTTATTTTTCCTCCTCCTTTTTTTCTCCTTTTTCTTTACTAATACCTGATGTTGTTGATGAATGTTAACGCCCTAAGGAAACCAGTGGTGTGGGCAGTTACTACTGTTATACGGAACCATGCTCACTCAGGTCAGCCCTGCAGCTATCGCCAAACTTGACCTTGCTTAGGCTGCCTTGGGTCAATCAGAAGCTCCATGGGGTTCACCTGCACCACGGGGTAGCTCTTGCTGCTGGCTACCCTATGGAAAAATGTGCTGTGCTTCTGGCAGGGCAAGGCCCTGGGGAGCTTCTTTTCAGCAGTGGCCTTTGATTTCATGAGGAGTGAGGGTGATTTCTTGTTTTGAAGCCTGAATATTGATGTTTCAAGACTGAAATGTGTTAGTTCTTAACACCTTTTGATTCCTTTTTTTTTTTTTTGATTTTCCATGCATAATTGTTGCTTTATTAGAACTTCTTTGCAATCAGGCATTTTCCTCCTTGAGGTAAAATATTATGTAATTATTTCCTAGCAAAGGAAATTGAAATGAAATCTTGTGATTAACTACACTTTAAGTATCATACCAGTGTTTTAAAAACAACAAAAAAAAGAAGAAAAAGTTGATAGGGTACTATTCCTGTATACAGGCAGACTTTGGATGGTTGAGGGGTAGTTGCAGATCTGAAAAGACAAAAGCAAAACACAAAGAACTTCACTTGAATTTTGTTCCTTTTTTCAGCTGACATACCTTTGGGATACTGGAAAGGAGCATGAAATAGATAAATGTCACTAATTATTTTGAAATAATTACTACCAAAACTCTAATTGTGCAGGTAAAAGCTCCCACTACCTCTTACTCTCTTTTGAGTAGGCTTTTTAAATATTGATGATGACTCTACTTAAATGGCTTAATTACATACTGCAGCTCTTTGATTCTCTTTAATGTTACATTTACAAACCACACAAACAGGCCAAATGATGAAAAGAAGAATCAACTAGTAGACCCAAGTACTTTTTTTCCTCATTATTTCTGTTCAGCTATATTCCAAAATACCTGGATGGTCTAGAAGGCAACGTTAAACTACAAACTGACAGACAAAATGGATGAAATCTCAATTCATAGCTTTCCTGTTAGTGTCTGGTGGTGTGTGTGATAATTTATCACTCTGTGCCTTAGAATGAAATTCTTCTTTGGGCTGTTCTCATGCTGGCCAGGAAAAATGAGAGGAACATGAATAACACGTGTGCCTGATGCAGAACGTGACAACGGGTGTTTCTGTGCTTACCAGCCTCTTCTAGGTCCTTCCTTTCAAAACTCCAGCTTCTGATTCAACAAGTCTGTCTTTTCCCTCCCAAGCATGAGATCACCTCATCCAACAGGTTCTTCTGACTGTCCTTCATGAGGTGCTGTCAGGAAATGGCTTCCTTTTGCATCACTTGCTTTCCTTCGATTGACAACAGATGTTCTGTCTGGCTGAGAATAGTAGGAGTGCATGGGTATGAAGAGCGTGAAGTTCGTCGGTATGGATATGTGAGCTGCTGCTTTTGTGGGACTTCACCTGCAAATGCTTTGCAGATTTGCGTTTGGGACTGAAGTTGCCATTCTTAGAAACAAATTCGTCTGGGATTTTTGGAATGTTTTTTAAGTTGCATTTTTTTTACTGCAGTTGAGTGACTTCCCCACCAAGAAGATTTGGAATCCTCAGGCTACTGGAAAGTTTAGGTTCCTTTTCATGTTGGAGCCCAGTCTTCAGTCCATATGGAAGTTTATACAGCAGCATTTAGGAAGTGCTCTAGGCCCAACGCCTTCTCATGTGTTGTTTTTCAGTGGGAGGTACTCACCTTCACTTTCTGTTCATTTTCCCTCACTCTGAGAGAATGAGTGTACAGTCTTATAGCAATGAGTGTATTTTACTCTAAGGTAAAATCCTGTCGCTTTGCTTCTTCTGCATTGAAGCCACGTGATCTACATCTTAAATGCCGACCGCTGCCTTTGCCTGCATCGCTTTTGTGGGTTTAGTGGTTTTGTGGGTTTTTCCTGTTTTGATTTTTTTTCGCTTCAGATCAGATTTCTGAGATGCTTTGCATATAACTGATTAAGCTTAACGGATGTAATATATAGCTTTTAAAAATAGCTTTCTTGCATAAATGCACATTATATATTGAGCTGATAATGTATTAGAAAAGGAAGGATAGACATTATGACACTTATTGTTTCTTTATTGAAGTCAGAATGTTGAGAAGGCAATTTCCTTGACAGGACCAGCTCCAGAGCACTTACTAGTATGCTGATTTGTTGTTGGCTTTTTTTCCCTTGGTCTGCCTCTGAAATACCCTTAACAAGCTTGAAATTGGAGATAGTGACTACTTGCCTTGCAAAGATGGGAAAACTCAGTTTTAATGAATTGTTCTTCATACGGAATTTGTGAGAGGAGAATAGAATAGCACAGTTTGTATAACAAGTAAACCACAAAGCCATTTGATTAGTTCCAAATACAAAACCTGTTCTCTCAGTTGCACAAAGCTTTCTGTTAGATTTTATGTATCTTCAAAGCTGATCAAATTGGTAGCATACACTTTCTGTGGCTGGGAAAAAAGTAAAGCGTGGAAAATGCAGTCCCTCTCTTTTGTCTCCGGTGTCACTCATTTGGCTAACTGAAGTGGTAGAACCTCCACAAGCCAAACTGTTTGGATGCATTAGGTCATGCTTCTGGACAACCTGAATTTTAAGAAAGGGAGATCACTGTGGCTCACTTTGGAATACCGAGCTGAGTTTTTACTACTCTGCAAACTGGGACAAGGTCTAAACTGGTTTGGAGCTTCCTGCTTCTGGTTTACTGCTTCTGCACTTTCATCTGTTTGGAGAGGATTCATGGCACTGAGTTGGGCATAGCAGCCATCTTGTCCTGGGAACTTGGTGAATGGAGAGACAGAGAAAGAGAGAAGCAGTGGTATTTGTTTAATGTCAAAGATCAGCAGAAAGAAGATTTTGGCTGAGTTGCATTGCATGCTGAAATGGAGAAAATTCTTCCCTTGTTTGTGACCTTAGCAATCAGCATTCTGGAAACGGAGGACTGTCTTGCATACAAATGGAATGGGGAACTGGACTTTAAAATGCCCACTAATGCTGAGGGTTGTGTACATGGACTGAATGGAGTCCATGTTTCCACAGGGAGCAAGAACTGCTGGAAGTCTCTTTCCTTTGAGGAGCTGGAGATAGCAATTTGGCCCACTTATGTAAGAACGTGATTAATCTCTGTGTGAATTCAATGTGTCTGTTTTTTCCCTGAATCAAGTTAGTTTTGTTTTTGTCTGCAATTTATAAGTGTTTTATAAACCCTCCTTGTTTTGTTTTTCTTGTTTCATCCCATTAGCTCATTAACTAAATTATCCAGTTAATTTCATCTCGGGATAAACCTTTTACATGATATTATGGAGCTGCTTCTTGTATATGGTTGCAGGTTATCATCACACCATCCGTATTGAATAAGAATGTGAAGGCTCTGTTTACAGAAGGCATGTAGGTGTCTGAAGATGCTAATAGTGGTACTAACTGATGTGCATAAGGTTTTAGCATGGTTTTATTTTGTAGGCTGGGTGGATTTCTAATTTCCAGTAGTCTCTGCTTTGCATCATTAGGCGCTTACATAGCTTGGCAAACCTGTCTGAGTCTGTTATTATAATGTTATTTTACCTGTCCCGATTGCCTGGCTTCATATGCCAGTATTTTGTGTAAAGTTGAGTAAAGTGGTGACTATACTGTAGTACATTGTGCATGGCTGTTTTTATTTACTATACCTACTTCAAAATTACTTCATAGTCTTTAAAGCTAAAGCTTTTTACTGTAAGACACATCTTGTGTTAAAAATGGCTGAATATACAAGGTGCAGTTGTTAGCTTCCTCTTCTTTGTTCTTTCTGCCTTCCTGAGAAAAGATCAAACAAAATGCACTGACAGGTAAGGATGTCTCACAAAATATGTAAAGAAATGTAGCTTCCTGTTCCATAAAATACTGGCGCTCTGCTCACCAGCTGCCTGTTATGATCTTTTATTGATGAATAAAAATGGTGTCTGAGGCAATAGAATGTCTCACGTCTTACAGCACTGCCAGTTATAAAGATGTCTTCTTGAATAAATTTCACAATTAGAAATTATTGACAAAAATATTTAATGTTTCTTACATCAAAATAAGCTCAAACATCTGTTGCCCAAGTCAGACAATATCAAGCAATCTTTTAAAAAGTATATTTTTATTATACTGACAGATGCATGGCTGCATGACATAGATGTCAATTTAAGTTACTAGTGCCATTAATACTTGACAAAGACATGCTCCCAGAAGAATTAACGTTCTGAAAATGTTGTCAGATGAGTATATGCCAACACAAAGTAACCGGAGTTACTCAGCTCTGCTGTTAACAAAGCTAAAAGCATGTTATCTCCAGAGACATCACCAAAATTGGTATTTGCGTCTTCTCTACTTTCTAAATTCCACAGAACTGACATTAGAAAAATAATTCTGTGGCTGGAAATGTCTGTTTAAGCAACCCATACATACATCCCTCTCCACTTTTTATACCTTTTGGCTTACAGCATTGAAAGATTTTCAAATTCATTGGAGGAGAACTTCTTCAGCACTCATTTACTTTCCACAACATTTCCAATAATCCTACTTCTTGGCAAGGATGCTGTTGTAAAAAGAATACTGAGGAAAATTTTGAGACCCGTGCCAGAGTTTCTGGTCTGCTTATTCAGTCAAAAAAGTATTGGAAAGCTATTGACTCATTAAGGCTGAGATTTAAAACATTCACGACCATTTCTTTTTTGTCAAATATGCTGGTATATTCATTATTTGAATTTATACATCTCAGTAACCTGATATTTCGTTGTGGGTATCCCGTAATGAGATACTAAGCTTACTTAAAATTCTTTCCTTCCAGGTCTTTTATTTTTCTTTTCTTTTCTTTTTTACCCCCACTTTCCCCATGGAAGGTTTTTGGAAGGAATTTTGTTTCTTAGAGAAAGAATGGACTTTTCTGGGTAGGCCAGATCAGTGCTCATGGAGTTTGTTTAGTAGTGTTGTCCTGGTGCTGCTACGCTATGTTGAAAAGCATAAAATTCTAGTAGATTCTAGTCTGTTTGGTTGCCAAATCATTTGAAATACTGAATTTCTTGTTGAATCTGTGGTCATAAACATCTCATTAAGAGCTACATTATTATACTCGGTGAATAGAGACTGGTTTGTTTTTTTAAGTGGGTGTTTTTTAGATTGGATTTTTTCCTTAATGATGATCCTGAACTTTTGTAGAAACAGTTATTACCGCTAATAATTCTAATCTATCTAACAAAAAGAAATCCAGAACTAAAGCCTGTATCTACTTCTAGTTGTGTTTCCATTTGCTGGACTGAGGCAGGCTGTGAAAGAGAGATCTTTTTCTCTAAACGCAGAGTTCAAGACTCCCTTTCAAATAATGTCGATGTGCAGCATCTCCTGTGCTGGGATTTTTCTCATCCTGGAGCCAGTATTTAAGATAGATCACGGGAAGGAACCCTCAAATATGGCCAGGTTGTTTCTAAAAAATGGTAATTCTTTTTACTGAAGCCAATGTTACTGGTGCAGGGAAAGATGTAGAATTAGAGGGGCTGGCATGTGTGCTGCCTCTTGCAGATCATTGGTGAGATGTTCTGTACGTGCTAAATTTCAGGGTGATGAGGTAGGTAGTCTGCTGGGTGCCTGAGTAGCCCATGTCATAACTAGGAATACATATTCACACATAGGGTTTGTGTGGATGATCAGAATTAATTCCCTATCTATCATAGACTGTAGTCTGAAAGGAGGCAATTTTAGTAAGGTTGAGTAGGTAGACATGAAAGGGTAACATGGGGAATGGAATGAGGTGTAAGATGTCTTTACCTGACATTTTTGTGGAGCCTCTCTTGGGTTTGTTTGTTTTCATTTATTTTCTTTGCCTTGGTAACTTGGTAGAAATTCAGTTTTCCTCTTTCCTCCCTCCCCAAGTCCCCTATTACCCAAGAATCTTGGGCAGCTCTGGAATAGAGAAGTAATGACAAGAGGTAGGACAAGATGGATTTACTAGTTGTCTACAGATGTTGTAAGGTGTGCTACCTACAGCTGGGCTTGCCCTGAGTTAGATGTTGTGAGTGTGCTGTCTGGTGATGCACACTGTGGGGCAATTTGGACTATACCAAGTTAGAAGGTTGAAAGCTTCCACAGTCCCACCGCTGGTTGATCATACCTACCCATAGCTGAACGTTTACAACAGGAGCACCTTTACAAGTGTTTTGCAGGATATGATTATCTGGGGACACTGGTGGACAAAATGCAACCGTAGGTTAACACCGATGGGCTGGGAAGAGAGGCTGTGTTCTCTCCAGCATCATAATGTGGTTACAGCCATGGGGCTGTGCTGACCTGCTGTTTGTATCCCGGTAAAAATCCCCAACTCTGTCTGGGGAAAATATTCATCAGGTGTTAAGTGACAAGTTACTGCTTTAATGGTAAGGCTTTCTGGAGAATGGAGAGAGAGCTGTAACTTCCAGGTAAAGTCTGAAAAGTCAGAAAATAGAAGTGCCTGATTTTTGAGGGACACATTATCTGTCTGCAAAAGATGCTGTGAATACAATTCAGTTATGTTCTTTCCTGACACTGCTGGGAAATGGCTTGATTTTTCTTCTAGTATATAAGCATAATTCTTAAAAAATGCTTATGAATTATAGCTGCAATTTCAATAGCTGTAGTAGATGCATTGCAGCCAAACATCTATTTGAACTGTTTTGGCTGTTTCTATAGAGAAGTGTGTGATACTGAATTACAGTGTATGTTGCTAACAAGTTCTACAAAGTATTGGAAAGATGAGCATTGTCTGGAATGCTTAATGAGAGAAACATAATTCTCCAAGAAGCCATTGAATGAGAGTTTGCAAGGGGGTTGTTGGCTGGGTATTAGAAGAAACTGTTTCAGCAGTGGAAACTTTGGTTACAGTGAGGTGTAACAGGTCATAGGTGGGTCTCTCAGGTCTCTCAAACATAATAACTGAAATCCTAGAATTTGACTCATTCAAGAGCTGGGATGGTATTCTGCAGTGCCAAAAAGAATAAACTTGTGTAACAATCTCATGGCAGTAGATGACACTTGGTTACTTTTATTGTCCTGTGATATAAAACAGGATGATTTTTATCTCAGTTAAACTAATTTTACTGCAAGGAGGCTGATCTTACCTGTTATGAGGGACCTTTGCAAGCTGCTGTGAAAATGTGTATTGCTAGTTTTAATTCGTGTCTTTCTTTATTAGTTAATTTCAGCCAGGGCAAGGGCAGGTAAATATAGAAGGACTGAAGTTCAGTGGCATTCTTTGCAGTATGTCTGCACACAGTTACCATTAGCACCAGTATATCTTTTGCAAAGACAATTTCTATATGGCAATATTTTTTCCCAGCTAGCACTGTGTAGAGGATAGCCAAGAGTTTAAAGCAGTCTTGTTATGCTGTGTAAAAACAAAGTAACTGTGTCAGGGATATCCTAGCAAGACAGTTGGCTCACAGGATGTCGATATAGTGAAGTTAATGATCTTGAGCGAATATAACAGTGTGTGACCATCAAAAGGGAGGGATTGCACTGTCTTCTCCAAGCTATGTTGTGGAATCTTCTCTTTCCCAACCACACCATTCTGCCACTTCTGTATCTCTCTGTGAGCTAGCTCACCACACTGAAGTGTAAGAAGTCTGCACCAGAAGAAACAGTGGGCAGTTTTCAGCTGATTTACTGAGTCGTGTCTGAAGGAAGAATTTCAGTGGCAAAAAAAGGAAGTCAGGCATTTCTGTGAAAATGGCTACAAACGGCTTTGATTAATGGTTGGATCAGAAAGATGGACAGGAACATCCCTCTAGGTCTTGGTCTCAACTGACCACTTGATCAGTGAGTGCAGGGGCAACTAGTCCTAATATGGATTACTGTCCCTGCAGCTTGCAATTATTTTGATTTATTTTGTCAGCTACCCTGGGTATGAAGCTACACATTTATTTCTGTAAAGAGCTTTGCCTTTTGAATAATCTAGAGCTACTTCTGGAGTTGCTGGAAGGTAATAGCACTAATGGTGTATGTTGCTTTTAAAATTAGAGATCTTGAGTACACTGCTGTGGTGGAAAACCTAGTTTTTTGACTGTTGCACTGCACCGTCAGGAAAAGCTGTCTGCAAATGGTTGAGCAGGAAGTGTTTGTTAAGTCAAAGATGTTTGTTAAATATCAAAAAAAGAAATGAGGATGACATAGGTAACCTGATTTTTTGGTAAAAGTCTCAAGAAAGTGATGGAATTATAAAAACTGTATATATAATGTCTAACAGTAGAAAGTTTGTGTACTGGAAAATACCTGATTTAGGTCGTGTATCTTGCCATCTTTCCTTGTCCTGGAGCAGGAAATGATTTGATGTCTTACTTCACCTTTACCCATTAGCAAGCAATAAGAACTACCTCTGTCCCTCAAACCCTTGTTTTTATACCGGATTTTCATACAGAAGGGATTAGTTTCCCACACTTCTGAAGAGTGAATACTTGGGGCAGGCTTTGAAGCCTAGGCTTTCCTTCTGATTTTGCCTAGGCTGTGACGTGAAAATGTTTGGCACGGCTCCAGTTGTGCTGGCTTAATTTGAAGGGCCATCTTGCATTGCCATGCTCTAAAAATTGCTTTCCTTAAGTGATTTATCCATTTCTGGCATGGGGAGCTGGATGGTTACAGTACAGAGGTAATTAAGCATACTGAGTGAAATCCCAATTTAATTGCATACAATGGTAAAACACCCTTTGATACCAGTGGGGCCAAGGTTTCTCATCCTCCTTCTCAAAGGTCCCATAGAAAACAAGGAAAGCTAATCAAACGTTGCATCAAAGTCACTTTAGGTTTCTCTAAAATAAAAGACTTTTGCTTCATTTGGTAGTCAAAAAGGACTGTGGTTTGTAGAGTTAAATTCAAGATTGTAATTTCATAAGCTATTCAGCACATGAGTTTTAATAATTGTGTTCCTGTTTTATTTATTATTTATTATATGTTCAAAGATACTGAAAAATAGTGTAACGGTAAGCGTGGCCACTACAGTTTACAGAAATGCTTGCTTTTGCAGTAAATGTTTCTGCTTAAGGGGAAGGTAGCAAAGTTACTGAAACAATAGAAGATTGCTTCTGTTTGAGTTCCATCTGTATTTGGGATACTCAAGGCTAACAAATTTCATTTTTGTTCTTCTTGCAGCTAATTCCAGCCTTCTTGGAGGTGGAGGAGGTGAGTCTTTGCTTAATTCTGTATTTATTTTTAGTAAGTGTGAAATAAGTGTTTAGTTGATTAGAAAATAACATAGGACAAATTCGAAGTCACTCATGTCTCATATTGTCAAGAAGCAGGGTTTCTAACTGCTGCTAGGTCTGATTTCCCTTCTGATTAGAACCTGTATGAGGTTGACTGAAACATAAAGAAATGGAATTGCTTTGTGTTTAGACATTTAGGATTTTTAATGTACTTCAAGGGAATCTTGAATATGTATTAAATAAACTTCTAAAAAAGATAAGATAAATAATTACATTGTAGTAAAAAGCAATTGTAGTAAATTAATGAGGCTTTATCTTTGTACTTTTTTTTTCATTTTAAACTTGGCTGCTTACTCTGTTCGTCAGAACACTCAAGAGTTCAGTACGACTCTTTGGTGCATGTAAGAGGTGCTACCAACATGTGTGCTAGCAGGATGGAGATGCCCAAGTGCATGCAGTGTGCATTGTTTCCAAGGCTATGGATGCTGTTCTGGTTTAGTAGATCAATGCTGTTTTGCTGTTCGTGATACTGTAGTACTGTGGCCATAAAAGCTTACACAATTCAGCAAAAAAACACAACTCATGAAGAGCTTGATCTCAGTTTTCTGTGACTTCCTCTGCCTCCCAGAGGGAAGTAAAAGAGCTCAGTTCTGGAAATTTCACAGTGCAGGAGCCGTACAGGCAGCAACTGATCTTCCTTCCTGGCTGGAGTTAAAAGGACTTGATGATCAGAGCTTACATATGCAAGGGTAAAGGAAAGGGCTCTGTAAAAAGAGAAGATCGCTGTAGCTTGTGAGGCTTGAGGGTAAGTCGTCAGAGCTTTTGTTTTAACAACCTGAAGCGAATTGGCAGCCCTTATTTGTGGACCATGAAAAGGTGCTTGAAATCTGCACCCTGGCACCTGAATCAAACCGTCCCAGTTTCTCAGCTGTGTGTCCGGACACTGAAGTACAGGGAATCTTACCGGGTAATCCTGTTGGATTAATCTGTTTCATTTGATTCGAGTTAGTTGTTTGCAGTATACTGAGTTTTTCTTTGTTTTAAAGATAATCCTTTAAAAGGTAATCCTTTGCTGGCTGTTCGCGTTCCTGCTGAGTCGTTCACATACATCCTCTCCAGCACTTGCTCCCAGCTGGAAACGTCAAAAATAATAATTAAAAAAAAGAAAATCAATGCAAATGTTCAAATTCCAGTCAGGTTCCCAAAGCACCGCTGCTGCTGAAAGGATTTGACTATTGACTTTCCATGGTATTTATCCAGCTGGACTGTACTCCAAAAGTTGATGTCCATTTGGCGTGGCACTGGATAACATGGCTCTCCTAGTGTGGCACATGGGATAAGACTTTGCTGTGGGTCATGACAGGATTTTTGCTGTTTTTTTTGTGTTAAAAGTGGAGGACTTTGAATCCAGTTAATTTACTGTTTACAACAATTTTCCCCTTCCACTTTCCGGGGCTTGCCCTGCTCAGACTGGCTGATGTGATGGCAGCAGACAAAGCTTTGACAGCATACTGCTGCACCTCTTCTGTATCTCCCCTTTCTCCTCCTGCCCTGGTGCCCTTTGGAGCTTTTACCCCCGTTTCTGAAAGCATGACCAGCCGATCTTGAGAGGCGATTCTGCCCCACTGCTCTGGTAAAACCTCTCCTGGAGTAATGTATCCAGCTGTGGAGCCCCCAACACAAGAAGGATGTAGATCTGTTTGAGCTGGTCCAGAGGAGGGCCTGTAAAATGATCAGAGGGCTGGAACACCTCTCCTATGAGGACAGGCTGAAAGAACTGGGGATGTTCAGCTTGGAGAAGAGAAGGTTCCGAGGAGACCATGCAGCAGCCTTCCAGCACCTGAAGGGGCTATAGGAGAGCTGGTTAGATTCACAAAAGTGTTGAATGGCAGTGGTTTTAAACTAGATCAGGATAGATTTAGACTGGATGTTAGAAAAATGTTCTTTACAATGAGGGTGATGAAACATTGGAACAGGTTGCCCAGAGAGGTGGTAGAAGCTCCATCTCTGGAGACATACAGAGTCAGGCTTCGTGGGGCTCTGAGTGGCTGGAGCTACTTAGAAATGTCCCTGCTGTTATAGGGCTGCTGGACCAGATGACCTTTACAGGTGCCTTCCAGCCCAACGCATTCTATGATTCTTAAATAAGTTCAGGTGTCAGGCACCTGCTGCTGGCACAGGGTGGGTCCCTTCAGAACCGGCTGCAACCGGCTGTGGGCAGCAGGGCACGGCCCCTGTGCAGTCCCACACACAAGGCCTTGCGTTCCTACGACACTCCAAACCCTGCAAAACACGATCACAAGTGTTTTCATCTCCAGTGGAAGGATAACGACGTGCCCCCTTGCTCGGAATACTGGTAAAACACCAAATCTTACTATTTTATGGCTTAAAGTTTGGCTGCTGATGTCTGAGGGACTGTGTGTGTGCTCCGCAGGTGCCATGAGAGGCCCTTGGGTAGGGTGGCTGATGAGTCTTCCAAGTGCATTTGCCTCAGTTTTCTGAGTCGTTTGAGTTAAAATTCAGTTGCCCAAGTACTCTTAAATTTCGGAATATGCCATGGGATGTCTGTGTCTCCATTCGTGGTGTGCTGGCTGTGTCCTTTCGGGGATGGGAAGCGTGAGGGGGTCTGCAGGCTGGTGCTGGCCCAGGGGAGCACAAGATGGAGGCCCCTCTGGCCGGTCCAGCCTGGAGGCCCTATCTCTTGGAAAAATGGCCTGTGCCAGGCAACTTGCATTTCTCTCTGAAAGTGGTTGTTTTGTTTCCAGTTGAATGGGTTTGGATTTTAAATTCTGGGCATTTCTTTTCCTTTTCCAGAAGGAAATGGCAGCAACATTCCGCGTGAAATATTGCAAGTGAATTATTAAAACTTTGTTGTACATGTAAACACCGAGGCTTTCCTTTGATTGCAGATGCTGAATATTTATGATAACGTATAATGCTGGTATATTTCTCCAATAATGGGATTCAGATCTCTTCGGTAACATTTGTTAATTTAATCTCTCTGTCACCGCTGAGGGTATCAATATGTATCTTGGTTCTACCGAAAGAGATAATGAGGAATATTTCCCTGTCCGAGCTTGTGCAACAGGTTTGGAGGTGTTGAGTTGCTTTTGAGCTGTTCTGTCTTTGAAATATTGCCAGGATTGAACACAGATTAGTTGGAAATAGCTATTTGAACACCTTACTCCAACATTTGTCAATTATTCAGTATGTATGTTCAAGCCTTGTTCTGGACAAGAACTGATGAGGATCCCAATGGGCAGTGTTGTTGCTGTACATAGCACTCTTGGTTCTAAGTTCAGGTGCCGGTGTTTTTGGGCAGCTGCTTATCATCCCTTTGTCACCTCCAAGCCACATCAGGGCACTGGTTGACTTTGATTTCTTGGAGCCAGCATAATGATTTGTTCTCACATTCCCCATTTAAATGCTGTCTATTCTATTTCATGACCGTTTGGAATGAAGAGATAAAAGCACAAAAGATGCCAGAAACAATTTTTCACAGAACTGTTTAATTGTGAAATGGAGAAACCCACAATAGAGGTTTAGAAGAATCTTCAGTTAAATATAGATGTCGAAGGTTTCCTTTTGCTTTTTGAATAGCTCTGAAGTTTCCAGGAGTTCATTATGAGTTTTGTGAGCGAGCTCTCTTTTCTTATTCATTCTTTCCTGGTTTTAATAATTGATTTTTAATTAGGAGGCATATTTCTCTTTCAGGTCTAGATTTATCACACATTCAGCATCTCACTGCTGCTATTACCTTGCACAGAGCATTATGACTTACTTGGGCATCGTGTATTCTTTGTCCCGTTACATTCAGTGGTGCAAAGGTGAAAACTCTTAAGAAAATTAACTGCATTTGGAGGCAGGGAAGAAACAGCATTTGATTTTCTGAGACAAAGTGACTGCTTTTAAAAATGTGTCACCACGTTTTGGCTGTTGAGAGAATGAAATGCCCTGTTCTGCATGAAAATATTTTGTCTTTACATTTTTTTAGAGCTGTGTCATGGAATGAAAGTGTGTGATGTCATTCACTTGGTTCAATCAAAGTGAGCAAGAGCTAAGATTCCTGTTCCCTCTTACAGGTTTGGACAGTCTGTGATATTTTTGGGGTTTGGTGCCCCAGTGTCCCCACCTCATTTTCAGTTATTTTCCTTGGGGTACATTTTTCCTTTACTTCATTTGCTGATTGTAATCGCATTTTGATTTTTAGATTGGCTTGCTTTCTTTGAGCTTAAATGCAAGGTATATTTAAAACATCGAGCTTAGGGACTCGGGGTTTTCCACGACAGATTTTGTTGCCCTTGCTAGAGTTGGGGAAGGAGACATCGTTTAGTGTGTCTGGTTAGAAACATAATTTTTGTCAGCTCTGTGCTTGAAAATGATGATTTTGTCTCTAAAGGCTCAGAGACAGGTTACATTCACAGATTCACAGCCTTTTGGAAGAAGTGGTTGGTTGGCCCTGAAGACCTGCCTGTGTTTCTGTTGCTCACTGTCTCTCAATTTCTCTCTTTTTTTTGGCCAGTGTATCTTTGTCTTTTGTAGGGCTTTTGCTGGCATGAGCAAAAATAATTCCTATATAGCCATAAGTATGTTACCGTATCTTAAATGTAGACCAGACCTACCTCTCCAGTCTGCCAAGATACAGTCTGTAGGCATGTCATTTTCAGCAACTGTTACAGCATTGTGAACTTGTATTGTATCCATGATCACAGTGGGGAACTGGGTTTCTCTATACATTATCGGGTAGGCTTCATTTGTGAAAGTGGGATTTGCTTGCTCTCTATGCCTTTCTATTTGTGTTGGATTATAATAGTGGGAAAAAAGTGTTTTCTCTTGCTGGAAAGGAATTGCCAACTTCTCTCCTGGAAAATGGGTTTGTCAGGAGGGAAATGAGCTATTCAATGTTTGGAGTCTTTTGCTAACCCTGAGTGCAAAATCACACGATGCAGGAGATAGACTTTGTGCAAGGGTATGCCGCTTCAAAATATCAGCAGCTGGGCTCCCCTGTGTGCAAGCATCTAGCACCAGTAGGTTTCTCAGACACTGGCATGGATCTGGCATCTCAGACAAAGAACTGTGTGTCACTGAATGGCACTTTCATAGAATGGTTCAGATTGGAAGGGACCTCAAAGATCATCTAGTTCCACCACCCCTGCCACGGGCAGGGACACCTCTCACTAGATGAGGTTGCTCAGAGCCACATCCAACCTGTCTTTGAACACTTCCAGGGATGGGGCATCCAGAGCCTCTCTGGGCAATCTGATCCAGTCCCTCATTAACTACCTGAAGGGGGGTGGTGGAGAGGTGGGTGTTGGCCTCTTCTCCTTGATGACTAATGGCAGAACCAGGGGCAATAGTCTGAAGCTGAGGCAGTGGAGGTTTAGATTGTATATTAGGAACAATTTCTTTACAGAAAGAGTGGTGATGCACTGGAACAGCCTCCCCAGGGTGGTTGAGTCACCATCCCTGGAGGTATGTAAGAAATGTGTACACGTGGTGCTTCATGACAAGCTAGAGTGGCAGGCATGGAGGGGGCTATTTTGTGTGTTTTTCCATTGATCAGGCATTTAGGTATCTGTAGGTGTGGCTGGACTCGGTGGTCTAGTAGGTCCTTTCCAACCATGTTTGTTCTGTGATTTCGTGATCACCCTTACAGTGAAGAACTTCCTCCTTGCATCTAATCTGAATTTACCCTCTTTAAAGCTGTTCTTCCTTGTCCTGTCACTCCATAAAAAGTCCCTCCCTAGTTTTCTTCCAGGTTCTTTTCAGGTACTGGCAGGCCACGATGTCTAAGGTCTCCCTGGAGCCTTCTTTTCTCTAGGCTAAACAATCCCTACTCTCAGCCTGTCTTCATAGGAGCTTGTCAGGGGCAGGAGAAGTATGCTTGAGTGTCTGGATTCAAATCAGGGGTGGAGCTGTTAAGGCTTCCAGCATGGGTGTAGCAGGAGTGTAGCACAACCATCATGGCTGCTGCTAATGTTACAGGCATAGCAAATAACTGCTGCTAGGGTGCTGCTGCAGTCACTGGTGTTTGCCAGCTACCCTGACAATTTGTCAATTAATTGCAGGCTAATGAGTTCAAAGAGACGGTGATTATCCCGTCAGTAGTGGCAGGAAGGAACAGCTGACACAAATATTCTTTCTTAACAGCCCTCCCTTGGCCAGGGGTAAAGATTTATTCTCACAGCTGTGACTTAGATACACTTCCAGCCACCTTCTGCCTGTTAAATCTCTACCAAAAAAAACCAGGAGGGTTTGCACTGTCTGAAGAGTAATTTGACATCAACTTACAAGGTGAATGAATATTCATGACATTGAGAAGTGGAAACTGTGCATGAGGAAGTGGAGACAGGAATGAGACAACTGGCAGAGCTGCTTTTGGAGTCATTGTGTGCATCCAGGTTTAGGTCCCCCAAAGCCGTGTCGCAGGAGAATAGTTTACATGTTCAACTGGCCCTGCACTTGCCCATTCAAAATGCATACCATGAAGAAGATGACTCTGTTTTATCCTGAACCAGTTTGAGATGCTCTGTTTTGGATTTCACAGGGCTTGGGCTTGATATTTACATAATTTAAATGCAAGCGAAGCAAGGGTTTAAATTCAAAGTTCACATTTGTGCGTGATGTGCGCATAACATGAATGCATCCCTTGAGAGGAGAAGAAAGAGTTTGGGAAAGGAGCTCTGACAGCCTTCTTTCATCAAGAAAATAAGCATTATTATTTTGTATTTTTTTTATGTCAGTCTGTTGGCATGTTCTTGTATCATGTCAAATGCATTTGTCAGATTGGGGTGTGCTTGCAACAAATGGCTTCATGGAACAAATGTGCTTCATCTGGGATTTCAGCTAGCTTCAAAAGCTTGCAGTTGCTTTGTACACCCTGTCGTCATCATATCTTAGGTATTTAGATAATAGCTATGAAGGGACAAAGATTTTGCTAGCAAATAATGATCATGTAGATGATCCGTTAATTTAAGGCAAATGGCCATTTGCCTTTGTTGCTAATTAATCCCTTTCTGCTGGAAGATTGCCGCTGTAATTCTGTAGGGTTGTTGGTGTGTTTTATCTCTTTTTACTATGTGCGTGCTGGTTTGTTTCATCTTTGTAAATAGAGTGGTTTTGAGAGGGCTGTATCCACCAGTTCCTGCACTGTGACAGTACATCAGCCAATTAAAGTTCTAATATTTATGAATTTACGTATTTCTTTCAGTACAGCTGTAATACAGATTCCATTGGTAGCCCGGGAGCTCAGGGTAGACTGTAACCCTTCCGAGACATTTGGTACAGCCCAAAATCTTGTTACTATTTATGAGCTTTTTGTTGGATCAGATCAAAGCAAAATAGATTCCTCTGTAATTCAACCGCCTTTGTACAATTTATTCAAACTTCCGAAGTCTTTCTTTACAGGCCAGCTATTCTTGAAATGTTTTTGATTCCCTTCTTCAATCCTGTCTATGTAAGTTTGTTTTTTTGCATTCTGTTGGTGCATGACACATTTCTATGTGAGTTTTAGTGCAGCTTTTATTAAAACCTGTGGCGTTTTTACTTTATAGTGCAGCTTGAGATACAGTTGCAGTAGCCCTATAGATTCATAGGTTCATTGAATGGTTCAGGTTGCAAGGAACCTTCAAGGTCATCTAGTTCCAACCCTCCTGCCATGAGCAGGGACGCCCCTCACTAGACCAGGTTGCTCAAGGCCCCATCCAGTCTGGCCTTGAGGGCCTTCCAGGGAGGGGGCAGCCACAACCTCACTGGGCAGCCTGTTTCTGTGTCTCATGATGAAGTTCTGATTTCCAGTGTAAACTTCCCCTCTTCCACCTTGAAACCATTACCCCTTATCCTACCACCACAAGCCCTTGGAAACAGCTCTTCCCCAGCTTTCCTGTAGCCCCCTTCAGGTACTGGAAGGCCACTCTAAAATCTCCCCAGAGTCTCCTCCAGGCTGAACAGCCCCAACTCAGCCTGTCCCTATAGGAGAGGTGCTCCAGCCTTCTGCTCATCCTCGTGGCCCTCCTCTGGACATGTTCCATTCCAACAGTTCCATATCCTTCCTGTGTTGGAGTTTCCAGAACTGGGCACAGTACTCCAGATGAGGTCTCATGAGAGCAGAACAGAGTGGGAGGATCACGTCCCTCTCCCTACTGGTCACGCTTCTCTTGATGCAGCCTAGGATGTGGTTTGCTTTCTGGGCCACAAGCAAACATTGCCAGCTCATGTTGAGTTTTTTGTGGACCGGATAAATAAGCATAAATAAGGACCCTTACCCAGACTTCTGTGATTGTATTTAGAATGTGTGCTCTAGTCTAGTTTCTTTGTTGTTGTTGTTTTTGTTTAAACAAATGCCCTTTGGCTGTATAGAGCGCTAACCTTATTTTTACAGAGATTTTATACATTCTAATGTGTACGGGTAATAATCATAAACAGGAAGTCTCTGGATTGATTTTAAGTATTTCTTAGTTGTTCCCTAATTGTATCCTGTTAATTACGCTTTCCCAGCAGTTACTTTAAAAAAAAATAATGTTACACTATTTATAGGGATTGATACAGGTAAGTGATCAGGTGTTAAGTTGTTCATGCACATAAATGACTTTCCCTAATGATGACTTTTAAAAAATGTGTGTTCGGCCTGTGGTAACTTCCCAGTGGTGATTCTGTTCCAGCCACCGGTATAGGAGCATGACTCCACGTTCCAGGCATGAAGATAATCTATAATTTAATGTGTCTGGGCCTGCTTACTCACTGCTGTCCTCAGCCTTTTAATATTGCTGCTGTGTTGACTTAATTAGGCATTAGAAGGTGATGTTTTGTTTTTTGTTCATCAGTTACTGAGCAGCAGCACCCTGAGCTCCCACTTAGAACTGAAGCCTGTTTCTGTCTCAGAGATAGACTGTCACACTCACTCTCCTCGTTTTGTGTTGTTTCATTACGAAGTAATGTATATACCCACAACTGAAAAATGGCCCTTTAGCTGAGGTAAGAACGAAGCGAGCTCCACAGCAGACATGTTTTGTAAAGCTCTAACAGGGGTGGTGGTGTTTTTTAAACCTGTTTCTCAGATTTAAGGTCTTTGCTGGTCCTGCAACACAAGTCCTGACTATTCAGGTGGATGAAAATTCAATTAAAAAAACACGTTAGTTTGTTCGTACAGCTGATATTAAAGGAAACAGGAAAATGCAGTAATGGATTGATGGAGGTACTTGACTTACAGGCAGAGGCTCTTTTCAGTATCCAGCCCATTTACTGAAGCTTCCACGCTGAGATGCCTCAATGAAAAAGCCAACATAGAGCTTAATCAGTAGAGAGGTCCTTAAGCATATCTCTGAGCCTCAAGCTCACTGCTTCCTGCATCAAACGTGCATACAGGCGTGAGCAGCTGCTTTGAAAAATGGCAACAAGTATTAGCTAGTTTTTGTTGGTTATTCTTTTTAAAAAGTGTTTGCCAAAGAAAATGAAGATACGGTCATTGTGTGACACCAGCACCTCCCTGGAAGGAGAGAGAAGACGGCTGTAACTGTGTCTGCTGAGGTACTTGGGCATGAAAATTCACATTCCCCAAAGGTCAGAGGTTGGAGGTTGTCATCGTCCTTAATTCCCCACCTCCCGTAATGGAAAGAATTTACAATTGTTTCCTCTTTCTGTTTCTAATGAAAGCAATTACCTTCTTAGTCACTATGTTTTCAAAGAAAATCTTGGATAAAACCCAGGATTAAACTGTAGAGGCAAGCAAAACTCAAGTATCGAAATTACTGATACTATAGAAAGAGTTTATGCTCTCCTTTTGCCACATAGAATGAAGGATTATGAAATCAGGTCTGCATTCACCTCTCACCTTCTATTTCAAATTTTCTGCTCTTTCCACAGAGCTCCACTCCTCATTTATGAGGTGCTCTTTGCTGGTCACATTTTTCCCAAGTTCCTTTGTTCTGTGCAAAACACTAAGAGATTATTATATGCAGTTTTTCAAAAGCCAAGAGAGTCTCCAGCAGAGGAGCTGGCAAAATGGTTGAATCTTGGAAAATATCTGTTCTTTGTTTTCTGTGTGCCTATCTTCCTTCCAGTTTTGAGAACCGTCTCTCAGGAGCAGTATACAGTGAAATCACATAGAAATAAAAGTAATGTGGTGGAAGTGTTTTTCAAGAGAAACATTAGTGGAAAACTGTAGGTAACAGTCAGTCTGTGCAGTTGCTCATCTTTTCTAGTGGTAGTATCAGATGGTAATGCAGCTTCCAGTTGCTCATTTTCCTTCTAATACCATACAGCAGGCTACCAAGTAAACAGCTTCTACAGTCTAAGAAGCAAACAGAAACGCTTCCCACCCTTCCTAGGGCATCAGGTTTGGCATGAATGACTTTGTACATTATTTTTAAAATCAGTTGTAGTAGGTGGACAGTAAACCGAGGTGTGAAGTAACCAGGGCAGGAATTGCTCAAGATGGCTTTGACAAGAAAGAAAACACATGATGAACCTCATCTACTTGACCATTAGAATCTAAATGCTCCACAGACCTTTGAAGCATTTTTCCTAATTGCTCTGTGAACAGAGCAATAACTTTTTCTCCATTTTACAGTTTGGGAAATCAGATGAGGAAACTGTATGTTTTGCAAAAAGTTCAAATACAAAAGAGCAAAAAATGAGGTTTCTGAAAGGCAAAGTATCACTCGCTGGGGCGTCTTAATGCCTCCATCAGCGTTGCAAATAGGAATTTTGATTCCTGTTTGGAAGGAAGAGGAATTTTAATTCAGTACCGCTTTCATGGGCAGGAACAGAATATTTGGAAAAAGAGAAAACAGGCTCTGCTGAGAGCAACTTTCTGACAATTAGACCTTAATTGACTGTATAGCAAATTCTCTAAAGGACTGGCAGAAGGGACACCGAGTGGAAATACGGAACTGCTAGATAACCAGTTTTACACTATTGAAGAGAAAATTTGGCTCTGGGAAAATTGTGATGTATTTGAGGCTGCCATCATGAATAATTAGAAATATACAGCAAGTCATGATTCTTGTATGGGGTTTTCTGTATTAAGTTAGAGAAGGGACATTTGCTTTTAATTTGAATTTGTGTAGTGTTAATAACAAAGCATGTAAGAATCTTTGATGATTACGGAAGTATCTGATTTTATTAATGACCAAATCGAGCCTCTTCTAAAACCATAAGAATTTCAGTGATTATCCCATTAAAAATGATACCCTGTAATTATATGTTAAATAGTTGGGGTTTTTTTTCTTTACAAAGTCATCTTATTTATATCTTTTTCCTTGTTCTTATGTAAATGCCTCATAATATGTAGGGTTTCTTATTTAGGTTTCTTGTGAAGCTAATTTATCTTTTTAAGTTACACAATCCTATTTTTGCCTTTTGGACTGACAGAACTGTAGTGTTGTAGTTTTGGCTACATATACGGTAGCAAAGAACAAAATATATTTTGTCATACTTCTGCTACAGTTCAGTCTGTTCCTTTCACTTTATCAGCTTGTGTCTCTGGGCTTCTGATTTAATTTCTACCGGGCAGGGCTGCAATGTAGCAAATTCATGTAAGCTTCACAAATTGTTCACAAACACGGTTGAGTAAATCAATTATGTCTTGGCTGAGTGATGTATGAGTGTATTATATGCACACAATGCTGAAAGAATATTATTAAGGTGCAAACCCAACTACTTAAAGTTAGGAAGTCCCAAAATTTGAGTTGCCTGCAAGCTCACAGTCTCTATGCATTTATGTATTATGGTGTTGCCTCTAACTGTGCTATTGCACTGTTTTTCCAGCTGGAACCTCATCTCACTCATTCTCTTTCTTCAAAGCAATCCTGAGCTTTACTTTCTTTGTATTTAAATCAGTCTGCAAACCTGTATTTGGTATTGCACTTATCAATTTTCTATATGATTTAATACGTAAATGAAAGATTGCGTATGTAATTTGTCTCTCCCAAAACAGCGGTGTTATCTTCACCAAAAGATAAAAAAAAGCAGGGATTAAGGTCTGAATTCTAATCTTAAGGCTCAAGCTCTGCAACAGGGGCCTAATTTCTGTAAAGACATGCAAGTTTCTACATTTCAGAAAGCAGGTCTGTTAAATTCCAACTAATTCTGCAAACTGGGTCTTGTGTAGCAACTCAGGATGCAATGCAGCATCATAAATTACATTGTGTTTTAATGCAATTTAAACTGAATGTATGAATTGAAATTCACCTTCAAATTCTCACCTTCTTGTTCCTGCTTTCACCACCTGCATTTTACAGTTTAATGCTCCGTTAATTGCTTCCATTCAAAAGTCTGCTGGCCTGAATTTAAGTATTGAGGAGGGATTGGTTTTTAGGGAGAGGGTTTGCTTAGACAATTTCAGAGTGTGGTTTGCTTTGATGTGATTAAGGAGCAGAGAGCTGACTGAGAGAGGAGTGATGGATGCAGAAATTAGAGGGAAGAGGAACTGATGAATGATAACTTCCGCTGCTGCTGGGCAGGTTGAATGTGAGACCCTATTCTCAAATATTTGGGGTGCAAAGGAATGAGTGTCCCCTTTCTAATGTTTTTCCTTACTGTTCAGTTCAGCAAATCATTAGTTTTTGTGTCTAGCAGTCAGTTTCCTTGCGATCCAGGCTCACTGTTTTCTTTACTGGGAAATAGTTTAGTTCTAGTCTGAGCCCAATTTCCTGGATTCTCATCGAATTCGCATGCCAGTGCCCTTTTATTGCTAGCTTCGCTCTTACACCGTATCCTAATCACAACTGTAATCATCAGTCCCTCCCATCTTGTAACACACCATCTGCCCCTAAATGCTGGGAGCATCTCTTGTTCTTCCTTTCACCAGCATGTACTGGGATAAAGGGAAAAGCATTCTGAACAGGCAGTGATTTGTCAAGCCAAATGAAGTCATTACGCAAGCAAATGAAAGAACTGCCAGTTTCAGAGTTGCTCTGAGGGGTGAAGTTTATGAAAGCCTAGAGTTGTGGTTGTCTTCTTTGTTTATCTCTTACTCACAATTCTGGTTTAAAATGGTTAGCCCAACCTAGCTGTACCACGGTGGTGGCCCTGTCTGCTAGAGACAGTATTGTTGGTATAAAGGGATAAAACCCCTGATGTTACTGCTGCCTTTGTATTTCTTCACTCTTGATGACTGGGCAATAATTTCTCCATGGGGACTGTTTGTTTCAGGATGGGGCCTCTGTTCAATCCAGATATAACCCACCTGCAGTGGAGTTTAGCCTCTTCTCTGGGCTTACAAGCAATTAGTGCTTCAGCCAGGACTGCCTGCCCTCCCAGGGAACAAAAGATTCAGCAGAAAACCTCTCCCTTGCCATGACAGCTGGACAAAGAATTGGTAGATTTATCAGACAATTATTTCTAGTCACTTTTTACAGGAAAGAAATTAGCATTGCCTCAGTGTAGGCTGAGATACGACCTGTTGTATGGATAAGTCTGTATGTAGATAGTGGACCAAGTACCAAAAAAGGAATATTCTTAATAACATCAGGTACGGAGAGCAGTCACGTGAGTTTTGAAGGAAATTTGCTCTGGTGACAGGTCAGTTTTTCATGAGGACCGAGAAAACTGCAAACATATGATTATTCAAATAAGATGGTATCTGCAAATGGGATATAATAAGCAAATACTGTAAAGTTCATATGTGATATTATTATCTTCTTCTCCCCTGAGAGTTGGTTCAGCAGGAGCAGTTGAATTTTTTTCAACATAAAGAATGTAGATGTTTGGAGGAAATTGCTTCATTATAAAGGAAAAAAGTACCAATGCACATCAAATATTAAATAGGATTCTCTCTTTTTCAAAATTAATTCCTAAGTTTGATGCTATAAAATTTTAACAGTTGTGAGAGAGCTCCCAGAAGACCCTTCATTATGCCTCATTATTACAGCATATGTGAGGCCATAGTACTTTTAGTTGCCATAGCTCTTATTTAATCAAGAAAAATATGTTTCTTGACTGCACAGCTGGGTAACCTTATGTATCTATAGTTTTCTCAAGAAACAATCATATCTATGCCCCATACTATCTTAATGTGTATTATGCTTCAAAAATTCATAAGCCAGCCTTCTTAGTTTTCATTTCTCGACGATGTCATAAAGTTTAAGGTCAGACCACAATTTTGCCTTATGCTTCTGTGGGTTTTCTTAATAAAGGGAAGGCGCTTTTTTTGCCTTTACAAGGGCAAATGTGACTACAGACTTTCAGTATTGCAGCACAAGGAGGACAGAGAGTCCAGGAGGGTAGGTGTGACAGGTTTGCCACCAAGTGTACGGTTATATGCTTTCTTAAAAAAATCTGAATTCTCAATTACGTGTTGTGCTTTCATTTATATTCTTTAACACCTAATGGAACAAGTTGGATCAGGTCTCCTCTGGAACGACTATCAAATAGCAGTTTAAATACTATCAAGCTTTAGATGCTAGCTTTAGTTAAATACCTGCCCTGCCATGGGAGAGACACTGGAATGAAGGCTCCTTTAGCTTTACAATTTCAGTGGTGATGTTTAAATAACTGCACAGGCATGAAGTGTCTGGGAAAGCTCCTGTAGTCTCTGGAAGCTTCATAGAGTGAATTAATGCCCTAATATATGGAGAATATTTACAGTATAATAATTGAGGAAAGTTGATTAAATATACAAAGCATTTAAATACCCATTTTAAGCTCACATTAATTCCTGACAAGTTAAACTATCTGGACATTTAGGGAACTGCAAACTTGCAGCAGTAAGGTAGGGCCTTACAGCAGTGTGCCTGTGGCTGGGACGTAAACAAGGGGTTCACAAGGCTGTGGTGCACGTGGATGTATTCAGTCATACAGGGACTGATCTTCTGTGATGGTGGAAATCAGATTTCCAATGTACCGTTCTCCCAACTAAGGTGGTACAAGACAACTGGAAAAGCTCTTGTTTTATTATCTCAGTGGGGACTGTTTCTTTCCTTCGTGTGATTCCGCAGACATATCACAGCTGCTGATGTTTAGCAGGTCGGTTTAAGAATATTCCAACTATTCAAAATATTCTATATGTAATCAGAGGAAAGCAACACTGGATCAGACAAGGCTCACTTTAGCTAGGTCAATCTTGGTTGATACTTGTCAAGCTCTTTGTGTTCTTGTTTGTGCTTCTGCAACTTCTGCAGGTGGTCTCTTCCAGAGCACTACTAACTATACCATTATGCCATTGAAACATTTTTCCTGGAATGTTAGGGTTTTTTGCTGTTACAGCTTTAAGCCTAAAATTAAAGGATTCCAGTTGCTTGTGGTGGGAGGGGAAGCTGTCATGTCATTAACAGTGTCTCATTTGTGAGAAAAGCAGGTGCCAGTGAAGCAGCTAGGGATGAAGGATTGGGACATGTGATTTGTTTGTTCCAGGCTACCCAACCTGGTTTTGCTTTTGTATCACAAAATGTCTGTAAAGGAAAGTAGACTGTCTGAATTTCTGTAAGGAGAGAGAAGACAACAGCAGTACTAACTCCTGTCTGCCCTCTCTGAGCAAATCTCCCCTGGGTGCAGTGGTCCCGACATTGCAAAAGGGTGGGAATGGCTGTCTTCTCCTCTGTGGGAACTGATCAGACCTGAGAGCTGTAGGCTTGGCAGTTAAGCATTTCCATTTGTAGAACACTGACATACTAATGATGGTAATTTTGCGTTTGTTACTACATGCCTAATCTAATTAAGTTTTTCTTAGGGTACAATTGTTGTTTTCTGTATTTAATTATGTAAGCACCAGGTGCAAATGTTAACAGTAGCCGAATTCAGAAGGAAACCTTTTATCGTTGTGTTATGCAAGACCTTTTTTCTCTATCTTTAATTTGACAGTTAAAAAAATGTGTACATGATGTAGTTGTTCCAAGGAGCTATATTACTGACATTTGTGATTGGTATACATAGGAAACGCTAATGAGGACTAGAAGTTTATATTTCTATTAGTTTAAATGTGTTTAGTACCATCTATGAGCTCTAAATGTTTGGTTTCAGGTGTTGCAATTGTTCAGGCTCCTTTTCCCAGCTGTAGTGCTGATTTTGAAGGTTGGCAGCCTTCCCACGCTCCCTGACAGATCTGCCCCTGTCTGTTTGAAAAGGTCTGAACTAGGTAGGGGTCTGTTGTCTGAATCCAGATTTCATGGAGCCCTGCTACAACTGCCTCTGTGGCTGCCAGCCCGGCTGTGAACTTTTTGCCACCATTCTTCAATGCTTGAGCAAACAGTGGAAGAGAGTTTTCAGTGGAATAATAAACTCAAGTATTATTTTTAAAGCTCAAGGGCCTGAGCTTTGAAATAATGTAAAAGACTGCTTGGGGGCAAGTGACTCTCAAAAGGTTTTGAAATTATAATGTTAATTTTTAAATAAAGTGAGGAGGAATTGCAATAAACTTTTCCACCTGTAGATTGGTAGTAGTTTTACTCTTCTAAGTAAGGGTAAGAAAAGATTGTATTTTGTAGTTTCTAGACTATTTTTGCATTAAAATATACATATTTTATATATATTCTTAAATAAATTTGACTTTAAGTATTCTAGGGAAATAAGATAAATGATTGATGCATATTTGTTCCAAATCATAAGGTACCTGTAGAACATTCCCATTACCAATGAATGAAAATTGTCTACAGAAGCATTTTTCAGCCTTTTCTAACTTGTGAATGACTGTTCATTTTGTAGTAGAATGGTCTGTAAGTGGTATGAGTTTAACCTTGCTGCCAGCCTAAAGTCTTCATGTAGTTACCTTTCATGGATTCCTTCAAAGTACAATGTTAATCTCTCTGTGGACCACAGGTCAGTGGTAGAGATCTGAAATATGTTACCTTTTCTTTAAGGGTCCTGTGCAATCACTTGGCATTGGGCTATGAAGTGTGATTTATGACATTCACAGTTGAACCATTTGCCATATACAAACACAAAAGTTCATGTTTATGCTGATGTAAGATTGACAGCATCCATTATTTCAAGTCTAGAGCCACGTGAACAAAGAAGCCGTGTCTGATAGTTGTTTTGAATTCTGGTATTATTAATGGCGGAGATTTTCCCCATCCCACCATCCCTTACATTGTTGTTAGAGACCTCAGTTCAAGTTCAGTTTGTCTCTCATCCTTCAGACTTCTAATTCGGATTCCACTCCTTTGATGGTTTATCACAGAATTTGTTCAGAGGTATCCATTTTTAAGGCAGTCTTTTGACTACTTACTGATTATGCATTGCATCAAAGAAAAGTGATCGAAAGCTTTAAAACCACAAATAAAATATACATCAATGGGTTAAGGTAATGAATGCTAACTTACTGTTTCTTCAGAAAGAGCCCTGTAGGGACAGAAGACCGGGTTTCAGGTGAAGTAAAAAATAGTAAGTTTGACTTCTGAGAACAGCGTGGTAGATAGATAGGTGGATAGATAGGTGGGTGGCTGGATAGATGGGTGGCTGGATAGATGGGTGNAGGTGGATGGATGGACAGGTGGATGGATGGACAGGTGGATGGATGGACAGGTGGATGGATGGACAGGTGGATGGATGGGTAGGTGGATGGATGGGTAGGTGGATGGATGGGTAGGTGGATGGATGGATGGATACCTACATATATACATACAGTGGTCAGGTTTTACGAAAAAAACAAATATAAAAGGTTTACAATGGCTGTGTTTAGTATCAGTATATAGCCATCTTCAAACTGGTATCAGGATTAACTCTTTCGGGCAATGAGGAATAATAATTTGCTGTTAGTTCCTTCAAGCTTTTTCCTTTTGGATTCATTTTTCCATTATTCCTGTGCCAGGTGGGTTGTTTTTTTCCCAGAAGTGCAATGATTTATTTGGATGATAATGCACAGGCTGTGTTATTTCTGAAGTTTGTATCTTTTTCCAAGTAGGGATGCTTGGCAGATAGGAAAATTAGACTACTTTGCAAAAAATTTGCTGGCCTCATTAGGTGCAAAAGTGTCTCAAATGGCCCTTAAGCAGCACTTTGGCTTCTCCAGCTTCTCAGCATGAAAACATGTCTAAGTAAGTTATATTATTTCAGGACAGTGAACAGCTTGCTTCAGATCCAGCAACTGTGTTTATCATTTGGTTTTTGGTTTCCTCTCTCAAATGAAGAATGTCACTCTGCATTGTTTACATTTACATCTCAAAACAATTAAGCTAAAACAGCTTCACAAGATTTGGAGCTGGCTTTTTCTCAGGGAAAGCTTTACATTTCGTTTTCAGAGTCACACAGTAAATAGATTTATTTTTCTGTTTTTTCAAGCTGGTGTGATTGCATATGTGCTCATCTTTTGGAAGAGGTTTGAATGCTGTTGATTTTGAATTGTGCATAACGGCAAAGAAACTTACTCATAATTTCTGTATAGGGCTTTAATTATCTTTATGAGAGGAAGAGCTAACTGATTTATTACATCTGTGGGGATATGTTTTATTACATATTTGGGTATTTCACTGAAATACCCTCCTCTTGAAGTGGAGTAGAAAATACAAAAAGCTTGCCTGCCTTTGAGTGCAAGATCAGGTACAAGCAAGATTCAGACAAATTACTCTCTATTTTTCTGTGTCCTTATACTATACTGTCTGTGAAATTTATGAAGAACTTTTCTAGTCTGGACAGAACTTGATTCATAACATAATTGTTTTGTTCTAGTGCTTAGTCACAGAAATACCACAATATTTTAGGAACTTACAAGCTAGTGCTGCTAAGTTTCTTAGGAGACCATCCTGCTCTCTTCTATTCCTTTGCATTTCTGGGTTTCATCAGCTACTCCTATACAGCCACAATACATGCTGTTTTGTGTGCAATCCAGTATTTCTTTGCTCCCTGTTACAATACCTGGTATTTCTTTCTCAGTAGGCAAAGCTTTAAAAGTGATTTCCCCTTACAGCAAGCCACTGGGGTAAAAATTTAGAAAAGGCTATAAAGCTTAAGACCTTATCAGCTTTCTCATTTCTGAATCCTGATTCTGTTTCCTCCTTGTGCGATAAAAAGGGACACCCAAGCTGGCTGTATGAAAGAGCTGCCTTCTGCATGCCCTTGCTTCCCATCCTGCTATTCCTTAGCAAGAACAAAGCCTCGTATCCACCAAGAACACAGAGTAGTTTGTACTACATGTTATTGTACCACATGTAGGTAATGTGCATGTGGGACTGAACGGATCAGAACTGTTATCTAGCTGCTTAGGCGGCCGTCTGCCATGATGACCCATCACCCAGGCTTGTGTGAAGACCTTCTGATGCACAGGAAGCATACTTTTTTTATTCTAGATACGTTTTTCCATATAGTTATGCTGTCTGGGTTCTTTGAAGCAGGAACAATCCCTCATAGAAACCGTCTGTCCATTTTCTTCTGACTTGGGAGAGTTCCTGTGCAGAGTCCCAGAGTTTTCATATTGCAAGGGACAGAGCAGGGGAAATGGGGGCTCACTTCCTTGCAGTTTGTCTTTGCTGTATGTCTTCCTGGAGGTGGTTCCTACAGAGCTCAGGGGCAGCTCATTCTCTGGGATGCATAAATGGGCAGAGACAGGCATTGGGCTTTAAGAAAGGTGCTCCTGGTTGCCAGAGCCGGGGCCATCACCTTTGAGTTCCTGTGCTCCTGCTTTCTTCTTCTAACAGCTACACTTGAGTTGTGCATCATTCCTTCACCAGTTTTGCAAGCAGTGTAGCCACAGTTAAGAGCTCTGCTGTTGCCAGGGGTTGAGAGGGCACTAGGCAGGATTTAGCCACTGTTGCATATACAGTTCAGAACGCTTCTCTGCTCCTTTGATAGTTCTTGATGGATTTTACTCTGTTCCACTCTAATCAAGTTAAATGTTTTAGCACATTGTCTTTCTTCAGACTTTTTACAGAAGGCAAGTGTAATCTCCCTTAAAAAGAAAAAAATATTTCCCCTTTCATCTTTCTAGGGAGATCACTTTATTCATGTGTAGTGACCTGGCTCAACATTTGGTAACTACTGTGTCACTGAAAGTTCCTCATTACGGACCAGCCTGCAGACCACCTGGAGTGCTTCATTATTAAAGTGAACTTCAGGTTAAAGCTGTGGGTCTGTGCAGGTGCGTCTTCACTGTTCACAGTGCACAGGCTGCTGACACATGCCCACTGCAGGGCCAAGGGTACGTGAGACTCACAGTGACTAAAGGCCTGTGGAGCATTTAGTGTTTTGACAACACCCACATGAGGAGTGCAAGGACTGAGGCTGGAGCTGTGTTGATTATAATCTAACTTTTGCTTTGCTTGGCAATCATTCTTTGATATATAGGCGCTTAATCTCAGAGAAGAAGTAAAGAAGTCAGACAGGGGAGGATAAAGGTGAAGCCATGCTCCAGTTAAAGCCAGTAACATGGGAAAAGCTTAGTTTTTATTCCAGACATGAGTGTATCTTTGGATTTAGATGATAGTTATGTGGCAGCCAAACACTGTGGAGCCCAATGTATTGCTACTGGTTGTAGTGCAATATGTAAGTAGTCCTGCTAATGCGTCTAGGATGCTGTTAAGAAAATGAGGTTAGGAAAAATCTTACATCTCCTTGATGGAAGCTTAATTTTTTTTTGGGCAATAGTTGCTTAAACCACCTAAATTCCACCAGCCATTTGACTTTGCCTCCTGAAATATAATAAGTGACCTACTGCATTAAATTGCTGATCTTAACTTGTTTTGTTTATAGTCTAAATAAATAGAAGCCAGAAGATAACAGGCTAATGTTGCATACAGGACAACAGAGCTCTGTACAGTTGCAGGATTATGGGTTGTTTTCCCTGAGTTTGTGTGGTGGATTATTTTTCCTTTCTAAAGAGAGTAGTTTTTTTAAGGACCTCTCTCTCTCTCCCTCCCTCTGCCTGTTTTGTTGGGCATTTGGATTTTTTTAAACAAATGTGGATATAGCAGAAGTGGGAGTAGAGGTGGATTCGTAGGAGCACTGGAGTTAGAAGGACAAAGGGAGATAGGCTGAAAAGGGGAAGAGAATGCTTATAAATGTGTGAAAGGGAGTGGGAAGGACAGGAAATCTGAGTGTGGGATTGAGAGTGCTGGAAACGTGGGCAGGAATAAATGGGACGGGGAAAGAAAACTCGTGAAATGTGTTGCTGCTTTCTCTAAAGATGCCAATCTTATTGCAGTAAGATTGTTTCCACCTTACCCAGTCAGGACCAGAGCTTCACTTAGCTGTGTAAAACAAGTAATAAAATACATTAATGCTTTTTTAATGAAGAACTGAAACCACCAAAATGTACTTCCCCAAAAGCTTAAGATTTTAAACAAACATCTCTCTCAAATGCTGAAGGATTAAGGGTTTTAGCATTTTGTACAATTGTATAAAATTTGTGTAGTTGAAACCTTCTAGTCATTTTACTCATATTTGAACTGAATATATGCTGGCTGTTTTTTCTTTGCACGTGTAAAGAGCAATGCCCTGGTTTTCTAAAGGTTATCGCAGCACCCACAGTAGTGGAGTAGAAAATAGCATGTGGTCTGGAAATGGGAAGGTGAATTGCCTCCGGGGTAAAATTTTCTTTTAGTGTCTAAGGTGGTCATGACAGTCTCTGTTCCATTGAAAAGCTGGTAGAAATTCAACAGCTCTGGTGATTTTGTAACCACTACAGTCTAGAATTTCATGGAAATAACAATTTTTGAGAATTACTATTTTATTCAGATGCTTGTTCCATGCAGGTGCTCTGCCTAGTTATATTTGAATGCATCCAAGTTGTTGAATCAAAGTGAAGGTATTTATATTAATGTTCCTGGTTCCGGCCAGTCTGTCTTTCTGATATGACTCAGCTCCTGAGAATTTTGTTTTTCTGTTTCAAAATAAAATTTAAAAGAGTAGCAAATTAGATCTCTAGCACATATTTTATAAGTTTGCCTTTAATAAACTGATTTTGCCTTTTGTCTTCAGATATGTGTAGATATCTATCTTGTAGAATATTGAAGTGCATTTTAAAAGATGAAAGAAGTCTGTAAATTTATTGACTAGTCTTAAATGAATTAAGTTATATAATATCTGTTATAGTTTTTCACCTGCACCTCAAATATTCATGGGAAAGCATCCAAGAAGTTGTGTGGTGAATTTAATATGTGTCTGGTGAATGTCCCACATGAAATAAATTATTTTGATTGCATTTTGGAAAAGTACATATTTAATAGGGGAATGCTTTGCTTATGTACTTACATAACTCCAGTGTATTATATGGGTCCAAAGGTCTTCAATTTATTATAAAGATAAGACTTTAATGATAAAATAATGGCTCTGATGTATCTGTATCTTTGGGACTAGATATTAAAAAAGTATCATATCTTTCAACTCTTATGTGATGTGACATTGCTGCCCCAGACATTTTTTACTGCATGAGCAATCAACATAAATGAAAACTAGAAAGCATTCATGTTAAGACAAGAAGCAGCATTACTTTCAATAAGGTGACTTCAGAAAACTGTCACGCAGATATTCCACTGGAGACATTCTGGTTTGACCTCTCCCTCACTGTTCCTTCTCTCTCTCTTTTTTGGTTTTTTTTTTCACTTTGTTCTTTTTGATTAAACAGAGAAGAAGCGTTTGTAAAAGCCCCCAAGAAAACTGACAGTTCCTTGTAGAATGTAGCTCTTTCTAATTTCCATATATTTTACTGCAGGAGAAGGCTCTCTAACAGCATGTTAGCCTTCAACCTTGGCAAGTATAGAAGTAAATCTGCAGTATTATGATTGAAATGTTATACCTGCTTATTCTCAAACTGACATGATAGGTGACAAATGACAGAGGCATTACTGGGTCAGGTGAAGTCTTTGTCATAATCTTTTTTCCCCTAACTTTTAGCTGGTGCAGCAAAAAGAATCCTGTTTCAAGGATTATTAATACCACCTGCTACCGAGTTCCATTGGGAAGGACGTGAGTGCTTTGGATTTGAACACTGATTTTAAACGTGCAGGAAAATGGCACAAACGCTGCAGATACTGTAATGACTGCTTTGGGTTTGTTGTGAGCTGGTCTTTCCACTGTGAAAATAGGTTGTTAAGGATATAACTGCCGTTTCTCCCATTGTGATATAAAACATTAGTTCTAAATTAATTCCTTAAATACTTGTGTTTCACGGGATTTAGACATGCAGTCTGCTGCAAAGAATTGTGCAGCAAGATATAACATCTCTGGGCTGAGGGCTTGCCCCCTCAAGTAGCACAAATAGAAAGCTCTGTCTCCATTATACAGGATATTTTAACTCATCTTTCTTCTCCAGGACCGTCTCATGTTTTAATAAGTCTTAGCTCGTGTCTGGTTTATCCATAAGGCAAATTCTTCCATCAAGACTGTCTGTGTAAAAATTACTTCTCCCTTTGGTAGATTCATATCCTACTTCTCTTCTGTAGCAACTATACATTCACTGGGAAGGAATATAGCACCTCCCTGGCTGGCCATGGGGTTTGTGACTTACCTACTGCAAGGGCTGCATGCCAGAGGGCGATGTGGAAAGGGAGTCAAGAAGAAGCCCAAGCTCAGAGTTCATCTCCCATTCTTGTGTTAGCTTTTGGGCTTTTCCAAAGCCAGGTGAAGGGAAGGTGTGACTCCCTTTCATTGGTGAGTTGCATTGATAAGGTGGTTTTCAGCTGGAACTGCCTGAAGCAGGAAAGGCAAAGCAGATGCAACAGGGAGAAGCCCTGGGTTCACTCCCTGACTGTAGATCCTCCTGGAACCAGGAGGTGAATCTGTCTCTTTGTATTTTTGAGTGAAATGAGTGCTGATTGATTTGCCAAGTGATTACATGCTCAGATGAGGTACTGGAATGTATAGCTTGATTCTTGTTCAGTGCCACAGCAATGCCTAGCAGTAGTTTCATATAGTACAGTGAAGATTGTAGTCACTGAGAGACTGTGTACATAGAAATCACCTTTCGAATGTCTGAGAACCATATTCAGTACTGTATCTTTTAGTTTGTTTTCTTTTCAGGGAATTTTCTGACCTTGCACTTGCAAAAACAGAATGCTGTGGTTTAAATGTTGCCAGAAGGACCTGTTTCTCCATAAACAATACCAAAGTGCACTGAAGTTAATTGCCTTTTGAGGGCATATCGAAACTCAGATGCTGTAACACGTACCTGAGCCATGAAGAGGTTTCAACTCATCAAAAAGCTTGAAACAAATGCTTTGTTTGGGTGCACGTTTATACTGTGGAAGATGTTGCCCCTGTGACTGAATCCTGGAAGGTCTTTCTACAGATGCACTCTCTCTTTCAAAATAAATCCCCCCAGGATCCAACTATGTGTGGTTTGTTCTTGGCTGACCGTTTTGTGTTGCCATCTTCTGTCAGCCCATTCACTCATCACCACGTGTTATTTGCAGAGTCAAAGGTACACGGGTGAGGATTCTGTAAGCTCATTTTAGATGAGGCTGCATTCCACGATTTTAAGCTTTGACTCCTAAGAAAAAAGACATCTTTTTCAGTTTTTTTTATGCAATAACTTGGTTCTGGTTGCTGTTTGCTGTTTTTACTATTTATTAAGTCTTTTGAAGTAGTTTTCAATATTTGAGGCATAAATTACGAGTCTGGGTGTTTTTTCTTTTAATTTGGTAGAGGTTTTTGGTATAAGATAATATTAAGGAGCAATCATATGATGTGACATGACTATATTGTTATGATTTCTGAGATAATTTTGGAGTCTATTTTAGAAATTAAGAAGCTGGGGCTATTTAAAACAACTCTGCCATAGTAGTCACGTTTTCTAAGCAGTAGCTGTTTGGTTAAAACAAGAAGTGAGAAAGGGTGGGGGGTTTTTGTATTGCACAGTAATCACACATGTTTGGAAGAATTGACTCTGTGATTAAAGACATTGCTTTTCCAGAACAGTTTTGTATGTTTCGCTGCCATCAAACCACTAGTAAAACCAAGTTATTTTAGGAATACTAGAACTCATAAAATGAGTTCCTTTGAAGTTAGGGCTTTGACTTGATTATGAGCTTGAGCAAATCACTTTTCCTTGTAGTTTGGGCATCTAACACCTGAGAAGTAATTATTAATTGTTATTTGTTCGTCAGGTATTGCCAGATTGAAACTTCTGGGTCTGTAAATGGGAAAAAATGACAGGTATTAAGCTGGGAATGATGCAGGTTGTTAAATGAGAGACAGCCTAAATTTTAAATACCAAATTGAGGTTTTACTCTGTATTCATGGAAACATCAGTGAAGAGGGAGGTGGTGGAGTTGGTGTACTTGTTCAAAAAGTGTAGATATGGCACTTGAAAACATGGTTTAGTGGACATGGTGGTGTTGGGTTAATGATTTGACTTGGTGATCTTGGAGGTCTCTTCCAACCGTAATGATTCTATAAGTCTATGACTGGGGGGGTTGAGCTAGTGTAAATCACAAACACAACTGCTAAGCTGCAGTGAGCCTGAATCTCTCAACTGCAAGTCTTCTGGTGGTAGTGGCCTGAGACTTAGCCTCATACTGGCTTTCTTCATGTTGAGGGAGTATGTGTGTATTGATCTATCTATATAAATACGTTTGTGTGTGTGTGTATCTCAAATAAATACGAATAAAAAGGTTTGAATTTAGCAGATCATGCTATTTTAGCAAATGCTGTAGTTGCAAAGCGATGTTGCTGTATTTGCAGTCCTCCACAAACGATGGGTTACCACAAAGGTGTTACACAGAATTTAAAAAAAGACTTGAGACCTGTTGGCTCAAGGTAGCCAAAATGGCTAATTGCTGGAACTTGACAGAAGTGGAAATGACAATTCAACAAAAAAACTGGAGTATTTTTTTGAGATGATGGATAGACACTAACATGATCGACAAACCACTCAGCATGGGCCTTTTTGAGGCCTCGAAACAACACAGCTTTTGGGAAGGGATCTTTTTGTTTATTTCATCTCTAGAAGCCAAGTTCTGGCTTCTCTGAAAGGTCAAAAGTCCAATTTAGACTCCTCTCAGGGTAATACTACATTGATCCTCAGAGGATTATCTTCTCAGTGTTGGTGTGGAACCCACATAGGAAGCAGAATCCGTTCTGTTCTGCTTGTGTTTTGTAACAGTCTCTTGCAGTACTTCTTGAAATGCCTATGGTAATATAAAACACTGGGATTCTTTCCAGATGGATATGCTGGTGTCCATATGTCAAGGTACATTATTTAGGAAGCAAAGCTAATTCATAGATGAATACCAGGAAATACTGAAGGATATATTGTTGCTCTAATTTCCCCAAGACAGAGTGAAGGATAGTGTGTCTTCCCACTCCTGCTCCGTGTATAGAGTAGGGAAAAAGGGAGAAGTTTGCATGGTTTGAGGGGAAATGCGGTCTTATTAGAAGAAAGGCATGAATAAGATGAAAGAGGTTATGTGCAGGTTCTTGAATGTTATCTGGGTTGCTGCTGGATCACGGAATGAAAGGGAGGCCTTTGGGGAGGAAGCTGTGAGACAATACACCCTTTCTGGGCACAAGATCATCATCTCATATCTGGAGAGATCTCTGGAAATACATTTCAGGAAGCAATTTTTAAACTGACATGTTGAAGCGATCAATGTTTTCATTTCGTTTTGTTGACAAACCGTTTCTTTAAGACTATGTTGTTGAAGTGAAGCCAAGCCTGTAGCATAAACTTGCAACTAGCTGAACTGTGGTCCATTTTAAGAAATCTATAGCTCTCTAATGGCATTCACAAAAATAGCAGGCATGGTTATAAGCGAACCAGAACCAGTCTGTGTCGGTCAGTTTCTGCCTGTGTAGACTTTGTGTTGGCTGTGTGCTCAGCAGATCATTTCCTTTGTATACCCCAGTAACACTAGCATACACAGCCTATTAAGAGGATGGCAGACATATCTTCATTGCCAGCGTACTGTTTTTAAAATGGAAAGACATACCTCTTCACTTTGAAAGCCAAACATATTCCTTTAAATGTAGGTGGAAAACATAATTTGTACCTTTAGCCCATACATGTATTTTGATGACCAAATCAGATGCAGAATTCCTGTGTGTTTTGTTTTTCATTAGAGTTGTGCATCTGTTCCCTTATTATACTTAAAGATACATATGATAATATGTGTTTGAGTAATTAATTTTAAATCTTAAAAGGTAGAGTACAGATGTTCACCCAAGTTTCTTTGGCACACACACATGTATCTTCAGTAAGTGCTGTAAATAACAAAGAACAAGTCATTCTGTGTTTCATTAATGAACCTCAGCTTTATTATTTGAAGTTCCTGTCTCATCTATTTTATAAGTGAAAAGGAAATGAGACTTTGGAGTAAATAATGTAAACACACACCATTTCGTGGTTTAACTGAAATTAAACGAGGGCATTATTTTCTAAAATGCTAATTATTGCTATACCTTCCATATATTCCGAGTCTGCCTCTGGTCTGGCTAAGCGGGTAGTGCCTCCATTGTTTTAGGCTTCAGGTTTTTGTATGATGTACTGTTGTACACACAGAGGTGTTCAATTCTCTGCTGAGTTTTACTAATTTAAAAAAAAAAAAAAGAAAGAAAAAGGTTTTCACCTCAGTCTCTTCGTGTTAGATAACTTGGAGATAAAGATAATCCTTGGCACTTCAGTTTTCTTCGTGAAGTTTTCATTTTCTCATTACCTGTGCTGAATGTAGGAGAATTAAAGCAAGAATTGAGAATGAAATAAATTAAACATAACATAAAATCTTGAAAATCAGTGCACAGGCCTTCCCAGCTGCAACCTTGACTCTAATTCTTAGCTCTTTTTTCTCGAGTATTTTGCCATCCTTCCAACTAGGAGTTCTACCCAGTCCTTGTTTCTGTCTGTTTTCCCTCTCCTGCCCCCAAGCTGTTGTGATTCAGTCCTTAGATTAAATAGTCTAGACATGTTCTTGAAAGTATTGCATTCTCTTGGCTGAATACTCTTCTTTTTTTGTTTAATTCCAAATGTAAAATTTAAAATCTGGTGAAGTTGAGAACTAAACTCTGGAGCTTGTAACAGACTTAAATCCTTTTATTTTGTACTGATGGATTTTATCCTCCTACATGTGACAAGTTCCAGAACTGAGAAGAGATTTGTGTCTGCAGTGTAGGTCTCGTCTTGGAATACTTTGTTACTGTCAGTATCTATATATCTCTTCACGTTACCATGCAAAGCTGTGATCCCAGAAGTGTTTCATGTTTTTGTTCCTCTTCCTTTGGGAAGTTCTGTAGGTTGGGGCTGGTAATAAAAAGTCTGTTCACTCAACCAAGTGCCCATCAGCCTCACGTTTTCTTTCGGTTCTCACATTTATTTTGAAAGGCAGAAGTATTCTCTTTGTTTCAAATCTAATAAAACGACCTAGATCAACATATTTAGATTAGTCTCATCATTCTAACACAAGGGAGGATTTGTAAAATGTGCATGTCATCTTTAGATGACAGACCACTTTGCAGGAGCTGCCTTTGGTCCCTTACCGGTAATTAAGAGCCTTTCTTTACCCTTTCTAAACACGTAACCTAGGGTAAAGTAAATAAAATCCTTGTTCTTTTAGAAACTTCATCTATACTGTCGAAATTTCATGTAGACATTGATTTTTTAAATATGGAAGTAGTGCTGTGCTATCTAACTCATGTCTTTGCTTAGGAATGATAAATGAAATCTATAGATCTGAGGTGCTGCATCAAGTTCTGGGCTCTCCACTACATGAGATATATTGAACTAATTGACTTCTGAAGGTTTTCCTGCAGTCTGGAATATCTAAAAACCTCCATGCATTCAGCCGATACAAAGGGGTTTGTGACAATTTGGCCTGGGTTTTTTAAAGATAGACTTGAGTGGTTAAAGCAAATTTTTACTGGAAGAGGATTCAAGATGCCCTTTTAGCACCAGTATTTCTCACTTTGCTTCTTGTGCACAACAGTCCGTTCTAGAGGGGAGAGTCTAAAGAAATGCGACAAAAGCAAATATATTAAAAGCCTGATCTTTGAGAAAAGGTTTACAGATCTAGATTGGTTTTGTTAGAAAAGAGAATAATGGTCAGTGGTTTTCCATGCCTGGTGCTCCATTTGAATAAAAAACAGCTGAATAGTTGCAGCAAGAGGATTTTAATAGGAGGAAGTTTCAGCTATGTAGCAGCTGAAATACTGAATAGACAGAAATGGTTTTTAAACATTAGATAGGTAAAGATTTGGTAAGGGTGTCATAGATACAGGACTATCATCAGAGAATGAGAGATGATGGACTCTGTGGCTTTTTGAGGTATGTTTTTAATTTTCTTATTCCTATGAATATTGTTTACTGATCTGTCTCCTGTTTTACATCAGCATGACAAGAGTGGTATTTTTTTTGGGGGGTAGAAAACCCAGAGTTTCTGAGGAGTCCTTCGTTTATTTCAATTTAACAGGGCATCCACGCATAGGAAGTGTCAGATTATATAACTGAGCTTTATTGCTGCCAGATATGGAAAGAAATTAAGAAATAGCCGAAATTGCATTAACTGCTGGAAGTGTAGCCTTCTCAGAATGGAGAACATTGTGTGGAACATCCTTTGAGCCACCCACACCTTTAGCATGCTTTTCTAGAAAAGTAGAATGAAATGCCTAGGGCTACCAAATCTCTTTTCATAAAAGGCCAACTAATTTTGCTGTATGTATAATGTATGAAGTTTAGGGAGACAGCGTCAAGCAGTGTAGGCATGTGAGACCACAAGCACATAAACTTACACTCTTTAGCAATATGTAGGACCAAAGAACCATTTTGAGACTCTCTTCTTAAGCTGTCCACTACATATAATGGAAGTGGCTGATGTCTCAGTCATCATTTTAAGTATACGCATAATTAACAGCATTCATTTCTGTCTAAGTACAAATTCACTCTCTGTGGAACTGAAATGGTTTTATTTCAATGAATATTAGAAAAATTTTGCATAGTCCTCTGGTAAGTATGGAGTGCTAATGCATGCATGATAATAAAAGACATTCTGATAATAGACTGTAACTTTGCTAATAACTCTGCTGTCAGTTAAAATATAATCACTTGGACTCAGACTCCTTCTGGGAGGTTCTTTAATGTAAGCAGTTGCCTTTAAATAAGTGCAAAATTACTCTTGCTAGCCATAATATGCTGAGTGTGTTACGTTGTAAGAATTTTGAATTTGCTTTTAGAAACATAAGCTCTTGTTACGGATGAACAGCCAAAATCTCAACACTACTCTGAAAACTCTGATTCTCAGATTGTGTCAACAACTGGCCAATGTGTTCCCGAGCTAATTAACTTGTCCCAGATTTGGGTGCTGCAGAATTCATTATCTTACGCATGAAAATTGATATGACAAAGATACGTCAAAAAGCCAAAGGCCTGAAAACATCTATGTTTTGCTCTGTATTTCCTGTAATAATCTTCTTTTCCTCCTTTCCTTTTTATCTTTTAGATTCATGCTTTCTTTAGAGCTTTGTTAAGCTCAAATGTTAGTATGTGTAAGCATTGTCTTCACTAGAACACTCTGGAATTTTCAGTTCTTTATTGTGAACTTTCTCAGCTTTTAAAGCAAGGAGTAGGGGCTCATTAACAGCTGAGCAATGTCTTGCAGCTTTCATTGAATATTTGAATCAAGAGAGATTCTGTCATAAAATACTACTGGAGTAGCATTTTAAATCATCGCTATGAATGTTGTTTTTCTCAAAATCAAATTTAACTCCCCTGTTATCTGGAATTACATTACCATCTTTGTATACTGTTATCTCTGAAAAATGGAATGGAAAAAATTGGGTTTTCTAATTAAAAAAGAGACAGAGTACTGTATCTAGAGGGCTTGAATATTCTGTATCCATCATGACAATACTCACTGCAAAAAATCCTTTTCCTTTAGGATCACGATTTTTAAAGATGACTAATTTCTAAGGTGGCCCATCTAAAGAGATGAAAAATTATGCCATTTCTAGATATTGATCATTTGTGTGCTGCTTCTACTCTGTGGAGTGAAGAAGAATTGAATAATTGCGTGGAATATTAGATCATTGTGTACAAAGAAGCTTCTTAGTAACCAGGAATTACACAAAGTCTGTGAGCTTAGTGTGGAGTGTGGTCCACATAAAAATTCAGGGTTGGGATTACCCTGCCTTTGGCTCTACTGTGCTGCTTCATAAAGTGATTTTAGAAAAAAATGTTATAGTGCTCTTTTTTATAATAGCGTTTTCATTTGCCTTATGTGAATTGAACATGCTTCCATGAGTAAAATCACCCAAACAAGTGTTTTATGCCTTATACAATGGTGTTAGGAATTACGGTTCTAACTTAGAAGTGTATGTGTAGGTAGTTCAAATGTTCATGAGCTTTTGCTCCTATTAATAACAGTGGTACATCCATTTCAAAGCTAGTCAGAAAGCAACTAATTTGTTTTAACCTCTGCAGAGTGCTTAAGCCTTTAAAGAATTTGGGACTCCTATAAGCTGGAAGACTCAGTGTTTCATTAATTAAGCCCTGGGCTGTGCAGATTGCACCCTGGGTTTTCAGGTCTGAAAGCTTTATGCCAGAGGCACATTTGAAAGGTAACTGTGGCAGACTAAAGAAATTTAATTTCCGATAAAATAGTGTGATAGTTTATGCTATTATTCACTCACAGTGTCAAATGTCATTAATCTTTATGTCAGTTTTAGGGGTTTAAGGAAAGCCGAACACCCAATTACACAGTACTTACAAGGTACTTAATGCAACTGTGTAAGGAAGGGCAATTGTGGGTGTCTGGGTGAAGGAGTGAAGGGGGCAGTTGCACAGATCCTTTAACCAGTGATAAATTAAATGCAAGTACAGTATTAGTATTTAAACAAGTGGTAATTCTTTTGCTATTAGAAGACTTAATGAGTAAAAATACTCATTTTTTTAGAGGTAAAAAGCAATATGATAAAAATTTTTCTTTATTACTATGTATTCTACATCTCTCTTGTGAGATAGGCCCTTTTGATCTGTATCATGCAAACCACCTTACCCTTCCTGGAAATGAGAGGAACACAGAAACCTAAAATACATTGGGAGAGGGTTAGAGATTGATGAACTCAATATCTGAGGAAAGTACTCAAACATCATCATGAGATCAAAATGAAAGGGCAAATAAAAAGAGCTTAGGTCAGCTTTTAAAATGTAATATTCTTTGGCTAAGATCCCACTCCTTCATGCTTCGATTTAATCTGTCAGGGCAAAAGGGCAAAGGTTTGCATGATTGCTGGGGAGGGTACAAGATGCATGACAGAGCAATTTGCTGAGTTTCTCTGGATGAGTGTAGACAAAGCTTCCATGTCTTTGCTCTTTGTCTCTCTGACAGTAGCCTTTAACATAGTCCTTATTGTTCATTTTTGGGGTCACTGGAAGGCATTTAGAAGGTATTTGTGATGCAGAAAGCACATGAAACTGTTTTCCAATTTGTCTTAATTGCTTGTCTCACTAAGTGGTTAATTCACATTTGTATGTGATCAGCAGTTTAGGAAAAAAAAAAAAGGTGTTTGCTCATATATGAAATCTCTGTAATTGCCAAAAGTCATTAGAGTTGTTGGTGGATGATCACCATTAGGCCACCTACCCCCCTTTATGCTAACTTCTACTGTACTTCTCCATGTGCTCAATAGTTGTTTTATAATCTGCAGCATTTCACTTAAGTTGTACTTGATCCTTTTTCCCCTTGGGAAAACATCTGGTCATTTGAGGTTGTATTTCTTGATTTCCCTTGGTGACAGCACTTGGATTAACTCTCTGTTGTGCTGCTAAAATTCCTCTACATTCTTAACTGGCCTTAAAATTACAGAACAGTACCTGTCTCTGTTGAAGTGGATCAGTTTGGTAGCAATTGGAGGAAAGTATTTAAGCACAGATGCATGTCTAAAACTTGTCTTATTTGGTCTAGAATTAAATGATTTCAAAATCAAGAGAATCACAAATGCAGTTGTCTTCTAACTGTTCTGTGCATTACTACTAATGCAAATGATTTTCCAAGAAAATGGAAATCTGATGGCTTTTTGGGTCTGGAGATTGATAGATTGATCTGCAATTGAATATTCCCAAATGGAAGGACTTTCCAACCAGATGCAATGTTCTGTTTCAGAAATTTGTCATAGCTTTGCAATCAAAACCCATACAGAATACCTTTTTGATCTAAAGAGTCGAATGCCTTTGTACTGTTTACAGAAATAGGTTGGAGGCTTCACATCTCTAGCTTCATTTGATTCAACTTTATTCCGTTATTACAGAAAGAGTGTTTTGCAAGCACAAGAGAACAAATGTTCTCTGAACATCTTGCATATGATAATGAAGTTCAGTAAGTTGCTCATTCTAGCAACAAGTGCCTTAGAACAAGGATTATTTTGTTGTAGAATGGCAAGACTGCTGGTAGCCATGAAAGCAGAGAGGAAGAGTCTTTGTATCTGGGCAGTTACCTGAAGGCAGTCTGCTTTAATCTGTGTGCAGATTCATTCTTGTTGCATTTTTGAGCAAAAGGGGAACATGACTCATGAGACTACAGTAGATCATTTTACAGTCTGGCTTTATGTCATCATGTTAAATAATGACTGCTAGGTAATTAAAGGAGATGATTAAAAGCATCATGACGTTCTAGATCTGATTAGTGATTACCGACAGCTAATGTAGTCATGCATACAGGACACCAGTTTGTCAATATGGGGAGAAAAAAGCATCAGCTATTGACCATACTTCACAATCATCTCAGAATCCTTCTTTCTGGTTTTTTTCCTTCTTTTAATAACTGCCTATTAGTGTTTCAGTTGCTTTGTATGGAGGAAAAAATACATTATGCAGCCCATAACCTATAGTACTACTGACCTTGTCTGGCTTGATGTCCGCATGTGGCAGATTACTTTAGCAAAGGTCAGCACCTGAGCAGTGGAAATTACATAGTTAAGCCTTCACCTAAGAATCCTGACATGAATGTTTAGGGGTGCCAACCACTTTTCAACAGTTTGAGCTGAGCAGTGTTTCCCTTATCATTTGCTGAATTTTGACTTGCATTTTTGACAGTTGCACTTTCTCCAATAAGCCAGACTTAATGGTGTCCTCATAACTCCAAACATGTCAGACAAATAGGAATTATTAAAGAACATCGATTTCTTGGGTTTGCAAGTGGCCGTTCATAGTTATAATTTTTGGGAACAAGTCATCTAAATTCACCCATCTGTCACCTATGTGCTTTCCCCAGCTACTCACCAGCTAATCTGGCTGTATGGATGCCCCTGCTACAATGCCCAGAAGGAGGTGGGCATGAAGAACCTTACCGGTTGCAGCATTTCACTATTTTACTCTGACTGATCGTATTTCTGCTTTCAGAAATGCCCAGCTTAGCACAGACAGTTCCTTAAAAGAAATGCAGGTAGCTTTTTCTGAAATTATTTGCAGAAATCACAAGGACAGTGTTTTATATTTAGACCCTTTAAATAAATACATGGAAATCGAGCAAGCTTTTTTTTTTATGCCTTCTAGTATCTTGTGCTGCATCCAAGTTTTTAACTAGCTTTATAGTTTGTTATCTCTTTACTTTTATTCTTGGCATGTCTTCATCTGCTGATGCTTTTGTTGACATTTATTCTGATTAGTTTAAATGAAGGTCCTAACCCTAGCTCTGTCCTTTCAGATGGCATTGCTTCTGAGAATAGGAATGGCAATTGTGTCTAACTATGCAATGCATTTAGGTAGCTGGTATTTAATGTCTGTAAAAATGTATTTCTTTTAAGAGCTAAATGACCCATGGGAGAAATCCAGGTTCCTACATTCACTTGCTTAGTGAAAAATTCTCTCTTTAGGTAGCGCTTTTGCTCTACTGAGAAGAACAAAGCTTTAAGATGTTGGTGTGCTCTGACATTGTACAAAGCCTAGAGAAGATCATTCCATTGCTTCTGCTTGTATGTGTGCATCGTATGATCCCAGTGTGGGGTTTGTGGTTTTTTAACTTTTAATGAAGAATAAATGATAGTGAGATACTTCTTTCAATCTTTCTGGGTCCAGTTTGGTGAGTTACTGGATACTTGTAGTTGTTACTAATATGGTATGAGGTGAGGTTATCTGCTGCCTTTTAGATCTGATTCCTTTCCTGTTGTCTATGTCCATTTTCATTTAGAAAGCTATTTCCTTGTCTTTTTCTTGAGAAAAGTTCCTTCATGGAAATTCTGTGCCTTGATTCCTTGCTCAGCAATCAAAGGAGGAGGTCTCAGAAGACATTGCTGCTGATGAGTTAAATGGTGGATTCTCTTTTGAACACTCTGCTTTTACTTATCTCTTATGTGGGAAATAGATTTGATTATTGAAAATATGCTTCCTTCATCCCCTTGCCCTTCTTAATGTTAGGGAAATTGGCATGCTTATGGTTAACAAGATTATAGTATGTGGTTCACTTCTAGCTTTATGAATGGTTTTGATTTGAGTGGTACTTTCATTTTCAATTAGATCCTAACTGTGGTGGTAAATGAGTATCTCTGTTAAAATTATGACATGTAGAGTCAAATAATGACATGAAAATGTCATCTTTCTCTTGAAAAGTTACTGCTTCTCTTGCCAGAGAGAGTGGCTTTCTCAATGTGGACTGTAACAGGGAAATTTATCATAACACCAGATACAGATACGTCTGTGGCATGGTCCTGCTCTGTGTGGGATTTACCAACAAGCAGCAAATCCTGACCATGTGAACCCTGAATAGATAAAATATTAAAATGGTGTTAGCTATTTTAAATACCAAAATACATATGGTAATTAAAAAAACTCTTGAATTGTTCGGTCTGCCAAGTCTGGGAGTGAAAGTCCTCTTCAAAACTGGAAGCTTTAGTTTTGGCTGCTGTGTCTATCCATATTCAATTCAGAGAAAATCAGAGTCTGCATCAAGATTTTTGTCTCAAGTCACTTGTACTTTCGTCAGAATTTCCTCCTAGGTCAGGGACTTCACAGCTTTCTTACAGTACTGCACTTGATTTTTTTTATTGCCTTGTGCCTTTCCTGATTTTAAATTCTTCTGTCTTCCCTCATTTGTGGCTAAATGTTGGAGAACTTTTGACTTCAGTGCTAGCATTAAACTTGTCTAGCAATTTCTGTGTAGAATGGAGATGGAAACTAACTTCACTTAATTTCTGCTTGTTCCTGAATTTAATGCCTTTTTCATTGTCGTTGACTGGATTATAAACAGAGTGGGGGATTCCTCTCTTGCCCCTTTACAATTGTGATGAAAGAAAAAAGACAAACATGTAATCCAGGCTATTCCTTTCTTTCAACGGTTTTATGAGATGTTCCTCAGGAAGACGTATTTGCTCCTACACCACCTGCTTCATTGACCACAGACTATAATGTATCAGAAGGAAAAGGGAGAGTTTGTATTTATTTTCACACTATGCAATCGGTATAAACCGGATCTTTTAGGTGCTTAATGCTTAGTAAATGCATTGATTTGCCCATCATCTGAAGGAAAGTTCAGGAGCGTTATAAAGTCAAAGTGGATTTGTATTTTCTAAGTGAAAATACTCAGTATGATAAAAGCAAATCTTTCATTTGCATAGCCTAGGTAAATTATCTGCAAATGATCTGGATTACATCAGGAAAAGCCACGTGTCTGAAGGAGTTGACAGCCAGTTACCCAGGCACAGCTGTAAGCATTTCTGCAGAGGTAAAACCCGACATTGCAAAGAATCCACATTAAATGTAAAGTTAGGTAATGTAAGACACCCTCTGCTTCGTTTAAATATATGATCCAGTTTATGTTTTGGCTAATTCTATGTCTGTTTTCTAACTCGCATTGCAATTTTTTTCAGCTAAAATATTAGCTAGACTTGGTTTGAACATTTTTTTGTATCAGCTTTTTTGTCACTTTGCAGATGGAGGGAGAAGAAAGAAGTATAGGGAGGCTGGAGGAGAAGTTATATTCTTGAGAGTAATACATGATAACTCCTTAATCTTCTTGGTTATATCACTTTGTCTGCAACTGTAGGTTTTGACATTCTACTATTGGCTTATTTTACGGTTATGAGCTGAACAGAAGCCTCCCTGCTCTCTTGTAAATAAATCTGAGAGTTCCTAAAGAAAATAAAAATCTATGTACCAAAAAACATTTATAACAATTTAACTTTTGACAGTGAAGGGTATCTGTCTCCAGTAAAACACTTGCTGTTGCCTCATTTGCTTTAATCGTTGACTTGCCACTCAAAAAATGTAAAGATGGATTATATCAGCTAATCGGATACCTAAAATTTGTTACACCTAGCATGTACTTTGCAGTTGGCAACCTATTCTGCATCATTTTGCAGTTTCATAGCAATAATTGAACTTGATAAGGAAGTGGGAATTGCTGTACCAAACCTGCTTAGTAGTATGATTTAGATTATCCAGTAAGTCAGCCTTCTCTCTGACACTAGAGAAATGACAGAGCATGTTTTAGATGATTAAAGCCAGTCTACCGTTAAGGCTTGAATTGAATGTTGTGCCATTATAGTGTGCACTCAGAATATTGTTTGAAAATGTGGGAAAAGTGAATGTTATAAAAGCAGGAGAAAATAACCAGAGTCATGTAATTAGTATCCCCAAGGACAGGAACCAAAGCTATGTAAGATAATTAAAATGGCTTGTGATAAGCACTGCTTTCAAACTAGTTCATTGTGGATGCACCGTTTTCATTTCTTCTGATGGCTGTATTCTGGGAATCTCACTTGAGAGGTCAAGCTGGGTCCCAGAAGCTTATCAGGCTCAGACAAATAAAAGCCATATTACAAAACAGAAAATAATGCAGGAGGAGAGGGGAGAAGGATAGAAAAAATACATCTGGAAAGGTCAGAGATATTCTCACAAGTACTGGTGGCCAGTTTTCCACTGGTTTTTGTATTTTTGGTTTTAAGAGTGTTTGATTTATTTTGTTGTGGAAATAATACCAATTTTATAATAATCTATTCTAAAGATTAATTATTAAAGCACATTATTAAGGGCAGTATATTCTTAACCTTATCTTTAATTGATGAAGGTCATAAATACATCCGAACAAGGGCAAGACCACTATCTAGAAAGCAGATGTGAGAGCCAAGAGCTTTGGAGCTCTTCCAAGTGATTATTCTGGGCTGTGAACCAGCTTTGCATCTAATAGTAAGAAGTGGTTTTCAGGGATCCATTCAGAGCAGAGAGGCCTCTTGATCAAATTCTGCAAGAAGAGTCTCATAGTCCTTGCTCAAAATGAAGAGATTTGCTCTCCTTGCTCTGATCGGAGCACAAATGGCTTTTTAAAATAATTAATTAATTATTTCTCCCTTTATTGTCTGTGAAACATGCCACATGTTGTTTAAAAATCTCATGTGGCAAAACCTGGTGGCTGTCATTTTCAGCTAATGTTTTGAACAGTGCTAAAGCAATTTGGAAAAACCTTTGAACAGAGATGAATTCGTAGTATTATTTTTCTGGTATATGAAACAAAAGCTTTGTTTGGTAGAGAAAAAGGTTTTATCTCCAGGTAGTCTACATTTCTTTAAAGCAGAAACTATAGTTAGTGATACAAGGGACAAGGAAATCACTGTGTTTCTCAGCTATGAGTTGGAATGGAAAGCATTATCATGTTCTCTTTCTGTTTCAACTTGATTCCTATCTATGAGTTTGTTCTTGCACTTTTAAACCATTTCCTTCCTGCTATCAGTAGATGCTCTCTAATTAAAAGCTTCTAAAATGTAACATAAATTAAGTATAGAGGAAGGAGGCAAGAGTAAATAAATGTTTATAACTAGCTTGCTATCAGCCTGGGGCTTAGCTGGGTTGAATGGATGGGTGAATAAAGCTTGAAAAACAACCACGCTGTAGAAGCTGAGGAAGAGCTGGAGAAAGCTGGAATACTACCTGTGAAAAAAACCTGTGTGCAATCCAGGAATTGGAAAGATGAACTGCATCGCTAATGGCGTGACGTGCTGTTCTGTCTTAAGGATATTAGGATGATTGAGTCTAGACATATAAAATTATTCTTTGAATCTTTTTTGTTATTTAAGTGGTATAAAGTTTCGGCCTTCTGACTGGAAATTGTAACTAGCATTTTTTTCTTGTTATCAAGATGAAGACTTCACTGTGTAGTGAGTTATTGCTTCTGAACCTAGCTCCTCTTCTGCTCTGTAGCACTGAAAGTATGCTGAAGGAGGGGTGAAATGTAATAAAGTAGATCTCAGGGACAGTAATTTTGAAGCCATTGACACAAATTATTGCTGTTGCAGATAGTGCTGTGGCAGGCTGGAATTGCATTTGGGCGCCTTTTAAGCTTCTCCCCTCCTCTCTGCAATTGGGCAGAACATCAACTCCAGATCCCAAGGGTCATGTTAATTATGGCATCACTTTGCACATTTCCTTCCACTTTTTTCTGATAGCATTAATGCCAGCAATGTATTTTAATTTGTTCATTTCAGACAGTGGTGATTCTGCCAAAACCAGTTATGCTGGAATTTCTCATGGCCAGCTACATGATGATTTTGCGTATTTAGTTTTGCTGATTTTTTTTGAAGCAAATCTATGAAATGGTTTAGCTAGTAGTCCTTGAGGAATAAATCTGTCATGTTGGACAGTGCAAAATATAAACTTCTTCTCCCTCTCCAATGTATGTGCCAAAGAGAATAACCAGTAATGAGAGAAGTACCTGGCAAGGATGCAAAAAAATGTGCTAATTACTTTTGATGGGAAAATTAGGTTTTAATTTATTTAATGTCTTCATCTGATACATTGAAGGCATTTACTATTAATGATGATAGGGAAAAGCCCAGAGCAGCTGCACATTCTGAGGAACCATCTATTGGAAACCGAACGGAGATCACTAGGATTGAGCACTTCATATTATTCGAATGAGCAGCATCAGCAATTCTCTCTCTTTTTGAGGGCTTTTTCCAATCCAGTATTTGAAAAGTTTGGTGTTGGATGGGAACTTGACAAAGCATTCATATCTGTTTGTTAAATAATCCCTGCACTCGAGACCGTGTCATGACATTAATGGTACTAGTACATAGTACCAGTGATCTAGAATTTTCATCATTGTATCTTAAAGGACTGTGAACAAACACATTGGAAATGTTAATCCCAGCGCACAGATAAAAAAAAAGCCTAAGCAGAATAATTTTGGTATGTTTCTAATGATGCGATGTCTGGGGAGCTACTCTTGATTCATCAGTTCTCTTATTTTGCATCTGTTCCTCCAGCAGCTGCATGTACAGCAATTTTGCCGTTTCCCCCAGTTGTGGTGGGAGACTGATTAATGAAAATAAAATGCAGCACTTGAGCACATGTGTTCACCAACACCAGAGCAGGCTATTGGGTGTGGATGAGTAGTCATCAGGAAGCTGCATGGGACCAGTTAGAGCAGAGATAATGCAAGAGGAGATGAGGAAGCAGGACGCTTTGCATGCTGCTTTGCTCTGTGTGATGTGGGTTTAGGAAGGAAGAATGTCACTGAGATGAAACGGGCTCAGAAGAGAGATTGAGTTGGCAGGAGCCTGTAAAACCAGTTGCATGTGAAGCTCTCAGACACTGGATATGTTCCTGGTCTCCCCAGTCCCACCATTTTCTGTTCCAGCCTATCTGATCTACAGCTGTGTGTTCAGCACACTCTCTTTCATCCTTCCTCTCTCAAGCACTTTTTAAAGTCTGATATGAACTTTATTGCTATTTCCCTTCGCTCTTTTTCTGTCTTTGTCTCCTTATTTTCTTTTCATTTAATTTGGCCATCTGATAAGGCCCTTTCTTATGTCATCTTTGTTGTTTTAGTTCCCTAATAATTTCTTTGCAAAGCCCCCAGCTGTAGGGAAGGAGCAGCTCACTCAGCTCCTCTGTTTTGTCAGCTCCCAGGAGCTGGACTGACTACTGTGTATCAAACAGTTAGCAAAGGAAGCAATCTTTTCAAAGCAAGGTTTTATCTATCAGTATGTATTTGCATATTCATACTTCTCCATCTCAGAATCACTTGAAAAATTCAATCCTGTGCAGTTCCAAGCTGTTCCTCCAAAGGCTCAAAGTTCTGTCAGCTGTCCCTGACTTGAGGCCAGGCAGCAGGTTAGACTTGCCCGCATCAGATCACTCTGACAATTTACTTTCATATGTTTTAGCCAAATCACTATAGGATGTTTGAAAAAATCTCAACAGTAACATTTTAATATTGTTTTATATATGTTTGGTCTCATGTATATGTAGAGTTTATAAATGTCTGTGGCTGTGTGGGTGTACCTATAGATAGTCCTGACCTGAACTTCTGTCTATTCATTCCATAAAGGTGTGGGTTTTTTAAAAAAATACTTCTGGGGCATTCTAAGTTAGTATTTGAAGAATTAATACTGAAAAAAATATTCTAGGTATATAAAGAGTATAGTGGCTTATTTTAAGCTTATTTCAGCATGTAATTCAGTAATAATATGATGTTAATATAGGATATAAGTAAAGAACGTAGGGGCAGAACTGCCTGACCTTGAGTGTTTCACTGTATCGCTTGTGTGGATGCATTACTCATTTGCTATGGTGAAAATGAAGAGAGGATCTGGAATTGTTTTCATAGCAGAAGAAAAATATGTGAGCAGTAATAAGAAGACTGGCCATGTCAAAATCTGGAATCATTCTTCAAATTTGCTTTGAAAATTAAGCTTTTAACACCAAGCAACTGGCTCTCTCAAATATCTTGTTTCAAGGAAAATATAGCAAGCAATAAATTGCAGTATCAGATGGCCACTGTAACTAAATCTTGTTCTTCCTTCAGTGGCCTGAGGACAATTGGTCTAAAGTCTCCTTTAAAGAAAAAGGCTATAATTACTGCTGCAATTGTTTGCTTTGCCTCAGATGTATAAAATGTGCTTCCTCCTGCTTTGTCCTCTTTATGGCTATTTTAGTTTCATATTTCAATGTACAACTGTTTATGTCTAAGTAGATTCTCTGCAGGGTTTAAGGACTTCAAATGACTGAAATGTAAATCGACAGCTTTTTGGTAAATGAACATCATCAGAAAGCATTATTACTATAAATTCCAGATCACAGAATAAACATGGTTGGAAAGGATGTTGCGTTGTGTTCTCCACGTACAGGGATTGGAAATTTTACCTAACTAATGCTCGGCTGATAATTTTTTAATTGTAATGATACTAAGAAGCACACACTAATTAAAAAAAAATAACAACAAGTTTGCGATTCGGTTTTAACGGGAAATCAGTGTTCAACATTTTGCAGGACTGAGAGTCTTGGCAGATCTAAGCAAAGCTGTTTCTGCACAGTTGCTGATATTTATAATCTACAATAGAGAAGAGACTGCTTTATGAATGTTGAGAAAAGATCAACACTAACACCTAACAGATGGGTTGGATCAGTAGAACATTTGCTAACAGTACTTGATCTAAAAGACCTGCTGATGCCTGGTGGAAAAGATTTGAAAAACTATTCAGAATAGATTAAACCAAAAGGCTTCTAATGACACAGATTTCAGAACTGTATACATGGTTTTAATGGACTAATTAACCAGATCTCATTCTCTGCAATAGGTGTTCCACATGGCAGTGTGTTGGGTCATGGGCTCTTCTATGGGAATGTAGGCTTCGGCTTCTGCAGGATGTTCTCAGAGAGACCCGTGCTGTATATTGTATTTTAAAAAGTGTACATTCGGAAAATTTGGAGACAGATCAGATTTGTATCTTTTATTAAGTGAAGAAGCGTACTGTGAAAAGATCACTTAATTTGTGGTGAAACTCTCTGGCGATTCAGGATAGCATAGCTCTGCAAGAGAGGAAACTAAGCTTAAACAGTTTGGAACTGGAGATGAAAGGGAATTCAGAGGCAGAGAGGTGGAAGTTCATTGTTTGTAAAATATTTATTTTCCTACAGTGCATGAAAGTAATGGATTTTGGGGGGCGTTAAATAATTCATATTCTCTTTAAAGGAAAAACTTCTTCTGGCTGTAGTATGAATAATTTTAAAAATACATTTGTTGAAATTGACTGTTAGCACAGGGTATCTCCCAACTATTTTAGGTACTCTTACAGTTCCATCCCAGACAGGTAGAGCCTTGGTAATGTTAATCTCATTTGTACTGGGAACTGAAGGGTGAGGCCAAAGGTGCTCTACCATGAGGGGACTTAAACTCTCATTACGAAACGACAGTCCTACCTACTTGAAAGATACTGATGGAAAAATGGTTAGAGTGATTGCAGTGGTGCTTGTTTTTATAAGTAAAGCTGGATACTTGCAAGATGGCTCGATCTCTTGTGTACAACCATCTTCTTATAGCTTGTAAATGCACCCATTTATTTGTTCAAAATTAAATATTCATTGCTGGACATTTGCCAAACTTATTCATTTTTCATATTTTTCAGGTTAAATGGTTTTCCAATTCCCCATGATAAGACTAGAATCATTATTTTTCCTTAAATAGCTCAAGTGTGTCTGAGTTTTAGAGTACAGGTTTGACATTTGGCTACAGGATGAGCATTTGCCCCTCACTTCTGATAGTATTTCATTACTTGGGCAAGTTTTAAAGAGTAATTGAATTTCCAGACTTAACATTTTAACAAATATATTCAGTGAAGAGTATATTCATGTGGAATATTGTCTGCTTCAGAGATGAAAGAGATTTTTTTAGGCAACTGTGTTTCCATGCAGTTCACAAATGCAAATACTAGTGCCATTTCATTAGTATGAAAATAAGCTGAGGAACGTTATTATGTACACAGATAGTTCCATGTCAAATGCCATGACTCCTACCAGGATATTTTTATAAATTGGTCTTCATGGTCTTGAGAACCATCTGAGCAAAAGTAAACTGAGAAGTAAATAAGAATTGGCCCCACGCTGAACAGCAAGAATTAAAATTTTGAATAGTGAGAGCTTTGTCCATTCTTCACACTGAGACAGGCAGATGTTGCTGGGGGAAAAGCAGCCACCCATGTAGTACAATGCAACAGGCTGAGTTAAGGCTTTATACATAAATTTCAGACTGGCGTTTCCTAACTCTCTGAGTGGTGCTCCATACAATATTTATCTTAAACCATAATTTGGATGTAAAAGAAAGATTATTTTTTATATACAGCTAGTGATACCTCTTGAACTCCATGCTGACGAGATCCATATCTGAAAGTTTGTGGAACCATTTGCTGTTGTTACTCATCTTTAGCAGCTTTGTCTCCATTGGTAACCTCAGTCATTTTCTGCGTACATTCTCTGTGTGGGAGTTGCCCATTTAAAGCATGTTTGTGGATGTCCTGCTATGCTCCAAGTGCCTCAAGTCAAGGGTTTGCAAATGTTTTCATAGCAAGGGCCACATTTTAGCCATACTTCAGATTGCAGGTTCTGTGCATTCCACTTCTGACTTTATACACAGCCATTCTGCTTTATCAGTACTTTGGCCTTTGCTCAGAAGGAAAATAAATATTTCAGGAGCATTTATGCCTCTTAATATACTTCAGCAGTTGAAGAGGACTCATTGCTATCAGGTAATAGCAAGCTTATCCGGAAACTTCTTTGCTAAGCACTGGTGATACATAGATGATATAATGAGAGTGTGTGCCATAACTGATATTTTTCCCACAGATACAGTAGATTTCAGGTAATGAGCAAAGGGTACGATTCCTGACTTGTCTAAATTAGTTATATGCATCATTGCTTAACAGGAACATTTTCATCATCACAAAAATCTGACTCTGAGAAAGAAATGTACTCTTCATTCCCGAAGGTAAGCTGCTGTTTGAATGGCAGACTCAGAGCCAAACGTTGCCTCATTGTTGAAAAAGCTTTGTTAAGTCAAGCTGAGTGCTGCCTCTCCTGTAAGCCTGGAAAAATTAGAATTGTTGACTTTGTATTCAGTAAATCAGAACTTCTGATAACAAAGCCCACAGCAGCGTGAAAATGTCCTTTGCTTTTAGAAGAGAAACTGTAACCGGAAAATTCTGTGGCAGGCCCTTGTTACAGCTCCAGGGTATAGATAATAGGCTGGGATGGAAAAAAAATTCCCCTTGCAGGCCAATGACGATTATGTTTAGAAAACACCTGAAGAAGACGAGAGCTGTGGTCAGGTTTATCCCTGGTGCTTGCTTAACTAGCTCAGTTGTAAAACGTCATACGTACACAAACTACCCTCAGATGGTGGATTGGCTTACTCTTTCTTCTTTGTTTTGCTTTAAACTTCCAGTGTTTAAAATTTTTCATATTCTGCTCCGTACCCATTCATGACTGCTGACGATGGTATTTTTCCTTGCTACTGTACATTTCCTTGGAGCTTCCTCTCCCTTGTTGGTGGATGCCCATGTACCTGACGCCGCCATCAGAAAATAGCCGTAATGTTCATCTGAGAGAGGACTCCCTTCTGTGATGGTTTGGAAAAGGGAAGGGTTACAGAGGGTGCAAATAGAAATCTCTCTATTTTTTTTCCCTTGGTGTTCTCCACTGTGGACAGAAGCCAGGGGGGGCTGCACATTTTTCTCCTCAGCTGGGAGTCTCTCTGGGAGAAAGAGAAGTCCTGGTGCCCCAGGCAGTCTCCGACAGCTGTGCTCTCTCCCTTGTTGTGATGAGGAAGAGCAATGTGAGGAAACCATAACACCCTGATAAATCCCTTCATCTTTTTTTTGTAAATGGCTACTACCAGAGTCTTCCACTGGCCTTTCCCTCTGCAAACAAATACATTTTATAATTTTTAAACAGTAGATGCTAGTGTTTCCCCCCTTTTTGTCCTTTTCTTACTCTTTTTTTCTCTTTATACCATTGAGGTTCTTACTTTTAAGATTAAAGTGATGATCTCTTCCATCTCCTGGCACATTCAGGATTATCCCACACAAGCAGGAGAGCTTTTGGTCCCATTTAGTGCTCCGCTTCCCCCTGGAGACGACCTCAGATGATACTGAAATGTGGCAGCTACTTTGTGAGATGTGCCATGAAAATGCCTTGATTTTTTTAATGCACTGTGTCAGCTTATGATTCATAATTAAAATAAAGATATTACTTTACCTGTGTGAGTAATAATGATTTTAAAAGGTAAAACCCCCCTAAAACAACCTTTCATAATCTGTTTTAATGTGTCCTGTTAGAACAGTTCCCAGGGCATGAACAGATTAATGGAGTCAGACCTGCTTGCGTTCAGTTTCCATTAGAGATTCTGCAGTGCTTGAATTGCACAGTTTGTTTGCAAAGATATTGAGGTTTGTGTCTCTGTAATGCAAAATTTGAGGAAAACAAATACCTATCAGTCACATGTTGATAAAACTTCCCCCCTTACCTGTTTAGATTAATAGCTGTGTTTTTCGCTTGTTTTGGGTCAAAATAACTTTTCTGTTAGAAAGCCTGAATTGAAAATTTACCCCCGAACTCATGTTGGTTTTATATGTACCCAAGTAATTCACAGCATCCTGTGTCAGAAGCAGTTCTGACATGATGAACCTTACTTCTTTCTGAGCTTTCCTGGGCTGAAGTTTTAACAGGTGGATCTTTGCTTTGTTGTACTGAGGAGTCCTTTCAATGCAAGATAGGCTGCCTGGGACTGCTGGGAGGACCGCTTGCTCTCTATTTCTTTGAATTTTCATTGAGGAAAACTGTTTACCAGATTGTCACCCATTTCTCCTCTTAGTTTCAGATGTGGTGGTTTCCATCCATCCTCTGTTGCTGTACCCTCTGTCTTGTGTAGGGCTGGGTAGCCAAAGGCCCAGGTATCACAGTAATGATGATGCTGGGAAAGAGGTCTTGCTTTGTAACACCCTTAGCAGTAATAATGAATCACACATGACATCGTAGTCTATCCTAGAGTCATAGGCATCAGCTGCTACAGTTTGTTTGGTTTTAATCAGGCATGTGTTCCTAAGTGATTTTTTATTTTTAGGGGTTTTTTTTGCTTTTGTTATTTATTTCTTTGAAAAAAATACTTCTAAGCTACCTAGTAGACATGTGAATATTTATCTAAAACATTTAAATTCTGATGGGGGGAGAGGGATGAAGCAGTGAGGTTCCTAGGTGTGTGCTCATAGCACTTGATTTGATGTCTGTGGTCTGTTCCCTAAGGAGTTAAGTGATGTTTGGGTAACTCTTGACACTCAAATACCAGTGATGCACCCTCAGCACTTTCCAGATACAGGCCTCCAGGACATAGTAGCAGTGGTACGTGATCTCATCAGAGAGTCACAAACTCATGGGAGAGTACAATGCCAAACGATAAAAACAGACAAAAGATGCTGGAAAAAATGGAGGACTTGACTGGAAGCACCTGACACCTTATGTTGCAAGAGACAGAAAAAATAGGACAAAAGGACTTTTACCACCTCGCAGATTAAGGGAGGAATGACAGTTCTTGCTGGTTTTGTCAGATATCTCTTGGTGGAGATGAATTAGAACCTAACTAAACCGTAACCCCTGCTGCTGCTTTTGTGTCCAGGACAAAAGTGATTGCTGTTATGGAAGAAAAAAACAGTCTTAGGGGCTGTTGTTTTTAAATTTGGGGTTTTATTATGACAGCAAAGGATTACGAGTGGGTGATGTCAACATCATTAGATAAAAACATTTTTTGCATGTGGTTTTAACCTCAGCCTTTAATCTCGTGCTGTTTTAATAGCTTTGTTTAGATTGTTAGAGTATTTCTGTAAGGATTCTCACCCTTGCGATTCCATCCTCTATTGCAATTCCGCAAAAGGATGCTCAGCTTCACCGCAGATCATTTTAGATTTGTTTGAATTTCTGCCCTAGTGAGCTTGTCAATATTTCTGAGTAATAATCTCATTCCTGTCCTACTGATTTCCTTCAATTGGAGTCTATGGAGTTTATTTTCTGTAAAATAATTCTAGACATTAAGGACTTATTAGTTGAATAAGGTCGCTAAAGACAAAATCTTATAGTAGTGACTTTAAACTCAAAAGCACATTTTTCCAAGCGACGTAAACATTTCCCTGCCAATCCGGTTCTATAATCAAAATGCTGGCAAGACTTTATTCATTGCTGCACACATACCACCGCTAAGACACTGTCATGGAAGTGCAGCACTACCTCTTTGTAATTTTAGATGCAGTTACATAAATTTGGTCTGTTTGTGTCACGTAATGAACTAAAGCAGTGCTGCAGGCAGTTAATGAGGTTAGCTCCAACTTATAAATATAATATTTGCAGAATTCTTCTGCGTATGTAACGGCATTTAAATATCCTTATGCAGTGCTGCTACTGACATTGTTACTCAACAATAAGATGAAAATGGGTAGTGATTGCTATTTATTCGAAGTGGGTTACTTATTGCTATTTATTTGAAGTGCGTTTTACATAATTTTTGCGGAGATTTAAGTTTTTACAGTTTCATTTTACAACCTGAAAATTGTGATTTCTTATTAATGCGCTTACTCTGAAAAATGGAAGGCATATTTCCTCTTCCTAGACCACTGATCTTCCACTCCCAGCCCATCCTCAGTGTTCACTGGGCTTTCTTTCAGGTCCAGGATGTTAAGGGGACTTGTAGCATGTAGTGTTGTGGTCTTTCTCCAAGGTTTTTCTTTCCCCTAATAGGCTGAGGCACCTTTTCTTTTGCAGTTTCCAAGCCACAGTGGAACCACTGTTGTGGACAACACAGTGCAGGTGCAAAGCAGGTTTGCTTGGGTTGAAAAGGTGCTCCTGGCAGCTTTCCACTTTGCTTTTAGCCAGAAGACTTACTCTGCTGGCCATCCTTTAGTCAGATGTTGCCATTCACGTGACAAACACAGCCCACCTGCTGTACCCACTGTGAATTTTCAAACCAATGGCAAGTGGTGCCAGCTGGCTCTCAGGTTTGTTAGAATGACATGGTTTGCAAAAAGTAAGTAAGAAAGTCTTCTGGAATAGAAGAATAGCACTTGTAAGGGTGGTATGATACCATACACGAGTATGTGGTGGTGTAAATTATATTACACTGGGGGAAGGGAGAGACACAGTTGTTGCAAGACCTTAAATTGGCCATAGTTGGGAAGGGAATCTGCCCAGCGGCAGAGCCTTTAAATTCAAAAGCCACATTGTATTTGGATGTGAACTCTTAATATCTCACATCTTAAACAGAGAAAACTTGAAGTGATTAGTCAAGACAGAACAAAAATAAAAAGGGTTTATAGACAATCTCACCCTTTGTCCTGGCAGGCAGCTTCCTGCTTTCAAGCTCTACTTCAGTCAGCTTGGTGCCCTTGGATAGCAGCAGGGTGATGGGAGGAAGCTTTTTGAGAACTAGCTGCTGGCCCCATGCCTCCTGTGGCCTCATGGGCTCCCCATGTCTTGCTGAAAAGGGGTACCCCCTTTCCTGTCTGCTGCAGTGGCTGGGAGCCTCCTGCTGCAGGGAAGGGTCAGCCCCTTCCAGCAGAGAGCTAGCCTCCCTGTCTCCCCATGCCCCTTCACAGCCTTCTAAGACAGCACACCATAACTGTAAACTGAGAAGTAAAACAAAATAAAATAGTGCCTCTCCAAAGAGATTCTTTTCATATCAAAGAAAAGATTGGGAAAATGACACCTTTTGGTATTAAATTACTTTCAGATTGCAACAGTTTGTCAGAATTGGTCTGCCGTGGGATTACTTTTAAGTCTGGACTAGACACTACCATTTCTGGCAAAATCAGTTTCTTTGATAACAGTGTTGTGTTTTCCCTTTTTCTATGTTATATCTGTTGTTCTTGCGTACTCCTGAGGATACCTGTGGACTGTGCTTACTGCAGAGCTTGGCAATAACCAAAAGCTGCTGCAGCCTGGAGTCCTGCACAGTCAGCAAAATCCACTGAGGAGTAAATACCGAACTGGTTAACGTACGCCTGCCCTGCTGCTGACATAGGGGATTTAAGATCAGCACAGGTACCTGTGTACTGCACTACAGCACAGGTACAGCAGCGCAAGTTGGCTGCTAAATTAAATCCAGATCTCTGGGTTAGTTGGTTATTGCAGAAAATCCCCAGCCTTGACTGTAGACATTCCCATTTGCCACTCCCTTCTGACACAGACATCCTCCTGCAGAGCCTTCTGCAAACTCAGCACCGCTGTGCTGCCCGCCTGCCCCCATTTCAGGAGATCCAACCTACGCGATTTTGAGCTAATTCAGTGCTGTGAATCCTAATTTTCACATCTAGTGCCTGTTCCTCATGTACTCGTGACATTTCGGAGTTTTCTAGGCTGTCCTTGTTTTGTGTGTTGTGGGGGAGGAAGCCATTTCCCCAAAAGTACCACAAACAATTGGTTTCCTTTGGTTATTCTATGCTTTTGTTATGTGCTGTGCAAGGCTGCTCCTCACCCAACAGATTTTCACTTCACCAGAGACATGGAAATTCATTACTTTGCTGTTAATTTCTGTGTCTGGCTGCTTCATCACATCTGCAGTCAGTAGGAGTTTATTGCCAAGGCATATAATGGGCATTGTGTCTTCTGCTACCCCTTACCAGTGATGTCCAGATGGAAATCCCAGCACTGTGCCTTGTTGAGGACTGTTCGAAAGCATCGCTGTACTGGTACATTCCTTAGATGGAGCTCCTCCAAAAGTGCTATCAGTGTGGCTGAAGTGTGCCAACGCTGGAAGCACTGTAAAAGGGATGGAGAGGAGGTTTGATATTTCTACTTACTGTAGCTTCAGAATTTAACTGTTGCCCTGTATTGGCCTCTGCTTGGCCTCACAGAGCTTTTCTCTCCTACTATGTTGTAAGACAGCGCTATGTAGCTTCTCATACCCATCACTGGAGCTGACTTTTATGAGTTGTTACACACCATATGTTTTGACTACTTACAGATTTTCATTACTCCTAAATTGCCTACGTTTTACAGTGATGTGTGGTGTTGGGAGACAGAACAGTCAGGCACTTATCTTGATTTTGAAATACAAACTAGATCAATGTTTTCTTTTAGAAAACAGAACATTATCCACAGCAAGAATTGCTCCAGTGGGCACTAGGCAGCAGCATGTGGATCTCTTGCTTTTGTACCTATGAAGCTAAATTAAAAAATACATTATTATGTTTGTTCAGCATTACACCTTGTTTTATAGGGCCTTTCAGTGAAAGTCATCTACCCAGATGTTCAGCCATCAAGAAAAAGCCAGTTTAAGCACAAATTAACACAGTGCTCAGTTATTAACTATGTAATTCTCATCAGGGGGCCATTACAAGTTTGGTTTCTCTGTACAACATAGTTAGGTACCGATTAAATAGGGGGTTAAGTTACATGTTGAAATATGAGAAGCTGGTAAATCATAGCAAGGCAAAACAGTGGGGAAAAAGAATTACTGCGAGGAATAAATAGGAAATTATGTTAGGGAGCTTTTATTGTCTGATGTTCAGTATGGCTCTTCTCTTTTTTGCTGGTGGAGACATTATTAGGTCTGTTTCCAGTTTGTTTCCAAAGTGTATTGTTGTCCAGAGGTGGTGGTGAGCAAAGCTGAAGCCTGTGGCCGTGGTTCTGAGAGCCTGGGCTGCTGCTGAGGGTTAGTTCAGACAAGTTTGTGAAACTTTTTCAGAGCAGCCACAACTTCCGTGCAACGTCATGTTCAAGAGAAAAAGCCTTGTGAATCAATAACAGACTGAAAGTAGGACAGAAACCCATCTAGTTCACTTGAATGCCATTTATTTATGACAATGCCTTCATGCTGCCGTGGAAGCTTGTTATTTACAACAGGATGTACAACTGTGTGTCTTCAGGGCATATATGCCCTTTCTGTGTTTTTATTGCAAGGCCAGACAGTGGTAACATGCTAATAGGGTGCATGTCGCTCCACCGTCCCTGAACACCCAAGGTCCCGTGGCTCACTAGATCTTTATAGTGTTTTATATGAGGCTTAGTCAGTGACATTGTTCCCTACAGGCAGAAGCAAAGTGAGACAGCTGGCAAAAGCTATGCTTTTGTCGGAAAAGCTGAGCTGGAGACAGGAGAAGGGAAGGACAATGTATCAGGATAAATGTACCTGACAGGGGAAACCAGTAAGGACAGAAAATGATGGCATACAGGAGGTCCTGTTTCATAGTTAATATACCCTATCGATTTCAGAAGATCTCTACGACAAACAGTTTCTCTGAAGGCAAGTGATTTAGTGGTAATATTCTCATTGTCTGTATTTCTTTCTAGCCTTGAAATCTACAATTTCCTGCGTATAGAGATACAGTCCTGTGGTGCATAAAGGTTGCTCCAGCACCAGTCTTTAGTTTTCCCAGGAGTCTGGAGCATTTTTCTCAGAGATGGGAAAAGCAGTCAGAAACCACATTAACAAATGACATGTAGTTGGTGTGTGTTTAGATTGTAGCTCACATAAATTACACTTTCTCTACTTTTTCTGTTGTTCTGGAAAGCTAAATCACAGGTCATCAGGTTAGCTAGTACCTTTGTCACTTCCCTGCCCTAACACTGCAGATCCTTCAGACATCTGGTGCTTCAAGGCTCTGCCATGTGCCTCAGCAGGAGGAATCTCTTGGTCAGTACAATTCCCAGTACGTGCCTTGCTGGTCCCCGCCTCAGTTTGCTGCCTCATGTACCCCATTATGGTCTTTACCACTGCATTCCTCTCCAGTGTGATTTTTCTTTTGAGGTTCATTTTTTCCTAGAATAATCTAGAAATAGAGCAGTTACATATATAGGAAGAAATTCCTCAGTGATTTCCTAATACCTGCCCGACAAGTCTCATCACAGTCTTTTTCATTTGCTTGTTTGCAAATAATTTTCAGTGGTGCTATGGGAAAGTCTGAGCTGGGGTTCTTCTACATTCTATCAGCTGCAAAACTGCGTTGTGTTGTCTCTTTCTCAGGATGGTTTTGACTATCAAGGAAGATGTGGAGTTTTTCTTTCACTTGCTCTCCTTCTCCACCGCTCAGGGATATACCGAAACAGGTTGGCAGACCGGTTAGGGCTTAATCCTGCATAAGTATATAAATCCTACACGTTTCTGAGACAGTAATTTACAGTACAAAAATTGCACATTTTTTCCCCTCTGTGTGGACAGAGGTTAGCTGTTTGAATCACATATTTTTAACAAGCCTGTCTCTCTTGAGTCAGAAAAGCAAAGCACCGGAAAAGTATACAGGCATCTGGAAACAGTGCTCTGCCCTGGTGAGTCAGGGGCTATGGTTTTTGTCTGCAGTGTCCATATACACATGATTAGAAAATGACTCCAGTCTTATGAAGTCTAATTTTATTAGATCTGATAGGTCTTCTTGAACCTTTTTACTTCTCTCCTGATTGCTTTAAATCTGGATCTTAAATCTTCTTTCCTTAAACCTGTTCTTCCACCCTGCCCTTCCAATGACTGCTTTTAAACATGTCAGGCTTTCCTAGCACATGTGGCTTTCTGCAGCTCAGCTACACTCCCCGCAGCAGTGATTGCTTTAGCAGATCACTTTTCTTGGAAAGACTTCTAAACAGTGATCTAATAAACCTGATATGTTAAAATACTTGAGCATTGAACAAGTGTTTGGCAAGACAGAAGGATGTTCTTGGACTTAATATCCAAAGAATACAGAACACGTAGCATCTTAGTGTGCTCATGCTGCTGTAACTCATTTTATAGTTTGCTGCCTGTAGACGGTTTTTTTTTTCCAGTATTGCTTTTTAAACCTGGGTCTGCAATCTTAATTCCTGAGGTGCAAGCATGTACATGGGGCAGGTCAGTGTTCAGAAGTGGCTTTCTCCAGCTGTGTGCTATCCCTGCTGCCTTGGACAGTGAGAATTTGTACTAATACATTTACTTTAACTAGATGCTTGGCTGAGTGACTCTGTCATCACCTGATTGCTCTCTGCAGACCTGGGGGTTTTGGGGAGGCCAGGCAGAAGGTGGAATGGCTGTTCATCATGGTTTCCCTCCTCCATCCCTGAAATAAACTGTTTACAAACTGATTCCATAGATAGAAAAGAGGGGAAAATTTTAACAAATCATTAAGTAGTTTAATTGAGAAATAATTTTTTTAGGAACAGATGGAGGCCTAAGGAAGGTCCAAGGGTGTTGGAAAGGGCTGCTTTTATATGGTTTCTTCCAGGATGTGCTGCGTGTGTGTACACGCACGTGTGTGTGTATATATATATGCACACATGATGAGAAATCACATATACATACCTGTGTGTGCGTGTGTATGTAAAATCTTTCTCAAAAAAGGGGAGTGGAAATTTTCCTGTCCCTACTGTATTGGCCCTGTTGCCTTAGAGAGCCAGAAATTTTCCACCTTCTGCCCAGATATCTCTTTTTTTTTCTCCTTTGCAAAGTGTTTTGCCTCACTTTTAGCATTCATCTCCAATTTGTAGGAAACTGAGGGTCAGCAATGGTAAGCCATATAAGCAGGGGATGTGGCTGATGCTCTTGCAAGAGTGCTTCTATCTGTAGCTTTTCCCTGTCAAAGGTCCTTACATTGCTGGGAAGTTCTTGTATCCTGCTGCTCTGCTGCCTCCAATGTTTGATGAAGATTTAAAATTCATTTGAAAATTTGTATAGCTTTGAGAGACTCCAGTGACTGTGGCACTGCTGTTCTTTCTTGGGGCCAACATGGAACAGTAAAAGACCATCCTTGCCCTGAAGAGCTCACCATGTAAGGGCAGAACAAGAGACAGCAAACAGGTGTAAAAAGTAGGCCTGGAACACCCAGCACAATGGAGAGGTGATCATGAATTGTCAGTTAGGCAATAGTCACAGCATAGCAGCTACCAAGGCGCTGTAAAGGAATTCTTCATGCCAGCAGCTGGAATCAGCTAACTTGCTGAAGCAGATACAGTAGGTCTTAATTTCTATGCAGTCCAACACTTGCAGGGTTAAACACTTGATACCGAAAGCAGTGCATCTTGTGTATAGCATTTGTAAGCCCTGCCAAGGGGACTTGTGTGAGGAGTAGATGCTGCATGATGATCATAGAATCATAGAATGGTTTATGCTGCAAGGGACCTCAATCATCATCTAGTTCCAATGCCTCTGCTGTGCTGTCACTAGACCAGGCTGTCCAGGGCCCCATCCAGTCTGGCTTTGAACACTTCCAGGAAGTAGAACCACAACCTCTCTGGGCAACCTGTTCCAGTGCTTCACCACCCTCACTCACAGTGAGGAACTTCTTCGCAAGATCTAATGTAAATCTCTTCTTTAGCTTGAAACCATTCCCCCTTCACCTATCATTAGATGCCCTAGTAAAAAGGATGGAAAAAATAGCTGGTGCCACAGTGTCCTAGTTCTGTTTGGAATGAAGTTGAATTTCGTCCTAGTAGCTGTGGTTTGGTTTTAGCCTGACAATAATCTTGATGACACAACTAGTGGTTTAGTTGTTGCTGAGCTGTGTTTAAGATGAAGAGGCTGTGAGGGAACACAGCCAGGAGATCTGACCCAAATGATCCAAAGGGGTATCCCATACCATGTGACATCATGCCCAGTATATAAACTGTTGGCAGTGGGTGGTGAATATCAGTATTGTTCACTTGTTTAATATGTTCTTCCTTACCCTTCTTTCTGCCCTATTAAGCTCTCTTTAAAAGAACTCACAAATTTAACTTCCCCCCACCCCTGATTCTCTTCCATTTTAGTGTTTGAGACTGGACCGAGTGCTTTGCTCTTTCCTGGTGTCCAAAAATTTTCAAGTTTGAAAACATTGTTGGTTCAAGATGTTCTTTGCCATCTTTCAGTATTTATCATTGTTAACATTCTGCTCATGCAATACATACCCACCTTAAAACATCATCACGGGATCAAGTGGGTGATAGAGATTCAACCTGCCTTGCTTTCTTCCCAGAAAAACATACAAGACAGTGAAATGAAAGCCCAGACAAATAATTAATTATTGTCTTTAAAAACAGAAAGGAAGTGGCAAGCTACATAAAAATAATGAAGCCCTGACTTCAGACAACACTATTTACCCACACATAAAAGAGTAGCAACCTGCGTGTCGTGTGAAGAAAAGACGAAGGCAATTAATGTTTTTCTACAAAGACAGTGTTCTGAAACATTTTCTGCTGAATTACACAAAAAAGGTGTAAGTGGAACATTACAGAACACAAAACCAGAGTGGAATGAAAAGAACAATAAATCGTCACGATCAATTAGCGCTTCGTATCATGTTAAAAATCTAATAAATGAGGATTTAAAAAAAAAAGTATGTCTCTTCTCACCCTCCATTTCTGAAGAAATTAAATAACATTGGCAATTCAGACGCTTGGTAGAGAAAACAACCTGGATGATTAATCTGTTTAGTTCTCTGACTGACATTTGCAGAGCTAATTGTGTAGTGATGATGCTTCTGTGATAGATCTGAATATTAATGGAAGATTTGGTTAAAGCTGAACTTGTTTGTTTAGGAGTATCACTGGAGAAATAAGAACGTTTCATCAACTTTGGATTTTTCATCGCAGGTTTTATGACATATCGTAGAACTTAAGTGCTTTTATGACTTGTAAAAAAAGTGCTTCAATATTTGACATTCTGTGCTTCAAGGAATCCTGATTGGCAGTTGATTAGCCTTTTGCTCGAGTCATTATCTTCTTTAGTGAAATTAGTTGGCTAGAAAATTGCATTGTAATTCTTCAAGGGGAAAGCAACGTTTCAAAAGCTCTTGAGTCTGATCCTTTTTATTTAGTATACAATGTGAATTATTTTCCTAGCATGCTCTTCTAAAATGTGCTATTCATCATATTACAGAGTTTGTATTAAATTACTGTATTTGTTGTCAGATTTCAGTCTGTCTTTGTAAGTAAGTGAGACTTGTGTTTAAATTAGCTCATGAGTAATACTGAAGGATGTGTGTGCAGGGAAGAGCTTGGCCTTGAATCAGGAAAGCATCAAAACATGCATTTAAAAACTAGCCTGGAGAAAAGTAGGTTGAGGGGAGCCCTTACTACTGATTAGGGGGTTGTAGAGTGGTGTGGATTTGTCTTTTCTCCTAAGTTGCTAGCGATAGGACAAGAAGAAATGGCCTCAAGTTGTGCTACTGCAGGTTTAGATTGGACATCAGGAAAAATCCCTGAAAAATTCACTGAAAGAGTGGTCAGGTGTTGGAACAGGCTGCCCAGGGAGGTGGTGGAGTCACTATCCCTGAAGGTGTTCAAAAAATGTGTAGATGTGGCACTTGAGAACATGGTTTAGTGAGCATGGTGGTGTTGAATTGATGGTTGGACTTGTTGATCTTGGTGGTCTTTTCCAACCTTTAGGATTCTGTGAGTCTGTAAGTGGAAAACTCCTCTCTAATGACATTTATTGCTGTGTGAATAGTCAGATTTTTCTCATTCTAAGCAAAAAGTTTATGAAAAATCACATTAATAAATAATGCACAAATGTTATGGTGAGGTGAGGAAAATATATCTGCAGAAGGAGTATTGGATTTACAAGGTCTGTAGTGTACTGGAAGAAATACAACAATAGTTTTGATAAATGTTGCTCATTACCTAAGTAGAAAGTACGTGCCTGAGGCACATCACTAATTAAGTGTGCATGGTGGGAGCATGGTGGAGGTTATATCTCACATCTCCTACAGGCAGTATGTGAGCTTTCCTCTGCATTTGCTTCATGGAGCCGACTTGTCTCCTCCTAGATGGTTTCTTGCTCTCCCAGGTGTCTGCAGGAGCTCACTGTGCAGACACCTCTGACATGAAAAGATGGAGAAGCAACAGTGAGATAATAGGAACTGCTTTCTTCTGAAGCAGTGACTCCTGGAATGTCAGGTGCATAGCCTGAGCAGGTCTGGTGTCTGGAGACTGTCCTGCCCTAAGTGAAGGACTGGAATACAGGGCCCCCGAGGTTTCCTCTCACCGATACCTCTGATTGCTGTATGGCATATTTCAGTTTTCTTCCCTTCTTGCCTTGTTCCCTGGGCTGTGGAATAAAAGCAGTTTTCTGCAGTGTTGGGGCATGCAGTGGAAATAATTCTCTTTTCCTTGTAGTAATTCAATTTCAATCTCCAGCCATGACTTGAAGGCACAAAGAGCTGCTTTTTGACATACTGAGTGTCACCAAGTTAATTAAATTCAGTTTGTAATACAATTAACAAGATGCTTCTTGGTGGCGTTTCATAGCAAGCATGTTTTAGATGTTTTAAAGCAGCATCTCGATACTGGGATTTCTAGGTTAAATACATAGCTTCTAGGTTAAACACATAGTTAATTGGAATACAGTAACATGTATACCATTAGCCACTGTGCAGTCATAATCTAGGGGAAGATGGTTCCTGACTTGCAGGTAATCTTTTCTTACTCAGAAAGGGAACATTTTATCATTGCATTTAGCTTTCTTCCTATGAGCCGAGTGTCTGGAAGAGAACACACACACGTCAGATGGAATAAGAACATTCTTTGTACGTGATTTAATACCAGTTAACTCACCGGACATTCTCTAAGACCTTAATTAAGATGATGGGTGTGTATTTTTTCCACTTTTGACTGACATGTCTTCTCAGGATCATTGAATGGATCACCTCACCATTTAAAATACTGTAGTGTCTCATAATGTAAGTGTCCCCTAACTTCTTTGTTTCTTCTTTCTGCGCTAGAAAAGGGTTTGTGTCTTCCCATTTTCCCTGCACCATTATCTATTGCTACCACATGCAACTGTTGCCCAGTATCTAAGAGATGAGCAGCACAAATCATTAGGGCAGAACCAAGTCAATCTAAATTGTATTTACTGTAAATGGTCTTGAAAAAAGAGTTTTACAAAGTGACTTCTCTAGCTGGAAAGTGGGAATGTAATGCATTTCATGTTGCAGGTTTTGTGATCTGTCTTACTTTACTGTTTGTATAATGCTAAACCAGAGTTGGCTTTTTTTTGTTCTGAAGTACAATACTTAAATTCCTGCATGGTTAATGGAACATTCCTACATTACACTCCATACGAAGTATTTTATCCTGGTGGCTTTGAGAGGCAGAGTGCCGGTGTTTTCAAGAGCCAGAAGGTACCCCACCCCTCGGAGGCAGGGACTGTGCACTAATGCACGCAGCCTGGGCAGTGAACAGGAGTAACTGGAGACCTGTGTGCAGTTGCAAGGCTACGATCTCAAGATCAGGTTGACTGCGGCTCTGAGCAAACCTGGTCTAGTGAGAGGTGTCCCTGCCCACGGCAGGGGGGTTGGAACTAGATGATTTCTGAGGTCCCTTCAAACCTGAACCATTCAATGATTCCATGGGTCAGAAGGAGTAATTAAAATTAATTAATGCTTCTGGTTAAAGCAGTAATTGTCCCCTGAAGGTGTCGAGTGCTGGACTGGAAGATGTTTCTTTAAAGCTTCCAACAAAGTAAACAAAACAAGTCTCTTCAAAATTACTGTTTTGAAATTTGACTCCCTATTATTTTAGCTTATCGATTCCTTATTGTCTTAACAAAAGGAACTGGGCAGTCTCTCCAGGAAACATTTCCAGCTGCAAGCTAGCCCTGTTGGTGGTCATGCTCTGACCACACCATGAAGAATCACTCCTCATGCATAAAATATAGGACAGAGGAATCAGTCACGTCTGTTCCTCCCACCCCCCAGATGTTATAGTATGATATGCTTAGCAGGAGTAATGTCACAGCCTTTAATTATTTACAAAAGCCATAGTAGCAGCCAGTGTAATGATGGTGATACTCTGTGTATCTGTAGTTTGTCTATCTGAGGAATGTAAAGTACTTCACAAACATTAGTTGTTATCTTTTCCATCACTAGAACTAAGTGGTCCTTCTGGAATATTCAGGCTGCTATTAACTGAAGTTTCTCTCCTCTCCATTCATATTTAACATGCTAAAATAATTTATGTATTTACTGTGCGCTTTTATTTCCTTATTTTCCCCTTTCCCTGTTTTTCTGTTAGTGTCGTATTCCTTTAGGGCTTGTTTTGGAGGAGGGAACTTTATTTTCGAACAATGTTTATCATCTAATTGTGAAACTGAAAAAAAATTAATTATAGGACAGTTGTTTTATAAATAGTTTGAGAATCTGTAAGACTTTGGTCTCCAAAACCAGTCTCTCCAGGGCCCTGTCTCGTTGTGTGTTGCAGCATAGCTGGAGAATATGGTACTTCCTTCGATGTTTGTAGAGTTGCCAGAGTGCCGTTTAGACAGAGGGGGAAATACAATTTTAAAAAGTTGTTTGGCAGTAGGGATAGGCTAGGGTGTTGGTTCTAAAGCTTCTTGGCAATGTTGTGTAATTCTTCCGTCTAGGAAAAATACGAACGTTGCAGACAGCTTTTATCTAACCTGACAGGGTGCAGTAAAATACAGTACTCACAGCTCAGGAGGTGCGATCTTTCCAAAAGCTGCCAAAATACATTGGTGTGCCACAGCACACATGCTTTATTAAACTCTCTGAACGAGAAAGTGGGATGGGATTTACACGTTACTTGTCTCATTATCCAGAAGTACCTCTGTTCCCTTTCTTAGAGGAAACCACATTCGAACTCTTCTGTAGGATACTCACTTTGTGGCCCGACACCTCGTATCACTCATTTGCATCAAAGGTGTGATAGAGCAAGACCAACAGGAAAGGTTGTCTTTGGCTTTGCTGATTTCTGTTGATGGGCGTTTTGTAAACCCTGGTGTTGATAGGTCACGAAGTCATCCAAAGGGCAAGGAGTATCTTGCAACTAAGAGAAGAGAAACTTTTCTCCAAGCACAAAACCAATGCTGATTCTTTCACAGCATGTTTCCAATTTCGTTCTCTGAGAGACATCAGAGTAACGCCACAGCGCCACGTTTGAAGAGACAGAAGGGCATGGGACATCTAGTTGCAACTTCAGCTATCTGCCACCATTTGTCCCGGAAGAGTTTTCAGAAACATTAGTTGTGGTTTGTGCAGCCTGCAGCCTTTCTGCATCTTCTGAGCTGAAGAAAGGGTCTTTGAAAAGATAGAACTTTCTGTCGAATTCCCATTCTTTAACGTGGTCCTCGTGCTTTATGGAAGATATCATTGTGCAGCCAAAAAATCGTACGAGAAAGTTTATGCATAAAGGCTGTTGGTTTTCTTTAGCGTGGTAAAATCGACCAGAAGCACAACAGGAGCTCTGAGGCATAAGGAAAAGAAATCAAATTTCATGTTTTCTGAAGTTCCACACATTAAATTCCTTTTACCATGACTTTTAAACTGTACTGCACTGGGTCAGCTATGTTCCTTTCCTCTTCTGGGGAATCTCGGTGTATGTTCCTGAGTGTAATAGCACCGATCGGGGTGGTTTTTGTAGCTTTCAGTTTCAGCATTATTAAAGAATTACATTTATGCTCTTGGGAGCTGCTAATGGTTTTGATTCACTAAAGCACTCTTTCTATGAACAGATAACATTTATCATTTGCTTAATAACTGTCAATTTCTGTGCTAATGTTGCATAATCGAAAGTAAGATAGGGAAAACACGTTTGGTTATTTAACAATACCATTTGACTGTAGGCTCCTAAGAAAGACGACATAACTGTGAGATGTGAGAGAGACATTGGCAGCACAGGTATTTAGGAATAATTTGTTTGTTGAAGAAAGGATGTGTTTGACAAAAGCTTAATTGTTGTTTTCCCATACCTATGCCAAGAATAAGTGTGTGCTGCAGTTAGCACGGTGCTTTTGTGCAGCGTCTCAGCATCCAGAAGAGAATGCTCACAAAAAAAGTCCTCATTTCTGAAGAGGCCTTTCAGATACCCACATTTACCCTCTGCAGCATCCCTTGGGCTGTTCTGTTCAATTTTGGGACTTTTGACAAATTAGGCTCTGTTTTGTATGTTGTAAATCCATTCTTGCTTCGCTTTGGAGCGGGATTTGTTTTGATGTGTAGTGAAGCGGTATCTAGACCAGCGTAACTAAATGGAGCGCAAGAATTGGGTAAAACAGTAAGCGCAACAATCACACCTGATGTAGCAGAAATGGGAGCAGAGCCTTGAATACCTAATTGACTGTAGTGATGGCTCTGCCCCCTGCAAACATGATTTTTCAGTGCATTTTAGCCGTGCTTTAGTTTTAACTCTTCTGCAAAAGCCAAAGACCTCAGGATATGTTTAGAAAGTGCCATTAAAGTGTACTCTGCTAGACTGATGGCAACTTAGGTGAAGCTTTCACCTGAGTAAAGGAATCTTGCATATCGCAGGAATTTGCTTTCCTTATTGTTTCTTCCATTGTGGAAACAGATTGTTGTATCCTGGAGATTGATTTGGGAATGTATCCTTGGAATAGTGACACAGATTGTTGGGTGTCTGGCTCATACTAGCTGTAATACTCCACAAAATCTTTACATACAAATGTCTACACTTCTTCCTTTGCCCTGCTGTGGTCTCCCTGACTTGTTTTCCTGTTTAGTTGTTGAAGGGATCAATCTCCAGGTAGTACAATTTTACTTGTGATGTACTTCTACATCAGTTTAAGTACGTACTGAGGCCAGTAAGTTGAACAAGGTTTTAAGGCGAAGGAAGGAGCTATTCTGCAATGATTTTCAATTCCTCACAGTATTCTGGAGGTATCTGTGGCCAGGGTGACTGTTATGGAGTGCTGTAAGTAAGGCTACACTTCAGAATCATGAAGGTCTTTTATGATATAGAGATGGTGCCTAGTTTCCGACTAAATCCATTATGGAGTTACCGAGGAACATAGTCTTCTTTGGGAAATGCTGGTACACCGTGGGTCTGTGTTTACAAGGAAGAAGTACACCTTCTCATCAGCTGGAATGAAAACTTATTTAGGCCAGGTTTCTCTGAGAACCCCTAATAATTGCATTCTCCCCTAAAACCTACAGGTTTATGGATAACAGAAGGAAAAGACTGAACTCAGCTATTTCAACTTTTTTTGTTTCACTTTTTATTCTGTACTTTCCTGGGTTATCAGTTTGAAACATGAAGAGAGCATTATTAGTTAATCATGAACTCTATGGCATCTAAAAAAAGTGCAGTGCTGTCTTGTCAAGCTCCTTTATTGCTTTCAAGTAGTTAGACTTGCAACACAAAATCATCTCATATTTGATAAGGAATCTGCTGAACATGGAAAACATTCAGACTGAATGACTTGTCGGTCAATATTCCACCTGTAAAGGTAGAAGTTCAAACCTGAGTCATCTTGTTGGTCACATCCAGGATGTTTGCCGTCTCTCATAAATGTTGTGACCACAGGAGCACACGCTTGGCTTACTCATTCACAGATGGGCAGATTGTTGCAGTGAAACCTGGGGCTTCTAGAAGTCCAAGTTGGTTTTGTCAGGGATTTCTTGTCAAACTGGAAAGGAAATATGCGATAGTATCCGTCTGGGGATTTGTTTATGCCATATCTATCCTAAATGATCAGTTTGCAGATTTTCAAACATTCTTATTCTGGTTTCCTTGTGCTGTCTCTTGCCTGCTATTAATTCCCAACACACTGTTTAATCTAATGGTTATTTACAGATGTTTTTGACAGAGGGTTGCAATTTTCAAACCGAATAGATTCCTGAACGATTCTGGAAACCGATGTCCAGAGAGAAGCTAAAGCCTCTCATAGGAAGGGAACCCTAGTGAGACTCAACCATTATATTTTATGGTATGATGTGTTAGGCCAGTGTTTCAGAGTCAGTATAGCATGTGTGGCTTTTTCCTTGCCAGCAAACCCTAAAGGTCCAGGCTGGAGCTGTGAAAGAACTGAGTGTAGGTAAGTGAAGGGAGACCAGAGGTGTGGGGCTTTCTGGAGATTATAAGGAGTGTCTGGAAGGTATTGAAACTACCATATGCCATTTGAACCTCAGTTTCTGTCTCTGCATTTTCCTGTTTGGGGTCCATCTCCTTTGTGGAGTACATAAAATCCGTAGTAAAAAAGCTGTGTAAAGCCTTGAGGAGTTTTTTGATGAGATAAAAAGTTCTTTCCTGGTCTGTAAAACCTAAATCACTATTCAAAGCAGGTATTCTGTATCTGTGTTTATATGCACATAAGGCATGAATGGAAAAGGAACAACGTATTGATACCTGAAAAGAAATTGTATGAATTTTAAACAAAAAGTAGCCGGTGTAGTCTGATAGGGAAAACTGCTCCTCAGAAGGCTGTGAATGTCACTCGCCGTATTGTGACGGTCAGGTTAGTAATCAGTGTTATCCCACTGGGTTTTATACAGCACTGCTTTTTAAAATGCTTTTGTTGGGTTCTTTATGTAAACATTTTCAACAGTCAAATATATTTGTTGAGGCAAAACAATACTCAGACTCCAGGCATTGCATGTCAGTGTGAACTAATTAAAATCATATTGTGCAATAGGTCAATAGATCGGGAAGCTGGCCTTCTAATTAGAAGAGTTATTAAAAACTCTTGTTCTTATTGAAAAGGAAGAGCAAAATAAAAAAATAAAATCTAGATGAGAAGACATCAGAACCCCAGTTCTCTACTGAAATCTGTGTTAACAGTCAAACCCTTTCTGAATCCCACCACGTTACTATATGGAGAGATTTGAGGCTTTAGATTGTCCCTTATTAAGGATCTTTGCTCTCATCCCTCTGCCTGCGGTGCCTTCCCTTGTTGTGCATACCTCAGTGCTCAGATAACAAATAATAGCCTTGCCTCTGCAAATGGAGGTCTGACAGGAGTATTCAGATCTGGTTTGTATTGTTGTCAGCTCAGACCTTTCATCCTCCTTAATACTTAAGCTCCACCTATTTTTGTGGTTCTTGCTATCACCACAAATAGGTGCCTGTGCTCACTGAATAGGTGTCATCTTGGGACTGTTTTCGAGCAAGACTTTTGTGCCAATTATTGTTTAGCTTTTCGTTCTTCTATCTTAATAATTGAAAAACATTTCTTTTCAATGACATGTAGGTGTAGGGTGTTGTTTTACCCTGGAGCATAAACATCATTAGTAAAAATAATAACAATAAAAAGATTTTAGATGGTGGAAGAGCTTCTTAACTTTTTTGTGTAGATTTTCATCACCTCAGAAGGGTGGAAGGCAGATCTATTTTGACCGTACTTTTGTTTTGTAAAGGAAAGTTGAATTAGGGAGTGGGGACTGCATAACCCCCAGGGTCCAATCCACTCTGAGTTATTTTCTGATTCTACGGCAGGATGTATGTTGAGAATAAAATCCATTTAACCACTAAAGCTAGTAAATCTATGATGTCCATTTACTAGAGCAAAAGGCACCATCTTTCCATAGGACCATGATAAGCTTGACTTTACAGTGTGATGCTGGCGATGCTGAAATGTGTGAAGTATTTATGGTGTGGGATTGCAAGTTAACCATAGCTCTTCTGGAGACGGGCTTGTAAAATGTTTCACCAGCATATTCATGCCTTTTGTGCATTCAATTTGAACGGAGATGGGTGTTTCACAAGAATGTAGCTGTGTAAAATTCTACATATAATCTTGCAGATTACTTGTGCCAATAAGCTTCCCATCAGAAGTAACTAGAACTATGGCATTAGATTATTTGTGTAAGTCATCTTGATGCTCTGAAAGAGGTTCTCCATCATTCCTTCAGCCTTGTTGCTTCCTGACGCTTCATCCTTAACATCATCCACTGGAAGCAGAACAGATTAGTCATTCTAAGGCAAGGCTTGTTTATGCTTGTACCCTGGGGTGACTGCTGAATGTTTTTGTTCTGCCATTGCTCACTTGGTTGCTAGTGCCTGTTTACAACTAGAACCTTAAGGGATGAATATCCTATCATGCTGACTTCTGTGTGGTGCAGAGTCTTGAGTTTGATGTGAATTGTTACCTTGATCTTCTGCACTTCGATTCATACAGGTTAGGGCCACCCATTTAGAATGCAGAGGAGTTTTTTGCTTGGGTGGGAGAATGGGGGCTTTGCACATGCACTAACTCCAGCATTGATAAAAATCCCGAAAAATTCAAACGATTGAAACTAAAAACAATACTTAAAAGGTGCATTTACCTTGTTGTTTATGGTGGGGCCTTGAATGTACTTCTGAAGGAAATCCCCTGACTCTTCTCACTGCTTTGGTGTTTAGCATTATCAAGTGTCTTGGAGCACATTAGTTTAGATTTTGTTTTGGTGAAAGTAGGTTGGAGGATGTGTCCCTAATGCATTCTACTGGGGAACTGGCATTCAGGCCTAGGACTAGACAAGAACAAACCCAAAACAAAAATAAATAAACACCAAAACAAACAAAAAAAGCCCCTCCCTACCGCTGAAACCACCTGAAATATGTATAGCCTTTATACTGTTGGTTGTCATCGCACAAGTTTGTTTACTTCACAGGTATGCTCTTATTGGTCCTCTGTATTTGCTAATGAACTTGCACCCAAAGTGCAAGATATAATTAAGTTTTGCACTTAATTACTCTTTTTCTTAATTCAATTCTTAATTTTTTAATTTTAAAATTTCTAATTTTTTAAGTAATTACTTAAATTACTCTTTTTCAACTGTAACTTTCCATCTCTTTTGTATGATGCTAGAAATATAGCTCACACCTCCCCACTTTCCAATGAAAGCAGGAAAGGAAGACCTGAAGGCTTAAGTATAATTCCAAATATCATGTGATATATATATTGCTCAGTCTACCTACTTATGATCATATGTGTTTTCTTTGAAAACTCTATTTGTACATGTTGGACATATGCACATTTGAATATGTTTACCACAACTTTTATGGGCTAATGTTGAGTTTCTTTTTTCTCTCAAGTCATGCCTTGGGGCTCTTGTATTATCTCACTAACGTTGCTCAGACTTCAGAGAACTTCAGATGTTTTGGGTAAATGGTTGTTCAGAATTACTTCTTAAAAATTCAGTTAATACATTATGTATCTGAGGAGCACTGCTATGGAACTGATGATGTTTACTCATTAATTACTGTAGACTGCAGCTCACAGTGTTGGCACTGAGGCTGTTTGTTACATGTGATGATCACTTTATAAATGTCAATAAAATCAAGACAAAAACCTCTAGTACAACTGGAAGTAACAACTCGGTATTTTCCTCATTAGCTTTGGCAGCAAAGTAGTCTTACAAAGCAGTATGCACTAAAGCACCAGCCAACTGAGTCCTACACTGTGGCTATAATTACATATTTTTGCTTGCTAATCAGTAGAATTTTTCTGTGAACACTATTATACTTTAATGGTTCTGTCGCAACACCAAATTTACTACAATGTTCTCTTGAAGAAAATGGCACATAATGATTTTTGTATTTACTACAAGAAGATATTATGCTAAATAATACATAATGATGCTTCACAGATTTACTAGCTCTTTAGTTCTTCTGTTCCTTATCTCTCTCTTTTAATAGTGTTTTAGGACAAACATGAAGTTATTTGGGAGGGAATTACCGAACTGGTAAATATAGCCATATGAGTGGGATGTCTTGTTTCTTACTCGAAAACTATTAGATTGTAATTTTAAGCTGCGTTTAGTACTTTAATATCCCTTCCCACAACTCATTAAGCATAAGGAGGCTTGCTGCCACCTCAGATAAGTAATAAGTCCATTAATTACAGGCTTACCTTTCTCATAGGTTAAAAAGCTTGTATGGGCCTTGATTAAACGAGCAGTTGGGGTATGGCCCTGTGGAGGGCTGGGTAGCGAATAGATCAGAGATGTATCCTTTATGACTTTTGGATTCAGAGTCCTCCATGAACGTTAAAGGTCACTTGCTATTACTGGGCTACTTGCTATGTGTGTCTTTCAATGTTTTAAATTACTTTTGTCTGAAAAAAACCCAAATACAGCATGGGCAGCATGGAAGGTTTTTGTTTTTAAATTTAACGCTCTTTCCATTAGCTTGTTAGGATTTCTGACATTACATAAGTAAACAAGCAAACACACAAACACACACTCGGGAGTTTGCGTTCCTCTTCTTTCTATCCTTGGTTATGCAGTCATTTAAGTTGCGTTTGATCATTATGAATATAGCTAACACTCTTGGGTTAGTCTAGCATTTTTCCATTTACCTCAGAAACCGAGACAGTCAGTTAACTTTACTGACAAAGACAATCTGTCCAGAACTGGAGAGGGAAGGTAGGGTCTGATGATGGCAGTTTGCCTCCCTTACTCCACATGCAGTTAATTATGTGTGAAGGTTGTGCTGATGCCTCTAATATTTCTGTAGATTTGTCAGGTTCTGCAATGCAGTCTGACACATTAGAGAGAGTAAAGACTTTTTCTTGAGCAGTTGATTTGCGGTATGAGTCTGTGGCAGGATATAATACAGTTTTTATAAGGGAAATGGTATGGAGCATATGTGATATTTTTGCATGTTTCTGAAAAGCATCTGATAATTCAACATTGATGAATGTTGATTGTGTCCTAGAACCTTTAAGTTATTTTTTGGCAACAACTTTTAAGTTGTCTTTGTCTCAGATGTGTTGCATGTCCAATTTGTCATAGAGTCGCAAAAAAGGGAAAGAATATCTGACATTTTTTATGGGTAATTAATTCTCAGGCTTATGTTAAAACACTGTCTGAAAGAACCCTGTTTAGACGTCATTTTCTGGTTAATCTACTGTTTACCTTTTTCTTCCCTTGTATTTATTCCTTTTGCCTACATTGTGGTGTATTCAATTGGATTTACCTATTGAAAGGCAAATTTTGTATAATTAATACTATTAATTAATCTGGCTCCAAACAGCACTCCAAATGGAGAGGATGTTTCTGCGATTGCAGACTGAGAAGCATCTCAACCAAGTTTTCTCCCTTCAGTGGTTCATGATGAAAGTAAATTAGCATCACATGAAAATGGTCCAGCAAATAAGAGAGGCAGCCACTACTCAGTAAATAATTGGTAGCATTCCTATAGCCTGCTAAGCTGTACTGCAAGCAAGAGAGCATTTCCTTGTTGATACTTTGTCTTACTCCTTTGTACATTCCAGCTGCTGCCCTGATTCACATTTCCCGCTGTCCTTGTTTTTCAAGTCCTTTCCGAAGTGTGCCTGCAACTGGATGTATTTTGCTGCTGCACCTAGACCACCTTTTGTGGCTTTCCACATCTGTCTCTTGTAGATAACACATCACTTGAACCTATGCGAAGATTCAGTGCTGTCACATAGTCAAACAGAACCCTTACGGGTTAGAAGAGGGAAGCTGACTCTTGAAAATGGTGCAGAAAGAGTGTTTAGAACGCAGTATTTGAAATCATAAGTGACAAAAACTTTCCATGGCAGATCTGCTCATCTTCCTTTTGCAAGATTTTTAAGGGAAATGGAGGTATTCATATTGTGTCACGTCTTCTTTTACTGAGTCTCAATGTCTCTCCCAGGTTTTCCCAAAAGCTTTAGTGTATTCTTTTACCGTAGCAGTGATGTAAGGTGTTCTGGTGCTTGCTGCAGCCTATAGCTAAACATCACGTTCTTCCGTGTCTGGCTTAGTTATATTCAGTTAGAGGCCACGTTTTGCTGCAGAAGCCTTCAGTCTTCAAATCTGCAAAGACCCAGGTCTTTGCTTCAAGAGAAGGTCTTAGATCACATCTCCTTGAATTTTAATGGGAGAAAAATGGTTAACTTTCAGATTTTTGTTCAACATTCAATACACCTTTAAAACTCTTAGGATGACCTGCCATCAGGCTGTAGGGCTGTGAGGATGCACCACAGTTAGAAGGCTTCCTTTCCTACACAGCCATTTTACAATAATTACTCGGTAGCCTGTTCTCTGTGAAGCCTTCACCTGTGCCTGACAACTGCTAGCTGATCATGGTGAATAAATTTGTATAATCACAGTGTGATGACTGCTTAATAACTGCACTCCAAATATGCAAATACCTGTTCTGGCTTAACACGTTTCCTCTGCCACGACTGGCCCGTGTGCTTAGTATTTTTGAATCGATTTTGCAAGTAATGGAGCACACCACTGCAGTCTCCTGTCTTTTCATGCAGAGCCCTGAAATGCTGAAACCCACAGAGAAGGAAAAAAATGTATCGCAGAAACCTGAAGAAAAATAGTTGTCGAACCACAGAGAGGAAGTACTTGTCTGTGTGCGTTATAAATGGGGAAAAAAACCCAAACAAAATACTTCCTCCAGGACTTTGCAGTAGTTTTTCTATTTTCATTGTCTTTTCTAGGTTAGCAGTGTGCTTTTACTCCCAATAATCTGCACTATTTATTTTCTTGCTAGTGGAGCGAACCACATTACACCCAGGACGATTGAAAATTGGAAGATAGAAATCTAAGTGCTTGTGTGAGTCTGAGATGCTCGTGAAATGCTCACAGAAATAAAAAAACAAACCAAGAAAGAAGCATGTCCAGAGTGATACAGGAAAGGAAACTTGCTCTGATTTGCCCATTGCCAGTACTGAAGGGTTGGAAGAATATTCAGTGGGCTCACTGGTAATTTACTGTTGTTCTTTTAGGCATCCCATTTGAGATAGTTTTGTTGAGACAGATGGGTCCTCCCGTTTGTCCATTTTGGTGTTCTTTATTTTATTTCCATGCAGCAACAGAACATTAGTAAATCACTTTTGAAAGTCTGAGCTAGGTTGTCCTTTCAGGAATATTCATCGTTGTAGATACTTACTCCTTTTCTATCTCTGAGATGCAAACCCTGTAGTTTAACCCTATAGCTCTGTGTGGTGCACGTGTAGGTATGAGGGCAGTAGCCTTATGTCATTAATAGGTGTCATGGCAAAGGATAATTTCACTGAGGTTTTAAAAACGATCATGTGGATGTTTAGTTGAGTTTCTCCTGTGCTTCAGAGAGGAAGCATGAAGGTGGTTGCTTAAAGAAAGCAACAAGGGAAGGCCTGAAAGTGGTTGGTGTCTTGGTCCAGGTGAAGGTGAAGTGTAGACAAAGAGCTGTGAAACTTGGGGAAAGAACAGTTCTGATGTCATCTCCCTAAACATTTACATCATTTGAGTTCAAGGTGGTGCAAAACCTGAAATGGTAGGTTAGAGCCTAACTAATAGTATGTTATTTGTATCCCTAAACAGTGCAGTGCATGGAGTGTAACTAACCCTCCCAATTTCCTGCCTTTTCAGAGGGTCACAGCTATAAATCTTTTCACACAGTCTGCTTCTTAATCTGTTCCACACACTTTCATTTTTTTTAGTAGATATAAGAAGAGGCTATCATGCATGAAGTTGAACTGCAGAGTTGTTTTCTTGATGAAGAGTGAGAGTCCTGTAATAAAAGCACACTAACGTGAACAGAAATCCAGGACAGAATAGGCATCCTAGCAATGAAATGCAGACAAGCCTTTTTGTCCTTCCAGTCTGTGTGGTGCCCCAGCTGGAAATGAAGGCTTGTGACTGTCCAGGAGTCCGACAAAAGGATTTGTTGATGCTGAACCCGTTTCTTCAGGGTGATACGATGTGAAAAAAAAATACTGCAGCTTCTTAATAGTCAGTGTGGGAAGCTGGGGGAGAAAGTTGAGATGCACGTGAGTTGAGTTTGGTTTTATAGCATAAAATAGCCTGAAATTTCATCAGACTCCAGCTTATCACTTCACTTCTTGATAAACAACAACTGGCAATTTTTCTGCGTGCTGCTGTGAGGTATTTAAGAATCAGCTGTCTCATTTCCATCTGTAGGAGAGTGTGGTATGTCAGGTGTCTCAACGCTAACACAATTAAGAAGGAAGTGAATGGTTCCTTCACACATGCCTTAATGTCAGCATTTTGGACTGGGAAAAACTGGAAAAACACTGTTGGAACCTTTCCTAGTTCTTTTTTTCCTGCCAAAAGTGTGACATTCAGACAGGTTTATCAGACCCGTGTTTCTCTGAGCCCTTATGGTGCTTGAGTGGGCTGACAAAAGTGTGAATCCTATTGACATTATAACTCTGTCTATGAAATTGGAGTGGGGTGCTTGGATGCTAAGAAAGATGATGTCCTAAGTGCGAGATAAAACAAACAATTTATTGCTTATTTGTTTATGAAAGAAATTTATCAGTTGTCAGAAAATGTGACAGAGCAACTTTTACTTGCCTTTTAATATATTTTTAGTATGACTTTCTGACATCCCAAGGTATTTGACTAAAGATCTGCCAACATCAGTGCGTTTACTATTGTCTTGTGTTTTTTGTCAACTTGAGAAAGAGCAATAAATGTAGAACACTTAAAATTTTACAGGTCCATGGGTAAGTGAGCTTTATTTTGAATCATCGTCAACGACTTTATTTCCATGTGTCTTTTTGCCAGCTTAAAACCCAAACATCAATTATGTTGGGTCTTTCTGCTGCTTTCGTTATGCCTGAGTGTGGGCTGCATCCCGATGAAGGACAGCCTTCGCTTAAAACAACCAATAGGTTTAAAAATTTAATTGTGAGCATTTTACACCATAGCAGGCAATAACGGGTGGTTTTTAATGCTACCTTTGGAGGATTGCAGCTAAACCATATTCCAAAATGCAAGTTTCCCATCCATGACTTAACAATAAGGCCATTAACACAAGGGCGAGTAGTTTTGTCCCGGCAGTTTATACTGGAATAATGTTTCTATTACATCTTACTATTACTTTTCATTAAACTCGCTCTGCAGCATGGGTTGGTGGTTGGAGCTGGGAGGAGCCAGAATTTTAATTCTGGCTACACTGAGGCTTCTTGTGCAGCCTTGGAATGTTGATTCTTAAATAAAGATAGACACTGTACTGTAATTGACATGCGAGGTAATCAGCAGCTTAAGCATCAAGGCTTTCAGCTTTTGACTTGATTTAACTCAGGTGTAAGTGCTACGAGTTCCTGAAAATAAGAATACTTAAGGAAGTATAAATTTGGATTGCCTGTGATGAAACATGACCTGTATTCAGTGAAACAGCTGACTCAAAATAAATGGTTCATTAGTACTTTTTGTTTTTAAAATGGAGAATTTTAAGGCTAAAGTAGATGATGCTTTTAAACTCTTTAAGATCTTGGCCAGAAAGTACTGTATAAATGCTAAGTATTTAAAATTAATTATGTTGGAGGCCTATAAACCAGTGCATTGATTAAAAATCTTCAGTTCATTAAACTTCCCAATGGCAGAGGCCATCTCTGTAATATAAACTGCTGCTTCTAGCAGCAGCGGCTGACTGGCAATCTGTGTTGTAATCTTTTTAAAGATCCCCACCTTTGCTCATTAGATCCAGCAGCTGTTGTCTCTTGCTGGGCAGGATTTATTTCCCCTTGACATCAGGCTTACAGGTGCAGTTGTAACTTTGGCAGCACTGGATTGCGATGAACTTCCTAGAGGTACTTGCCAGTGTTGCGGAATAGAGGTTTCTTTTGGTTGTGAAACTGATTTTATGGTTGTGTTTGTTGTTTGTTTGGGCTTTATTTTTTTTTTTTCTGGTTTCCACACACATCCTTGCATTAGGTATTTTTGAACCATCCCCAAGGACCAAGTTCATGTGTGTGCCATGATCTGGCAGAACAGCTTCCTCTTGTTAGTCCCAAGCAATGTAGCTGGTGTAATTACACTTCTCTGGTTTAGTGCACTCCTGGTGTTTGCCATGTGAAAGAACAGCGTTGTTTCAGAGACAAATCATGCACAATTAACTTTCTTAAAGAATAAATCTTGTGAATTTCCTAGTGAAAACAAGATCTGGAAAATCACCAGAGAGTAGGAATTAGTGCTATTAAAAAAAAAGATGATTGAAATGTAACATGATAAATCTGCGTGTGTTGTTTGCATCGTAACTTCAATTAATCCAAACTCGCACACAAGGTCATGAAAGAAGTTTGGCCCTTATTATTCCTGGGGGAGTTAGCATTTTTTTGCTGCGGTGTTTGATTACCTTACCCTTTTTATTACCATCTGCACCGCAAGGCTAGTTTTGCTGAGGTTTTTTTTTTCTAAGCAGCATCCCACGACACCCTTAATTCCGTGTTCCTGCATTTTTGCTTCACGTGCAATTTTAAGAGATTCTCTGTACGAAACACATTTACTCTACGTTGTACACTAGCAGGCTTTACTATGTACGTTTAACCATTCGATTCTGGCGAACAAGTACAACTGCTTTACAATACTTTAAAAAAGAAAGGATTTAACATTTCAGTATCCTTTAGGGTACAGTGAGATAGATGTCTAAGATTTGTGTGGCTTGGCATGCACGTGGCTTTTAGTACATTGTCATCTAGCAGTTTTATTTTGATACTGGCTTTTGTCCGTGTATTCTAGACAAATTATTTTCGTGTGACTTCTTTGTGCAACCAATACCATTGACTGCAGTAGTCTTGACAAGAGTTTTTCTTCATTAATGGCTCCTGCTGTATTATTGGGAGAAGAAAATGCTGTGTCTAGTGGCTTCTAAAACTTATGGATGCATGCAGTGAGATTGTTAATATTATTTTAAATGAAAAAATGTTGGAGTAGTACTTTTAATAGCTTTATACAAGCATGAATGACTTCAACTATAGAGCTAAATCTCAAGCTCCTTGAGCTGTTCTTCAGCTCTCAAATTACAGTTCATGTATGTGGGCCTTCAAAACTGAAGAACTCCAACTGCATGCTTGTCCAGCTAAGCCATGGCAAAACAGCAAATACAGAAACCCCATTTGCATGGGGTCTCCAGTGGTGACTGTGCAGTAAATCAACAACATCACAGGTCAAAAGTCAAGTGGACCTTCGGCCATCAGAAAACCAAAGTGTTGTGTTGTTTCAGAGCATTTATTTTACCTGCAGGTAGGTGGTGGGCAGCATTAGTCAGCCTGGCAACCCTCTAGTTGAGAGGGAAGACAGAAGAGATGAAGGACCATTCTGTGGGTGTTTGACACCTCGCTGATGACCCTGGCAGGATTTTTTGGTATTCATGCTTTTGAAGTACCTTGTCATTTATAAGCACAAAACTCATACCAAGAAGCATGGTATTAATATATATGGCTAGCACCCCTGTCTTAAAAACCTCCAGTGTTAGCAACCACAAGCTAATTAGCATGCCGACCAGAGACAAGATTTCTTGTCAGTTATGACTGATTGTTTTATCTTTGGGATTTTCCTGCATCCTTCCCATAGCTGTGAAGTGCCTGGTCACTCTTATATAAATGGTACAAAGTACGTTTGTGATTTCTACATATCTGGCCTGGAAGGGCAGCCTATGGAAAAAAGTCACACTGGGAAGCAGAGGAAGAGCTTTAAAGTGAAACAACTTTCTTCATTGGCTGTTGATTCTGTGATCACTGTCACATCTGACCTAAGTGCCTGGGCTTTTCAGCCAGTTGCACAAAGAAATTCCCAGAGGAGGAACAGTGGGATATGATTTAATGTTTTCTAAATCTGTTGTGAAAAATGCAGATGAGCATCTATATTTCAAGCCGATGATGCGGATAAGTATGTGAAAACAATCTATCAACGTTTCTTCACTTTCCTATAAAAGTAATTTGGCAGCTCGCCGCTGTTTCAGTGCAAATCTCTTCCTCCTCACTGCAGAGGAACAGTCTGTCTTTGGCCATCATTTTTTCCCCTCCTGAGGTTGTTGCCATTATCTGTAATTTCCATGAAGTTTCCCCGTGAACAATAGTAACTTCTCAGTACTCTGAGTAAGTGCACAGGCAGTGCACACTTCCAGAACACAAAATACCTCATGTAGGTGTTTTGTGCATGCCCATTCCATGATTTTTAAAATTAATACAGCTAAGGCATGTTATAGCAGAGGCTGGAGCTGCACACTATGATTTGTTAATCTACCTTTGCCAATTTCTTCCCTTATGTGATGCAGAGTGCTCATATTTGGCATGGTACTTCGCTGCTTGGGGTTTTGCTTTAGGAACTATCAAACCGGTGTTATAGATTATGTTTGTGTTATTGGAAAGAGAATATTTCTAGGGTGATTTAATGAATGGTGCTATTAAAAGGAAAACACGTATGTAAAACATGGGTCATCTCTGCTCAAGTAGTTAATGAAGTGTAGAAAAAAGAAATTCTGGAAATTGAAGGTTGGTTGGGGTTTTGGCGATGGTTGTTCCTCGGCACCTTCATTTTTCTGTGTCATCACTCATGAAGTGTGTCAACATTTCCATCTGTGCCTGTCTGAAGTGGTCAATCATATTCTGTTATGCCACCTTTGCAAGGGAATATGCATGTCTACTTGCTTGGGTTTGACAAATGTCTTCCATCTTCTTTGTAATATGTCAGAATTGCTCATGGTAGAATAGATTTTCCTCTGTTAGGAGTTTAATTTTTTTAAATAATATTTTTATCATTGTGGAGGCTGCTTTGATCATAGAGAGTGGACGTGGACCTGTGTGGAACCAGCTCAAGGAAGCTAGGGGCAGAATCATAGAATCCTCAAGGCTGGAAAGGACCTCCAGAATCACTTAAGTCCAGCCCTCATCCCAACACCTCCCCAACCCCTAGACCATGGCCTCAAGTGCTCTCTATACTTACCTTTTAAACACTGCCAGGGATGGTGACTTCACTTAAGCTGCTCTCTGGGAAACCCGTTCCAGTGCCCAATCACTCTGTCAGTATAGAACTTCTTCTTTAGAACTTCCAGTCTAAACTTCTTCTGATGCAGCTTGTGGCCATTTCCCCTGATCATTAGTGATCTGGAAGAAGAGACCAGCACCAGACTTGCTACAACCTCCTTTTAGATAGTTGTAGAGAGCACTAAGGTCTCCTCTCAGCCTCCTCTTCTCCAGACTAAACAGCCACAGTTCCCTCAGCTGCTCCTCACAGAACCCGTTTTCCAGACCTCTCACTGGCCTCATTGCCCTTCTCTGGACCTGCTCCAGCCGAGTACAGGGGAACATGTGTATCATAGCTGTATGTGTATTAAGATCATGCTTCTTCTGCCTTAAGATGGTTTACAGCTGGGGAGCTGGGACCACCTATATGTTGGCAGTCCCTGCTGAACTGGGATGTGCTGTGTTAGCCTGTTGTGTGTGTTAATAAAGTACAGATTTAGAAGTGACAAATCTGTGCTTCCCCTGCCCTGCCAGAGGCAGTGGGGTTTTTTAGCAGGTCCTGTTTCACAGACTTGGGTTAAAACGAATGGAGTTTGGGGAAAAAAGAATTTAATTTATCCAGATGAGTTGGTCGAGGGTGTAGCTAAACAAATCATTGTACAGACACCCCTCAAGGGAGGGTGCCTACTTGTGAGGGACTAGAGGGAGCTCAGGGGTGGAAATGATTAATACACTGCCAAGAGAATAATTGCATGGACTTGAGTCCTTGTCCAGGACTCCTGAGGTGAAAGATTTCTTCCTTTCTAAAGAATCGTGCAGAAAGTGCTAGTCCTGAGCATCGGTGCGCTTTTAGTGTTAATGCCTCAGGAAATACTCATGTTGGTAAAGACTGTGGTGGTGGTGGTGCTTATAAAAATACATCTGAGGTTTCTGCACATACTGGTTTACTTACCCTGCTTGGTTTGGAAAAGCATTTTGTAATTAAGTCAAAATAATTAAATCGGATATTACGAGGACAGGATAGATTTCAACCTTTTTTCCCCCTCAAGGTTGATAAATATTATTCCCTTGTTAGCATACTGGAGTTTGAGCAGAGATTTGGGGCGAACTATAAAGAAAAGTTCAGCTAAGGTGGAGTAAGACTTGGCATCTGGGCATAGAGAGTGTGCAATACATGGCTCAGCATCCGGAACTGTAGAAAGTTTCATTGAAAGTACAAAATCCCCCGGTTCTGCAATTAATCTTTCTGCAAATACACAGTATTTCAAAATGAATTGTAAAATGTAATTCCAAATATGCTTTAAACATCAGCCCAGGGTAAGTATGGAGTATTACAAGGAACCACTTACCCAGTTCCTCTGTGTCGTCTGGCACAGAACACATTGCCTCAGAAAAAGCAATCAAGTTTTTAACACTCAGAGGAAGGTGGCTTCATTCAGATAAAGATGCTACTTGCCCCTCTGCCCTGGGGGCATGTTGCTTTAGAGAAACAATTAACACCTTGAAAAACTAACTGTGAGTTCCAGCCTCAAATAACACCTCAGGGTGAGGAAGATCCCTGGTCTCTCTGTTTTCCCATGGGCAATGAGTGGTTGTTACTTATGGTAAGCATCCAAACCTTGCTATGCCAGCCTGTAGGAAGCTACACAGTTTATGTGAGGAACAACTTGTGTGAACCCCTCGAAAACCCATCTACCTGTGACTTTTCAAACATTTCCCTGTTTATTGGCTTCAAACACGCGGTTAGGTACTGCTTAGCTTGGACCTGGCCAAATCTGAAATAAAAACTGAAATAACTATTGAACGATGCGCACACAGAATCTGCCTTTCTTGTCTCCAGAAGTACTTGTTTAGCCTTTGTACTCGAGTTTATTTTACCTTTTTTGAATCAATAGTGTCGTTTATATGATGATTATTTCTTGTAGTTGAAATTCATCATTCCTGCTGAGTTAGGCCTTATTGTGGTGAATGTGTTCACGCACATTGTATGTTTCTTGTTTCCTTTTTCTTAAACTTCTTCCTATAATTAATGTAAATTATTTCTTTGATTGCATGTTGAGAGGGCAGAAACGCTGTGCCAGCAGCCTTTTTTTATACTTTGCTGTTGCTACTATTCTTTTGCTGGCTCCTGAGGGTAATAAGATCTATGCACTCTACTAATTTTCTTGCATACTTAGCTGCAGTTGCAACGTTTAGTAATTACTATTTCATTAACTGCAAAGTATTGCATGAATAATGCAAAATTACAAATGGTAAAAAAGAAAAAAGCTCAAAACAAGGGTTTGTTTGGTTTTTTTTTTTGTATTTCAAATCCATAAACATTATTTCCTGGAATTTTTGTGTGAGGCATTAATAGGAAGGTGACATTAAACAGTCTGCCTAACTGTAGAAGTATCAGAGGTACTTAGCAGAGGAGTTTGGCATTTAGCTGGGGATCAAATTTGTTTTTGTAATTTGCAGTGAGAATGTCTTAGAGCCTGGAATAAGCCCGATTCTAATACTGAGGTTTGAATTCTTTCCCTTTTCTAGGTGTTTTCCGTTCAATTGCCCAAAATCGACTAAATATTGTTTTTTTGATAATCGTATTGACTAATTCTGTCAGAAACGTCCCCGTGTGTGGATATCTGCCGATGGACCAGTAGGTCTGCGCTGTGAACGTCAAAATGAGCACTAACCGTGTGGGACAGCGGGTCTACGTGAAGGCAACGTAAAGACTGGCTTTTAGTAAAGAAAAGTTTCTGTGCTTGCTTTTGCAGTGGATGGCTGCATACACAGAGCTGCTGGGCCCTGCTTAGTTGCTGAATGTCGCAACCTGAGTGGCTGTGAGACTGGACAAGCAAAAATTACTTGTGGATATGACCTGCCTGCAAAATGTAAGTCAGCCCTTCCTCAGCGTTTTGTTTTGGCGTTAAGCACGTGAAGCCGGTGTGCATGCTTTATTTCCCTGTAGTCTAATTCAACAAGGTATTCATTTGACAAAATTAGCGGTGGGACTTAATTAAGCATGTTCTGTAATAATGTCTTCCTCTCAAAGCAATTCAGGCTTTTCTAAACGATTATTTCACCTATGTTACTCGATGAAAACCTACGTGTCTCTAAAATGTAAAGCATCTTTCATGTTTATTGTTTGCAAGTTAAAGCGTATCCTTTTGTATGCATCGTAGGGATCGGAAATGCTTTATGAAGTCTGAACGAAGTATATATTATCATATTCGAGTTCTGTGGAGACAGTTTTTGGAAATGTTGCATATTTCATATTCTTAATGCAGATTCCTTGATTGTGAATACTTGGGGAGCCACGGAGATCAAAGTGATGCATTGTGTTTTCAGCTGCTACATAGAGGCTGATTGGCAATTACCGTGAAGGCATCTGTCACACTTTAGCTTTCGACAGGGTGCAGCTTAGTGCTGGAATAGTTTTGCACTTTGAAAGTGGAATTGTCAAACTTCCCATCCTATTTAACATAGGAAGGCAGCCATATGACCTTGTTGCATAGATGTTGAGCTTGTTTTGGAGAAAACTAACAAGTTGACAGCATGCTACTTGGCCAGTCTATTATGTAAGAATAAGAAGTAGGAAATCTCTGCAAGTCAGGACCGTACAGAATAGTACCTTAAGGTATTGTGACACAAACACCAAGAAAGTGTTACAAGCTGTATGTAGTTAGAGTTCAAGCTCTTTTTATATATGCAGTCTGCACCTGGAACACAGCTCACTCAAGCATATTTAGATACACTTTCTTGATTTGTTCTAATGGGATGTAAAATTAAATTCGTGTCACAGGCGCAGGTATCGTTTTAGGTTCCTGTGGCCCCTAATGCCTTGGGTAAGGCAGAAAATTGTGTTCCCAGCCATTCATTTGGCATCTCCAATGATAACTAAGATGACAGTTAGCAATTTCTTAATTCCCTTGTTGGTGCCAATTGCTGTATGAAAAATCTTAGAGGTATTTTAGATGTAGTTTTACCACATATTGTGAAAGGCCATTTTGAGTGGAGATCGGGGAAGCCATTGAGGAAGATCCAGTGAGATAGTTGAGTTGGGTTTGTGTATAGCCAAAATCTTCATCAGATCCCTATAAAATGAAAATGATGATTACACCATACATTGTCTTTTCCTCTAGTGAGTTTTTTTGATGTTTAATTCTTCTCCTTTAAAAGATGTACCTTGGGAGGGACTGGAAAGCTACTCATCCATAGGTGTAATCCCTCCCATATATTTTAACGAGCGAAGTTAAATACAAGGCAGCAAAGCAGTGAGCACTGAACTGTGTTAGAAAGGAAAAGGGTGATGTCTGAGGTGTGGCCTCCATTTGTGTTTTATTGCGGTGTAATGGCTCTTCCTTAAGAATGGGATCCTGGCTGAGAATTATAGAAAATATTTTTGGTTTGTGCTCTATGTAGGAATAATAAGCAAAACAATGAGAACTCATTCTCACTTGCAGATGGAAATAAAATCTGTAACCAGACACAGAGAAAAGTCAATATTCTCTTTAATCAATATTCTTAGAAATTGAAATTGCATCAAAGACATGTCTGCTTGTATTTGATCATGCATCAACATGAGAGGGAAAAGGATACGTTAATTGATTAACAGGCACAGGGAGGGAAATATGCAGCTTGCTCACAGAGGCTGATAATTGGATACTCATGATTTCTTAGATTTTTTCCTTATAACGTATTTGTGTTCACTACCTGTGTTTACTTTTCTCTGTAGAAGCTTGTGGTCATAGTCTTATTATTGTACCTTCTAGACCATTCATTCAAAAGGGATCAAACAATGAAGAAGAACTGCAGAGCCACGGGATGTCTTTTATCATTCTGTGTCACTTTGTCATGACAATTTAACCATGGAAAAGATTTTGCATCTGATTTTTGCCATTAGAGCAACAACATGATGGGAGGTCTGGACTTCCCTGTTTGGATGTGCTGTGGTGCAGTTTTGCTTGCCTGCAGTTTGCTGAAGGTTATAGGTGAATGGATAACTGCCAGCTTTCACAACAAGCTTTGCTTTTCAGTTATGTGTTTCTTTATAGGACACCAACTATAATAATCCATTAACAGTTTGAGTAGCGCAGTGCTCATTTTGTTTCCGCTCTTGTGACTGTAAAAGGATGAGTAATGATAGTAAATGTGAAATGTATTTCCTAGCATGATGAATTGCTGGGTTTTTTTTGTTATTTAACAGAACTGTAAAATGTTCCAAGTGCGTTTCCTACCCCTGGGATTTTCCCATATCTAGTTCTTGAAATGCTGAAATGCTTTGCTTGGAAGCAGTTTGCTGAAGTCAGCAAAGCTGCTCTGGGACAGAGCACAGCCTGCTTGTGAGCTGCATGTTGCAGGACTTGGGTTGAAGCTGAGGGCTCCACGTGAAAGGAGATTTAGTATTCAGCAATCATACAGCATATTGCTTTGTTTAATGGACAATTTGGAAGAAGTTGGAATTAAGTGTGACGTTTGAAGGGAAGGTATGCTTTTGTCAGTTGGCTGGTAGTTGGTAAACAACAAACACTCTGGCAATCTCCTGTACAATCTATCATACCTGGATTGAATACTTTGCTGTATTTACTTAGGTTAAATAAGAACAGGTCTGATAACTTCTTCAGAAAGGAAAATTTGAAAAATAATGTGTATCTGAAAAATGCAGAGATGTAGGATATAGGAGAGCTTTGTCATTTGTCCTCAGTGCATCTCAGTCAGTTAGTGAAATAAACAAGTGACAGTAAACGTTCAGGGAGAGAATATATTAAAAAGTTCCTTTTTTCCTCATGGGTTTATCCTCATGGTGTGAGCAGACCAAGATGAGCATGTCTGTAACTCAGAGATGTTGCTTCCTGAACTCTTCATGATACGTGTTTTTTCGAATGCCAAAAACTAGTCTGTATGAAAACAGAAGTGAAATCAAATTGACTTTTCCAATTACCAGTTAATGTAACGTTCAGTACATTTTTACAGAAGTCAGTGTAATCACCATCTGCCTTCTGTGCTGCAAAAGCCTACACAAAGCCCCCCACAAATGCCAGCTGAGTTATTTGCTGAATACATAATTTGGTTGATGTCATCTATTGTTGTTTTCCAGCAAACACCTGTGCAGGCGCCCAAGCTTTCATAGCGCTTTGGAGGGCTGAAAAAGCCAGTGCTGCTTCTTCTGAGATGCTTTCCTTTCATGGTCTCCCAGGCTGATCATCAATTCCTTAACTTTTCTGCTTCACATTGTTCCTTCTGAGGAAAAGTTTATTCTAAATATTGTTCAACTGGTCTTCAAACATTGAGCAGCACTGTGATACCGTCATGCTTTAAATAACAGATGAACAGGATCTGTTTAAAGCTCAACAAATGCTTGTTTTCTTTCTCATTTGATTAATAGTCTCTGTTGACTGTACTGGCAGAAAATGGTCTGAATGTAAATTGTGTTTATGGCTAGAACCAAGGGTCCCTAACAGCCTCATGGCTTGTTATCTACTTGCAGAGGTTTACTCTAAAAAAAAAAAAGGCCCTGTCAGAACACATTAGAAAATGGAGACCTGTGCTGCTAGGTATTGAATGGGCTTAGAACCAATTGAAGGTGTCATGGCAACATTCAGCTCAGGTATCCAGACCTTGGCAGGAATGTACTTCCACACTAACTTTTTTCTAGTTGTTTAGTAATAGTTTATTTATTTATTTATTTAAAAATGTTTGATAATAAAACCCCTAATTGTAGGAAAATAGAACCTTAGAGGCAGCAATATGGGATAGAGCCAACCATCAGTAAATAAAATCTGAAAGGTGGACTTCCAGTGGAGGTACCTAGGTGGAAATACTAGGCAGTCTCTAATACGTTGTTTTATGTTGCTAATAAAGCTGTAATATTTGGAATAATTTTTTTTCTATTTGCGTGATATTTTTAGTAGTTTAAGCCATGTCCTTGAGGAAATAGCATATATGACATAGTCTTCTGGTCCAAAGTCACTGTGTAGATCAATCTGGAGTAATAATGTGAATGTGCTCTCAAAGACAATTCCTGCTGTGAAATAAGTAGTTAGAAGTGGTGCTCATATTAAACACAGTAGGAGGAATCAGCCTTTAAATTTGTTTAATCAGATTAAAAAATAGAGATTAGAAAGTAGAGATTAAAAACCATGCTTCTATTAAATAGATGTAATTTTCTGTATTTAAAAGGTGAATATTTGGAGATTGTAAGGGTAGTGATTTTAAATGTCTCTTTATTTTCTTGGCGATTATAGAACTGTAATTAAAATGTTGGTTTTGCAGAAACAGAACTCCAAACCTGTACTCCAGCACTCCAAAGCTGGTCAGCTAGAAAACTGGGGCCCAGCATTCCAGTGTATTATCCAAACTTCCAGGATTCCACAAGGAAATTTGTTTACTTACTTGTAAAACCTTGATTAATAGAATAATGTGTAAATTTTGTTTCGAATTGTTCTAAATTTCTGATATGTAGGAGCTGGAGAGAAAAGAAAACAAGTGTGCCACCAGGTGCATCACTAGATTGAAGTGTGATGAAATCTCAGTTGAAAAAGACTGCTGATAAGCATAGAGTGACACAATCATTAATAAAATTGAAGCTCTGAAAAGGCTGTGATAGTTTTCTGGGAGGGATGTCTTTATACTCTTTGTCTTAGCTGAGTAGTGTCACATTTTTGTCAGCCTTGTGCCCAAACTGCCTGACACCTCCTAGAAAACACTGTAGAGCCGGAAAAAGCTCTAGACAGGTATTTCCTGGAACAGTGCTGAGCTGCAGCAGCTGTTTGCTATTCCTTTTTGTATTTCTTAAATTTTACCACTGCTTTAATCTTTACATTTAAAATGAAGGAAGTTCGTAGGAATCAAAGGTCTAAGACCCCTTGTTCTTGAGAGTTATTCTTGTTTAGATTTGTTGTTTAGATATTTTTTGGGGGGGTGAAAGTATTGTTTTAATGGTTAACAAAACCACTTTCTGCATACTTGTGTGTTTTCTTTTTCTCAGCCCTGTCTAGGTTTCAAAATTGGGTTCTTTTTATAAGCTCTATTTATGTATTTTATGGCCATTTTGAAAATAAGTGTAGTGATGTCTTCTATTGTGTTTTAATTTGGTCTAATTGGCTCCAGTCATCTTAATGAGCTGCTGCAGTCACTGTTAACAATAGCGTACGTGGAATGTGCTGTAAACGCATTGGAAGGAAAATATTAATGGTTACTTCTGCAGTCCTTAAACCTGGTTAGGGTTTGGAGAGCTTTAATGGTATATTGTAAAGCTTTATGGCTTGTCTCTCCCTTACGTGTACACACATACACCCATAAACACATGCAGGGAGATGTTGGGACTTGTGGGGAATGCCCAGCTCCAACTACACAAGTTCAAACATCTTTTCTTCCAGGGCTGCTCAGGGTCTGTCATAAGTTTGAATAGGAAAGGGACAGATGCTGTAGCAACCAATTGAAATGTGTGGTTAGGAATCAGTAGGAATCTTCATCACAACAGTATTTGGTCTTTCTCCTTGGACTCAAGCCTAGCTCACATACCTTTTATAACGGATAGATTCTTGAAAATTTAATTTGTGAATGAACTGCATTTGTCAGTGCTCTGTGGTGTCGTGCTGTGGTTAACTTGACGCGTGTGCTGCTGGAAACCCTTGTCTCACATCAAGTTGTTCAGCTAACAAATGTGTGCATTGTGGCTAAAGGAAATGTTTTACTATTTATCCTCACTGCTTAATCTAAATCCTATTCTTCTGGGTACCTCTGGTTACAGTCTGGCCATTGACTACTGAACTCCCAGACATGGGTGGGCAGAGACAAAGTTAAGAGGAGAACTGAAACATTTGCTCAGTAACTGGGCCCACCATGTGCTTGTAAAGTGTGTTTTCATGGCAGGCGTTTTGATGCATGTGGACATCTACACTTGCTGGCAAAGCCTTAATTCTTAGTGTTACTGAGAGCAGGTAGAGAAGTGAGCTCGCAGTGCAGTGCAGTGGTGATGGGAGCCCACACTGTTTGGTTCTCTTGTGTCGACATGCAGTGTGCTGGGGGTCGCCCTCTGGATACCCTTGTGTTGAAAGTTACAAGAGAGTAAGTTACAAGATGTAAACACTTTTCTAATGCTTAAGTGCATTCTAAGGTGCTACTTTGAATGCTTCAATTTGGTGAAAACCAGTATGTGCTGTAATGTGCCTTTCCACACTGGCAGCGCAGAGTCATTCCTCAGGCATGTTGGCACTGGAGCTGGGTGTTGTGCCCCTTAAGGCTAATACATTTCTTTCCTCCCTGCTTGGATATAGTTGATTCTTTCTACTCAAATAGTAGTAATAGAAATAAAAAGTCTAATGCATGGCAGAAAAATAAACAAAATTCTGATCACTACAGTCAGCTGTCAAGGGGAAGGGGTTATAATGGATTATAATGGAGATGTTTATGCTCCTTTAACTGCAGCGGTTGCTGCTGCTCCCACTCTAATACGTTCCCTCAGTAGCCAAAGCCTACACTCAATACTTGAAAAATTAATCTTTGACGCATGAGATTTTGTCTGCTTGAATTTTGCTTGTCTCGTTTTAAATGGTGATAGAAATTGCTTACTGTAGTAAAACACAACATTAACCTCATAGTGTCTTGGCACTTTGTGATTTATGCTGGTTTAGTCTCTGAAAAATAGGCAGCTTGCCTCCCAAACCTGGATTTAGCTTATAAATAATGTTGGCACCGGCTTGGAGCTTGAATGGGAACACTAACTGCTGATCCTTCATCTCCCTAGGGCAGGAAAAAGGTTTAAAATTGTAGCCTTTCAGGGGTTGTTAACTTCATATCATTGCTTGAGATTAATAATAGTTAGGTTCCTGTAGTTTTAAAAACATACAGCCTAATTTTACTTTTAGCAGGCGCAGTGTAGGATTCCTTTTTGTGCTGAATCTGCATATTCGTAGCCAAAACTATGAGAAATTGTTTGCAAATGGAAATAATCAGATCATAGATAATAAATAAGGCCACAGCTCCTTTCATTCTACTATTTTAAAATAAAGCAAAAGGAATAATATGGACGTGAAATGTGTTGTGATTACTTGGAGTTACCCGTCGCTTGCCCACAAACTTCACTCTTAGCCGAAGTTTAAAGCTGCTAATGTTGTTTTTATTTTTTTCTGAATATATTTTGAAAGCACTCTTACAGCTGAAAAGTGGGGCTCTTTCAAAAGGACTCCTTTACCTGTAATCCGAATCTCTTTAGAGCAGTCTAGCGTGGAGAGGATGGGAAGGTTAGGTAAAATGGAACAGACCAATCTTGAGGCCGTTTTACATGAACTAAATGCACAGACCAAAACACGTTGGGTTGTTGGGGTTTTTTTTTTGGTGTGAAAACTGAGGTCAAACATTCGAAGCATTTCTCTTCAGGAAGACGACATCAGGTGTAAGACTGCAGGGCATAAAGACTGCTTTAATTTCTGTAGGAAAGAATCGAAATACTGATGAACCAGATAGTAAAAGACTAACACTTGGAGGCATTTTACATGCTGAAGTTGCTGTTTCAGATAGCACCCTGCGGGACTTTGGCCTTCATGTATGGGGATCAGAATCACATGAAATTTTGTTGTGCAGCACTAGAGATTCACTGGGAGTTAGCTCCCTGCTGTTTTTAGATTTCTGATAGGATCCCTATTTCTTAACAATGTTTTCCCATTCAGATTCAGTGTTTGTTTTATCTGAAATATTTAGTACTGTTTGAAGTGGATACACTAGGTTTTCTTTTTCTTTTCTTAGATGTCTCAGATTCATTGTGACGTTTCTGAGTCTTGATTATGTTTATGAAGAATCTAGAGTTACCAGCGTTCTCATACATTTTTACAAAAGAACCCCATGGAATTGTAAAGGAAACATGAGTATTACTACACATATAGCTATACTAGACATAGACCTATATGTCTATAGCTATACATCCATTTATATGTGCTTATGCTTTCTCTGAGCGTGCTGGTCAACATTGCAGATTATTTACACCATTACATGACTTGAAAAAGTTCAATTGCTTAGTTTTTTATTCTGAATATATAGCAGTGTCTTTTAGGTTAATTAGCTGATAAAAAATGGGTTCTGGATGTCATTAATTTTTGGCCATTTTTAGAATACTCAGAGAAGAAATGTTAGTTTTTAGTGGTTGCAGCATGAGGCTCTCAGCTTGTTGGATTAGTGCTGAAGTGTTACTGTTGGAATGCAGAGCGGCTTTGAAATACATCACCTACAGGGCACAGCAGTCACTCTGGGTCCTTACACCTTTCTGGGTGTCTCTGCATATTAACAAAAAGCCACCAACTGTAACAGAAAGGAGCTACTGGTACTCAAAGTGACCAGTAATTTTTCTAGGACCTGTTTTAGGAGGAGAGTGCAACAGGCGTGTAAATGTTGTCATAGCTGTTTCTGCTCACATGTGGAAGGTGTTGTAGATGAGTATAATTTACATAATCTATGCAGTAAGAAACAAGAAGAAAGTGTTAATTAAACAGCTGTCACCAACTTTCAATTTTGTCTTCCTACATACTCTTTCTTAGTTATGTGTCATGCTGCACATCGCTCTTCTTCTGCCTTCTTGGGAAAGTGGGTTATACTGATTCCCTTTAACATCTGACAGAGTAGTCTGAATTCCTGTGTTTCCTATGGTATATCAGAGAAACACTGCAGTGTTTAACATTGCAAAAAAGAATTGCAGCACTCCCGTCATGAGAGTTGTGCCCCCATGGTTCAGTGATGGTGTCTAGGTCATAGTTATCCTGTTGTACAATGTCTTCTAGCTCCTCCTGCTTGTTTCCCATGCTATGTGCATTGGTATAGATGCACTTGAGCTGAGGTATTGATTGACGATCCAACAATTGACTGCTGCCTCCAGGCTCACCTCCGCTGAGCCTGGTTTCATCCCCTTCCCCTTTGAATCTGGTTTAAAGATCTCTCAGTGAGCCCCATCAACTCATTAGCAAGATTCCTTTTTCCCTTTTAAGACAGCTCAAAGTTTAGTTTTCAATGAAAGCTGAATAAAATGTAGTTTTTAATGACCATGACCAGTAGCTTTCCAAGGCTTTTCCAGGCTTATAAATAAATAGATGAATGAGAAATGCTTCACAACACTAAAAGTAAGACTTGATATCTATTTATCCCTCTCTGTCAGGATCACATTTAATTTTTTGCAACTTCCTTACCACTTTCCATATCGTTTTATTCAGTGTTTGCATTAGAATTAAAGCATGTCGGCTGTTCTTGAGAAAGTAAGACTACAGACGGAATGTTGTTTAGTATCTTGTAGCCCGCATGGGCTATAAACAGCAGATCATCAAGACTGTAAACCGTTTAAAGTACCCATGAACACACAAGAGGAAAGAGTTTCTTGTTGAAGCTATTTGTTTTAACAGCCACATTATTAATTTTTAATTCTCCAATAGAACCGAGGAAACTCTGCACATGGTATATATGAAGCAGGGGAAAAAAGCCTTAAGCCTGTGAGAGGTGTCATGGAAAGCAAAATAATGTCATATAATACGCTCTGAAAGCCCACAGTTCCGAAAATCGCAATTCATTCAAGTAAAAGATTGCGTTGGTGTCAGGTGTAATCCTGTCAGAGGTGCAATCTTGTTTTAAACAACTTTTTATTTTGCACAAAATGGAGCAGAAATGTTTCCAGGAATGTCTGCTCATTTAAAATTAATTTATTGTAATCTAGCCCGTTCCTGAGAAGCTGGAAGTGAACTTAATGTAAAATTGACTGGGGAGCTATGAATATTGTTGGATTTTTTTCAATTTAGAGAGTGGAACATAAACAAAGATTCAGAACGAGCAATTTTAAATTGGAATCTTACTCTTGGCAATGAGACCCAACCTCAGAAAATTAGTTTTGGCTTCGAATGACTGGCCACAACTTAAGAATAAAACTGCCTTCCCATCACTGCCAGGATGCCCCCTTATTGCATGATTTTTGAAGGGCAGAGAAACTCCCCTCTTGTTGTGATTTATTGTTAAACACTGTTTAGTACCTGTCTTGCTTAGGGACTGTAGGGATGGTGACTGCACTTGGCATAAGTTCATTTTAGCCAAGAAAAAAAGACAGCAAAAATGACAAAATTAAAACCATCTCCTCCTGACAGCAACTGCAACCATAAATCCTGGCCGCGCTAGAGTATTTACAGTGCATATAGATAAAATGCTGCCAGTATTGTCCTCATCTTCCTCGCTAGTTCATAATCCTGAGTTACATTTGCTCTTGTATGGCACAGCCACCACTTTGGGTTTGTGCTTTTTTCAAAGGAAAGGACCTGTCTGACTCCTCAGACTGGGATGTGAAAAATCTCAGTTGTGTTCGATCAACTGGAATGGCGCTGCGTTAGCATAGGAATAATTAGGGTGAATTAGGGAGTGAAAAAACTTGTGTGCAGGTCTCCCACCGCGGAGAAGAGGGAGAGGAATCCATGTTGGAGGTCTTTGAAGCTTACAGATACTTGGATGCCCTATTGCAGCTATGGATCTGAGAGTCCTATTTCTTTATGGAACTTGAATTATGCAACTGGGGTATCTGTTTTTTTTCTTATTTTAGGAAAATGTAAATGTGCCACAGCGTTCCCCAGGCACTGTTTGTCAAGTTAATGCTGTTTATAGCACGTCAAGGTATCTAAAATCACAGTAAGATAGTATCTTATTTTTTCCCCATCTTTGCGGTGTTGACTTTAGACAATGCTTTATTTAGCTTTTCTACCGGATGGTTTTGTCAAAAAGAGCAGTTAGTTCATGGGTCACAGAACCTCGTGTGATCATACGTAGAGGGTGAGGCTGAAAATGAGATAGGGCTCTTTTGGTCTTTTTTTTGTAGTTACAATATTGTAAGGGCCCAATGACTATGAATAAGAAATCAGGGCAGCACAAATGAGTGAATCCCCTGTATGTTCTTGGAGGAAATCCTCTATAGTGGAACCAGCGCTCGTCTCTCATACCAACGACCTGGGGATACTTTGGCATTTTTCACACGTGATGCTGAGAGAGAGGAAAAGAAGATTTCCCAATCTGACTAGGCTGACCATCTTTTAATAAAAGGGAAAAACTATATTTTCAGGTTTTGGAATATTCTGTGCTTTAAAAATATTATTCAAATTAGTTCCCACTGTGGATATGATTACTTTAATCGGAGTAGCTCAGAGAACAAACTGAGGGTATCAGTGCATTTCATGTGATCCGTTGAATCAGCATCCGTTGGTAATAACACGGCTATTCAGTGCTGGATTTGAAGCCGTAGTGGGAAAGCAAGTGACTCCATAAGCCACTGTCTAATCTAGGATCTGATTTTATGAAATGAATGGTGATTCGTATTAGTAGCAAGGTTGACACATCACTGTCTTGTGTTCCTCCAGCAGCCTGCCACTGTGAGCAGCCTGAGAGTTCTGTGTGGATTATCTCCTGACCTGCCCAGTGTTTTAGAATATGAATGTAGAGTCTTTCAAATGGTGTGTGCAGGGCTGGTCACACTGAGCCGTGCCCTGAAATGCTCTCCCAGGTGACTGCCTCTCAATAGAGCTTTTTTGGCCGCACGTGTGGTGCGCGTTTGCCCTCTTCCCACACTTTTCTGTATTATTCAACCAGCCAAACTTAGCTAACCGTTTATGGCAGGGGAATTCTATGTGTTTCTTTGATACCAGGCCTCGTATTTAAATGTTAGCTCGAGGCTACCCTTAATGCAAGCCAACGCTAATGCTCATTTGGATTGTTGAGTATTTTATAGAAGAAATTGTAAGAAGGATGTGCTGTCAGTGTTTGGAAAACAATGTATTTACCTACCAGTGTTTTAATACATAAAAGCACCCCTACTGGCTTACAGTAGCTGGATGTTCAACAGCAGGAGCTGTGATTTGGCTCCAAGCCCAGCATCCATTATATTTTGCACCTTTAGCCTGCAAATTGATAAAATGACAGGCGTACAATTAACAGATTTAACTACAGCGTCTCTTATCTAAAGACTGTGCCTGGCAACTGTATTAACCTTCCCCTTGCATTTTTATACTTCTTTAAGCTTTCTCCGTCCTCTTCCACCTCTGTCTCGGGCAGCCACTTTTAGTGGTGATCTCTCTATATTGCTATTGTCTTTTCAGAGACAGGCAGAGTAGCTTTGGCCAGTATCGTGTTGTACCAACTCTCACTCTTTCTCAGCTTCTCTGTTCATTGTCCAGCTTGGTCCTGTTTGATGTGAGCTCTTTTGTGATTTTAGTGTTTACCTCTGTTTCATCCTGCCACCTAACGAAAGGAACACTACTTTTAGTACAAAGTTGGGTCAAAATCTTGGGCTTCAAAAAGTCAGAGTGCTTTGAATTAAGGTTTAGGGTTCATTCCTACTAAAGGCAAGAGAAGCATGTGAACTTGAGCTGCAGAGAAAGAAACCATTCATCTTTCATCAGGTATCTGTGTAGGTAGGCTCAAGCTTTTCCAGTTGATCTGGAAATATTTTCTTATCTAAACCAAACCAATATGTTCATTCAGGCTGGAGGTAATTCACGCTACAAATTCAGTAAGTAAAGCTACTTTAGTGTTCATCTTGATTATGCACCTTGTTTTAATATATGCATTAAAAGATGATTGACATGCCCTCGCTGCATGAGGTGTGATATGTGCAATACTCTCCTCCGTACATACACAGAATGCCCCTTCATTTTTAACAATCACAGCTGTTGAAACACCGCTTGTGTATCATTGATCAAACCATATACATTTTAAAATGCATTCCTTCTGCTTCCTTCCTATCAGATGTTGAGAAATAGTTGATTGCAGTTTCTCAAAGTTGCAAGAACTAGTTGAAGCTTGCCTTCTGATCAAAGAAAATCTTGAGACATAATGCTTTATAACAGGCCAGACTCTGTGATTAGACACATGGAGTTTTAACTTGTAAATACTTGACCAAATAAATACCATAATCAACAAGGATAGATGGCATGTGAAGATCTGCTGGGTGTGAAAATCCTTTATTAAGGCATTTGTTACTTACTTTCGTGACATGCATTTTATCTGTGATCAGTCTTGTAATACATGTGGTTTCTATAAAATGTTCAGTTTTGGGTTTTAGTGGTTTTTTCAAAGGAAAGAGTCTCTGGCTTTTCAGGTGGTTGTGTCGTGCATGTTCGTGAAGAATCGTGCATCCAGCTGGTGCGCTGAACAAATATTTCTTTACCTTGACTAATCTAACATCACTTATGACTATTGAAAATGTCTCAGTAAACTGGTAAAAATCATGCTTTTCTCCCTTTTCTCAGTGATCACTGTTTCCGAAAGCTAGAGAGACTTCTTTGTTTCTTAGCTTTCTGTGTGGAACAGCATGCATTTCTTCAGTCTTTAGAGTGGGAGGGTTTTGTGTATCCAAGGATAGTGAGGTCTTTTCTTTTGTACATTGATGTTTGAAGGTATTAATTTGAGAGTAACTCCAAGTAAAAAGCAAGCCTTTGTGGCACAGTGGATGTCTGCAGGTGTTCTAATCTTCTACTTTATTGGTGTCTGGGAGATTTCACCTTCATGTTTAGGGAGTTCATTTGGACTAATCAGGATTGGCAACTCTGTGCAAATGAGATTGTAAATGAAGCTTGAAAATGGAATTTATTTTAAAGAAAATATTTGGATTAAAGAGGCTGTCATACATCTATATTCTGTTTTCCTCTTCCAGCTGAACTCTCTTAATGTTTTTATATTTTGTTGAACTATATTAAAATTTTTATAAACTCTAAAGGAAATGGAGGCAAATCATTACTACATCACAATTGTGGGTTTTTTTTCCCATAAGCATCAGTCATATTTAATGCATTCAGATCACAACTTGAACATAAGAAGAACTCCATCCTGTCACGTTTTCAGATCGTTAGCTAAGCAAGTTGGTTTTCCTTTTTCATTTTAAAGTGTTTTCTTGACAACAGTTTTTCAAAGGGAAGAAGGTTAAATGATGGGCTCCACTGAAGCAGCTTTGTTGTTTTTGTTAAGAGTAGCCACAGATAATATTAAACACTATTCCCCTCTGAAGTCCTTGCTAAACTCAGTGAAGTTGGCTTGAAAACTGACAGCACTTTACTTATCTTTATGTTTCCGAATACTTTGTGGAGTTTACTAAATCCTGTAAGGAATAAACGGGATATACTTTATACATAGAGATTTCTATCTATTTCCTCTTCATTTATTGGCATTACATCGGCATGCAAGGACAGTGAGCTAGGCATGGGCTTTCTCTGTTGCTGCACCGTGCTGGCAGCACTGTTCTCAAAAGCACTTCCAGTTCTCTTTATTCAAGTTTCTACTTGACTAGAGAAACGTTTGCACTGCTCTTTTGCCCAGTTCCTAACAATTCCCTGAGGAGCTGTTTTCACTTTCTGTAGAGCATTTACATTTTATCTTTGTAAGAGAAAGGTTTTGGCATCTATTCTTTTTTCTACACTAATGGGATTGATTTTGGAGTTACCCACACAATCATTCCTACATTCCTGCATAAGTATAAACCTTCAAAATGCATGGAACAAAGATCTTTACATGACAGAAGATTAACTGAACTGGTGAACAATAAAACATAGTAAAGCAGGGTCTAAAAATGATGTGGAAGGGGCTTTTTTAGCTTTTTTAATTTCAGATCTTTGATTTTACATTCCTGCACTCTTCAGATTACTTGACAATAGTGAGCAAGAAGTGGGGTGTGCCTTTTCCACTTAGAGAAAGGAATGGAACAATTTAAAATGTAAAAATTGTGTCTTGGTAGAGAGGAACAGTGCCTTTGTTTGAGACTTCCAAGAACAAAAAATGTTTGTTTGCACTCTGTTAGAGATGATGGTGGAATATTTCTGCTTTGAAGGTCTTTTCTGCAGCACAGATTTTATTGCAATATTTGAAAGCCATTGACTGGGCTGGAGCAGTGGCACAATCCTTAGTTAGACAAGCAGAGAGTTTTCTTTCTCTGGTTTGTGCCTTTGTTTCCATAAACCTGTTTCAGTATTGTGGATAGCACTGTGGTTCTGTGTTCAAATGGTATATGGTCGTGTTCTTCAAATAAGGGAAACTATGAGAGAAGGAATTTTCCAAGTACCCAAACAAGTACAGATCTTTCTGGAGGATAGCAATTTCTGACCTAATTGTTTGGGGTTTCTTCCCGTCGTTTTTTCTGGGCTTACTCAGACATGGTTGATGTGTGTAATTCCAAAATAATGGAAAGAATAACAAGCTGGAATGAAGCGTCCACCCATTGCACAGAACAAACACAGAGCTGGAAGGCTGCAGTTAAGGCTGGAATAGCTGGGAAGAAAGGCAGCTTGTTAAGAAACGTGCAATTTTGAAGGTATGAATACCTTACAGCTTGAGCTGTCGCGTTTAAGGCTGCTTCCTACAGCAGAATATCGGAAGTTACCAATTCAGATTGTCAACACAGAATAAACAGTCAAAATAAATTGAAATTGCCCTATGTGAAAGAAAGTAGTGTAATTGAGATACGTTATTTTCTCAGCAGGGAAAGCAAACTTGCCTTCCCAAGACTTATCTGTCACTTCCTAAATACCTTATTAGAAGCTATGCATGTATTTTCGTTTGTCTGTGATAGGCATGGAAGTGAGAAGTCCCCATTCATCCCTCCTGCTCTCAATACGATATCTAACAAGGTTGACAGGTCTTGTAATTTGTTTTCTGCTTCTATTCTTTCGTTTCTTATTCTTCAGTTCACAAAGGAGCTGTATTCCAACTCCTGTCACTTTTTGGGTGTTAAATTCACTTCAGGTGAACCTACATTTAAATCTCAAATCTTCTGCTCTAAATTAGAAGGTGGCTTCATTTACATGAATAGATTTTAAGGATGAAAATAATAAGCTACAGCAGCTTAAAATTTTACTGCCTAAATCTGCCACTGCATACGAATTCTAAGCTCTCCATGGCTGATTTAATGTCTTTCTAGATGCCTTTTCAGAGAGATTGTGGGATGAGTGTTTGGGTACTGGGTACATGGGAAAATCTGGCCACTAAATAATTCTTTGGATATAAAAAAAACCCCAAAAGCACTGTGGAGCCTGAAGAGTCTTGCTTAAAAGGTGCCTGGGGTTGAAAATTCAGTCCAGCTCTCCACGATCGCTACACGATCCAAATGCCTAAAAAATTGTGCTTCATGTGGTGTGTTGCTCCGTGGCAGATACTCCTGTCACACCTCCAAGTACACATTTTCATTGCCTGCGAGTGTACAAACTGTAATTAAGGGCTTAAACTACTATGCTGCAGGGGAGAAGGTGGCAGAGAAGAGGAACTGAGAACTTTGGCCAAATAAAGAATTGAGGACAAGAAGTTGCCTCTTAGATCTCAGTGTTAAGATTCAGCAAGTTGTAAAGGAAAAGGGATAATTGGGCGATGAGTTGCTGCATGAAAATCTCAAGGAGGAGTTTCTGTTTTGTGGCTCTGTGTCAAAAGTTGTCTTACTAGGTGATTGTTTCATAAAATGAGTGGAGAAGTGGTTGAAAATGTGGGCATATTGAAGTTAACTACAGTAAACTATCATTAAACGATCAAGATCTGTTGCCCTGTGTAACACTTCTCTGCCTGTGGTGGTTTTCTGAACACCAAATCCAGTAGGGCTCTGGGTAGTTCTAGAGCACTGCTGAAAATCTCAACTTGCTTTACAGGTTCTTGGCACCTTTCAGGAGAGGATGGAGGAAGAATGTACCAAACTTGTTGGAACACAGCAGTCTATAAATGCATGGAAAAAATTCTTCCACCTATACCTTGACTGGAGATGGGGTGTGTCCCATGAAGTTTGGGATGGGAAAGATTGTTTCCCGCAGGCAATCATAGTCCTCCTGCTGCTGCCTCTCCCCAGAGTGAGCTCAGAGGCGTGTGTGGGAGGACACCCATTTGTTATGTCTCAGACTTGCTGTTAGAGTGAGCTGCCGTGCATGGCTGTGGGGATCTGCCACAGAGTTGTGCTCCTCTAACGTCTTAGCACACTGCCCCGTGGTATGCAGACTGTGCATTTAACATCCTGCTATACTGCTTGGCCTTTCAAGGGGAGGGGCAATGTAGCCTTCCAGTCTTGCTTATCTCCATTTCAGTGGGAATAATGAAATAATCCAGTATTTTAAACACTGGAAGGGATTTATTAACATGTTCATGTGTTCATTTTGGACGTCCTTATTTGCAGATCTTAAAGGTGTGATCTTTTAATTTATACTGTTAGTAGATCAGACTTCCAGACATTTGTCTTAATGCTTGTTTCTGTGCTGAGCTAAAGGCGAATAAAAATGGGCTGCTTCATCATAGCTTAAGTTTTCTGTACCAGTGTGCTCCAACTCCATGCTGCATGATTGGCTTCAAACCAAGAGCTCTGTGAAGCGTGGAGAATCATGGTGTATTGGAGATAACAAAGCACATCATAGATTTCCCCTTTGTTTTCCTTCCATGCTTTCACAGAGCAGAGGAATTTTTTCCCCTAGTGTTTATTAAGAGAACCAATGATTAACTTCTGGAAAATAAAATTATTTTCTTGAAAGACTTTAGTGCTTAAACCTAATACCGAAGCAGCAGGTGAAAAAGAAGAGTGAAGCTGGTTTTTAATGCGTGAATTGGAGAATGCCTAATTGAAACAGTATGATGATGAATAGGCATTATGTGAAGCTGTCTGAAGTCATTATAATACACTAATTAACACCCTTTGCACTCCTAGCTTATGCTGTTGTGTGTTAATATTTCTTCCTCTTTGGCCTTTTGTATTCTCTAACCTTTTCTGTGAGTATTTGAAGGCACACACTGGTATTTCCCATAGTTTGCTGTTTAAACGCTTCACTAGAGGGTCCTGTCACCTGCCTAATGTGGGTTTTCCTCTCCAGAGCATTTTAACATGTATGCTTGAGCTTTACTTTTGTTTTGCTAATGTTTTGAAGAAAACACAGATTATAGTTCAGTTGAGGTAGATAACCTCAGATTGTAAAGGGAAAACTTTTCATGCCCTGTGTGAGACTTGAACCTTTCTTTGCCTGCAGCTCATCTGCCGTATGTAGAGTGTCTTTCTGTTGAGATCCTTCTTTGGAACATAACAAATGTAAACAACCCAGTACATCTTCATATCTCACAGGACTTCTAGAAATGGTTCAGTGTGAAATCATCCTGCTTTAAATGCCATCATAGTTTAGGCTCTACGTGCAGATAAAACAGCTTAAAGGATACACAGGGCAGCAATTGGTTCCATGTATGAATTTCATTCATCATACTGAATTCAGCTAGTAGTGCTAAACAGTCTGAAGACTTCATTTTGATCTTCACGTACTTATGATTTAATGTTGGTGGTGCTGCTCTTCTGTTCTCCCTTAAGTGTAGCTGAAGGCCTACTACAGCTTTTCAGAACCTTTCCAGAAAGCAGGGCATAAGCTGCTGCCAGCCTTTCCTAACAGGGTCACACTTCGCAAGACTCAGTTGTTAAGTCCTTGATATCCCAACTGATCTAAGCACTGACAGGGCTTCCCTCTGCTCAGGTATGTTTACCCATCTGACTGAACCTTGTCTCAGCTAATTTTTTTGGAATGGAAGAACCAAAAATTAAAGATGGAAATGTTGGGAGTACCACGTGTTGAAGTACATACTGGAAGAGAATAAACACAGTGAATGGAGGCTTCTGTTTCACTTCCCAGTGATGGATTTGAGGTGGGAGCAGTTCTTTCATTCCTCAGCTGTCTGAAACAATTCTGCTTTTTTCCAAGGCCAAATAAGGAAAATGGAAAAAACAGCAGGGGAAAAGTTTTCAAGAGAATTCTGTTTATGGCTTTCCTAACGTCAGTACGCATGCCCACAAACACATCCTGCTGCAAATACCACTTACAGTTAATGCCTCAGGCACATCTTCAGTGTAGTGAACATGTGTAATTTCTAGCATAATACTGTGTTGTAACTGTTGGCAAACTGTTTGCTCCATGATGGAAGTCAGCTTAGACTAATTACTTTTTGATGTTAGGAAACAGCAGTTGTGAGGGGGTACAAGCTGTCCCATGTGCTTCAGAGGGAAGTTACCATCATGTTCAGGCCAGTTCTTCCTGTAACTCACTGTGCTGGTTGATTCAAGAACATACCAGTTTATCAGAGAATGATGCTTTGGGGCAGGGAGTTGATACCAGGCAGAGAACAAGGTATGAGCTCTGAAGTGATAGCCTGAGGAAGAGAGGTCACTTCCACCTGGGGGTGCTGCTGGAAGACAGCTTTTCCATGGGCTGTGGTTCTCATAATGTGTTTCTGAACTTTGACACCGATTGTGAAATCACTTTTCCTCCTCCTCCTTACATTTTGCGTAATCATGTGAGAAATCACTAGATATGCATCAGTCCTTGTGCTACCTTAGGACTTCGTAATTTCCCAAGATCTTGAGGATAAGGTGGGACCTTGTGGCTGAGATCCTGTTCTTCACTGAGTTTAGCAAAACATGTTTTACATAGGTGAAATTTTGCAGAAGCACTAAGGTGTAAGTGTAGGTAGGCTGTTTGTGACCAGCCCTTCTGGAACACAGGCTGTGTGCTCTGTGAAATACATGTGTGAGGCCCGCTTTCAGCAAAGTATTTTCATATTTAAGGTTGTTCACAAACAGTTTTGCTTAGATTTCCTCTCTCAGTTTACAGAATTACTTGAGTGATAAAGAGAAATGCAAAAATTCCTTTACACCTGTCTCTTATTCGCTTTTATTGTGTCTGCAGTTCTGGAAGATCTTTGGTGCTCTGAATGACACACAGAACCTGAATTATACCTGCAAATTAAAACTCTTGGAACTTCTCTCTTGTCAATGAACATCTGTTTGATTTGCCCAAGTTTTTCTGTTTTATACAAGATGGATTTCTGGGTATGTCAGTTTAGAGCCATTGATTTGCGTTTCTGTTGTCAAGGCTTGTCGCTCAGTTGCTATTGGCAGCTCTGAAACAGTTTGAAGATCTCCTCAGTAAATTGAACATTCATTGAGGGTCTCTTTCGTGGGAGCTGATACAGTGCATCTTATCAGTTATTCCCTACATTAATGAGAGTTTGAGTCAGAAAATAATGGCATTTACCTGGGCAAAACCAATCAGTTTTCCTCTTCCTTAGTAAACATACTGTAGCTACGAGACTTGGAATATGGTCAAATATAAAGCTGATAAAAATGAGAGTAATACTTAACATCTGAGATGAGACCTGCAGGTATGCAGTGTGCTGTCTGGTGAAAAGCTACCTTTTTGGGTTTTTTTCCTGGTCAGGCTGTGTTATCCACTTGTGAAAGACAATTCAGTCCCTGTTTTTCATTTGTTAGGAAAGAAACTATTTAACAGTAACATTAGAAGAAGATTTGCAGTTATATAACAAATCTATTAGCCAGTCAAAAAGAGCTTTCTAAATCATATTCTCTATTACTTTCCCTGGCACTGTCAGATATTTATAGTAAAAGCAATTATGTTTGGTGGGGGTGGTGGTGATGGGGACAGACAGGATGGAAAGTGGTTATAAAATGCCATTTCTCACAAATGCTAGATGTCAAACAAAATGTAAAATCTAACGGTGCCATGTAAGCTCTGTTCTCCAGACCTTTGTTTGCAAGACATGAGTTTTCCTGACAGCGTATGGCAGGAAGCTTACAATTTTTGGGGTGGGCTGAAATGTCTCTGAAACCGGTGGCAGTCAATCTCTGCCATTCATGTCTCTGGTTTTCATGTTTTGATGCAGCTAGAATGAAATGAAAAAGCTCTAAAGAAGAACAAACGCAATAATTAGAACCTAATCACTCTTAATTATTAGTCATATGTTTAATTTTAGGCATATAAATAGGCTTGCTGAAGGGAAAAGGACATATTCTTTTCATTGCCTAATGTGACTTTTAGAAATGCATGCTCTTCAAGTAGTTGGATGGTTCTGATGTTCTTCCAGAAGAATCCTTACACTCATCCAGTTACATGGGATTTTTTTCATGAAATGAGCTTTACCTCTTTGTTATATTTCCCTGAAAACAAATGGCCTGACAACAGCATTAGCAAAATTGGAAGGGTAGCTGTGTATCATTGCCTTACTTGTTTATAACCAGAATGCAACCTGCATGTTTATTTACATGTAAGTGTGCAGTCTGCTGTCTTTTGTTGTGTTCATTAAATAAGGATGTTTGAAATGTCTTCATTTCTAAAGTGGCGTTCACATTTTTCTTCTAAAAAGCTTCTAATGATTATATTTTCCTGTTTGTTGTTTCTTTATATTCTTGCCTGGGGGACATGACTATCATAGGCTCTGATTCTGCTAAGCTGCCTGCAGGAGAGTAGCAATGATTATTGCTGGTGCTGTCGAGTACTTGAAGTAAAGAGCATTAAAAATTAAGCATGCACAGGTTCCAGAGTCAGAGCTGCCAGTGGATACCTCTGTCAACCCCTGGTTTTTGAAAACTAAGAAAAATGTTTTGTTTTGGAGTTTCTGCTGAATTTGCTTTGTCAGCTCGTCCTGGCCTTCACTTGCATTGGAAGCTGTTTAAGAGCAGCCCACAGGGAGAAGAGGGTTTAACAGATGTACGATGGCTGCCTTTTCAACTGGCACACTCCAATATGAATGACACAGTTCAGGAGCTCATGTCCTGAGTGCCTGCAGTTTAAGCTCAGCAACCAAGATTCTCATGACAGCATCTGCAATAGCATCCCGTCTGCATGACTGACTTGTAGTCATCCATGACTCCACACAAGAGGGAGTGTAGTTTATTACTTTAACCCACCGTCTCCAGAAGGTGTTTCTCCTGAACTGTGCACTTGTGACTATCCTTTTAGTCTTCTGGCTAATCTGTAGGTCTCTGTATGCACACTAAGTGATGTTTTTGTCAGTTACACAAACACAGTGGATTGTGTTACTTTCTTGAAACGCTGTGTGTTGCCTTTGGCAGTGTTCTGGCTTTCTGTCTCTAAAAACATTGAGCCTCTTTCACATGCTCCATGGGTCGGTCCACATGCAAATGCTGCATGAGGAACACCGCACTAATCCAAGGACCATGCTGAAGGACACCCAGCTCAGCCACACCTCTCTCTGTGGTTTTGCTTTATCGGTTTATCTGTGTGATATCAATGGCATGAGGTGTAATAATTTGTTTCTGCATTTCATTTATTTCCTTCATGAATTTTCTTTAACCACTACAAATGGATTGTACCTTCCGCACTGTTTTCATAGAACCTCTTTGGTTGGAAAAGACCTTTAAGACCATGAGGTCCAACCTTTGACCAAGCACAGACAGGTCACAGCCTGAAGCACCAGGTCCACACATCAGTTAAACACCTACCAGGACTGTAACTCCGTTGCTGCCCTGAGCAGCTAATGTTTGCTAACCCTTTCAGATTCTTCCTAGCACCCAGCCTAAACTCTCCTCTGGTGCAGCTTGCAACTTACTGCTTGCCACGAGGGAGAAGAGGTTGAGACCCTCCTTGCTTCTACTGCCTTTCAGGTAGTTGTAGACAGAAATAAGGTCTTGCCTCAGCCTTCTTTTCTCCAGGCTAAACAACCCTAGTTCCCTCATGGTCCCTTATGGACTTGTGCTCCAGACCCTCCATGCTAAGCTTTCCACTGGGGTGTCTACACCAGTTAGATTGCACAATTACATCAGTAGAAATACATACCTTCTATTGACAGAGGGAACATTCGTAAACTTGTTAAATAAAAGCTTTATCTTCTATCTTATGGACCTGGCACTAACTAGAGAATATTTTACATGCATGCTATTTTACACAGGTGCTTTGTGTTTGCAGAATGAGTTATTAGAGCAGAAGGGTGTTGCATTTGAATTTAGACTTGGGCCTTCTTTTTACCTCTGGAGATGTGTAGCATAAGTTTTCACTTCTGAAAGTTCATCTGTGCTGACATTCTCATTTTTAACTCATTAGGAGTCCCCAGCGCAGAGAGGCTGAGGTATGCTTTGTGCTCCTGAATTTATGTATCACTGGGGTAATAGTAGAGCCTTGAAAGCTCCAGAGGACTGTGTTTCAAAGAACGTGGCAAGCCAAAAGGTTGCCTAAAATCATGTGTCCCAGCACCTAACCCCATCACCCCAGTCGTTTTCAATTGTTCATAGTCATATGCTTTTCAGTCTTGTTCAATAACAGGTTTGCAGACCTTTGACATCTCTATTTAAAAGAGAACTGACAGCTTTCCAGCAACAGCTGGTGAAGGGCAGTTTTAGCTGTTCATTACGAAATGGATTTAAAAAAGCTCTTGGTTTCATGTTTCTTAGATGTCTCTAAGTTCAAACCCATATTTACTGAATTTTTTGTTTCATTTGATACTGATTTAGCTTATGTATATATGCAATATATGCTTTTTACTTTACTAAACATTTCCTTATGTGGGAAGTGTGAAACCAACAGCCTTGGCATGGTATTTTGGCTTTGTGAGCAAATTCTATAATTGATTTGTTTTTAAAATGTTAGCTACGTTAATTTCCTTTTCGTTAAATGCTGCATCTCTTGATTTTTCTAAACAATTCAAAGAGACCGTGCAGTTGATTGCAATTGGAATGGGTTTTGCAATTTAAGGATAGCAAATTGAAATCTAACTTAGGGCAACCCACTGAAGTACCAGAGCAGCTATCTGTAACCTTTCTCTATGAGCTTCATTCTGAATAGGTCCATTTCTCATTAATATTCCTGGTTAATCGTAGCGATGAAGTATGGGGGGAAAGTCACCTTCTTTTTTCTGTAGTCAACTGGCAAAGGTTGGCCAATTTTTTTAAACAAGAATTTCCTAACGTAAAGGCCCATCCACTCACTTACACATTCCTCAGTGCAAATTTTAATGCTAATTCCCATCTCAATTTTCAGGTATTTCCCTAGACTGATGGCTGGCATTTTCTTGATAGTTTGAAGTACTAGGCTATGTGTTTATGAAAAATCTGCAGGTTTAAATCTTCAGTGATGGCAGTAACCTTCCTCTAAGCAAAAAACATTTGTCTGATTGCTGTGATCTTCAACCTCTGCTATCATGCAGTTGAAAGTTCCCCAAATATGTCAGTTTGCTTTCAGACTTTGATTCCTGATTCTTCTCTTGACTTCCCCCAGGGCAACATTCCACTTCCATGACCATATTGTATGTAAATTGTTTTCAAATGAGCGAATTAATCAACATTGCAGAACCTTAATTGAAAATACAACTGATGATGCCTGTCAGTTCATTCAAGTTAGAAATATATTTTAATTTTCATGTTCCCCAGAGAAATTAGCATCCCTTACTTTAACATTTCCACCCTTCAAAATGACAAAGAAAAATGCCAAAATTACCATTGCGAAATACCAACCTTTAACTTCCCTTCTGTTAACCCCTCCAAAAAAGCAGCCAAGAAATACTCATCAAAAAATTGCAGAGTCAGACAAGGTAGAAGTTCCTAGCAGAAGATACAATGGCTGATTTGGTTTTAATCTGTGACCTGAGATCCTGAACTTTAAAACACCGCTTTGGACATATTTCCACCAGAGTTTTCAGGAGTTGCAGAGAATTAATTGTTTTTCTAGCGATACTTTAAGGAAACTAATTGGGGCAAAAGTGAAGAAAAAGGATCATGCATTTATGATGGAGGACACCCTGAACTCTAGATCAAGTGGTCAGTCAACACTGTCCTCTGCACTTGTGCTGACCTGTCAGTTCTCGGTGGGTAGCTGGGTGCACGCTTTGCCCTGGGTGTGCAGTCTTTGGTACTGGAAGATGTGTTTTCAGGTCTGGTTTCAAATAATGATCTCGTGAGGCTGGTGAAAGCAAATGACAAAGTTAATAAATCCTTTCTTTACCTCCCTCCCTTCTAAGAGGGGAGAGAAAAAATTGATCTGTGTCACACTCTCTCTGCCCCTGTGAAATTCTCTCTGATTTCTGTGCTCAGAATATTAGCAATTGCTTTGTAGTTGCAATGATCATACTTAATATTTATAATGCGTAAAGTGTATCCGTGTTGTTGATTGATCAAACCCCTGCAGTAGGTGTTAAGCTGTCCCTGTGTTTTTCCCAGGAAGGTCTTCCAAGGAAATTCAGGCATGCAGGTGGTGGCAGTGAGAAGGGATGGCCTGGTGACTATCACAGATGAACACTTTAGGTCAAGAACCTGAAAATCTTTATCATGTGCAGTTGTACATCTGGGTTCTGGCTACTACAATTGTTTCTGTCGGCTCCAAGGAACTGCTTCCCTCACCTCTTCCAGTATATGAAATGAATGAAGGGGTTCATGTGACTTGAACAGCTGTACAAAGAAGGGTTGTTGTTTTTGGGGTTTTTTTAACTGTTCTTATTTTTAAATTGAAGAGCTTATTAAAAAAGAAGTACTTCAGTAAGTTAAATTACTTAATGCTGCACATCCTTGGAACCCTAATCACTTCCAGATGGAGCAATTCATACTTCTAAGAGAGCACTAATTTTAAAGTGAATCAGGGGCTTGGGCATATGCATCGTAGAGCACCCTTGTACACTGCAGAGCCAAAACCCTTAAAAACTTAAGCAATCTAGTTTTGCAAATAAGTGCTTTATTTTTAAACTTTAGTTAAGTAGTTGCCTGCGAGATAGATTTTATTTCCTGCTGCTGTACGGGTGGTGCTTGTACATATTCTTTAGAGGCAGCAGTAAACACACAGGCGGGAGAGGAAGAAATCTGGTTCGGTGAAATACATCAGCTTCTGGAAAGGTAACGGCTGTGGAGGTGAAAGCGAGATAAATGCACAGGTTCTATTTGAAGTGTTTAATAATATTGACTATCTTCTCTAAAAACCTTATGGCTGGATTTCAAATTCAACTTTTAGATCCTGTTTTTATAATTAACGACTTTCACAAACTATTTTCTATTGGCTTTGTGGGCTTGAGGACATGAATATGATGTCCCATCATAGTGTTTGCACACCTTCGCTATAAAATCAGTGCAAAATCAATGTCATGAATGCTTCTTGGGGCACTTTCTTACAATAGTGACCATGTCTTAGTGATCTAAATACAACACAGGTGCATCTTTTCCCCTAACAGTGCTACAAAGGCTGGTATTCACTGCCTAGAGAATAAAGAACATACTGGTGTTTTATCCTGAAGCGTGTACTAGGCTTGCTTCTTGTTCAGAGCCATAACTGTCACCTAAACAGAGGGGTGAGAGAGTGTCTGTCTGAGCAGCTGGAAAGAAAACAGAGTGAATGTGAAGCAGACACAACCCGTGTAGTCAGTTCTATTTAAAATTTTAGATATTTCTCAGTGGGAATGTCGTGTTTCTTTCAGCGAGCGTGATTTCAAAAGGTAGATTCTACTGTGGTGGTTAGCCTCCCTGCTCATGGTTTCGTTGCTTGGCAGAGGATAGTGTCACTAACATGCTATGTAAAAGAAGTCCAGCAAAGGCTGAGCCACGTGGTCACTCTGCTGTACAGAATGTACAGAATGTGAAAAATCTTCATGTGGAATTCTGCATAATCTGCTTGATGACTGTTTATGTTGGGATCACTGGAGGGTAGGCTGGGAAATGACGGAAAATTACAGGCATCATTTTTCTCTTTATGCTCCAAAGGAAAAAGGGGAAGCAGCAGGAATCTGAGCAGCAAGGAATCCTGATTGTACTGGGAGAAATGAGGTTGTGAGGATGAAGAAGTTCAATGCTATCTTGGCTTGTATTAGAAACAGTGTGGCCAGGAGGAGTAGGGAGGTGTTTGTCCCCCCATGCTCAGCACTGGTGGGATGACACCTTGAGTACTGTGTTCACTTGTGGGCCCCTCACTACACAACACTGAAGTGCTGAAGTGCGTTCAGGGAAGGGCGTCAAGGCTCATGGAGGTGCCAGGAGCACGAATACTCAATCATGTATTAAAAAGGTTTCAAAGATTGGACTTGATAGTCTTAAAGGTCTCTTCCAATCAAAGATCCCATGTGATTCAGTGATTCCATGCAGTCGCTGGCACATTGATAAACGATAATCCCAGATGTATTTCATCCTACTTTGTAATTTTCCTATTTGTGTGACGATCTCTCAGACACCAAAGGCAGGTCCTAAACATAGCTCCAGTCCCAAGACACACCCCTTTGTACCTAAAAACGATGTGAACAGCTGGTACTGAAACCCGCCCTGGGCATCTTACCAGCTCACTGTTTTGGGTAATGGTGTCATTGCTTCTAATAGCAAAGGGGAAATGTTGCAGCACAGTGTTTGTGGCTTTCAGCCCTACTGTGGTCCTTTCCAGTTCTTTTTTTATTAGCAGTGTGGTTGCTTTCCCCTCAAGAGAGGCTTCGTTTAATAGCAAGTTCTGTTTAAAAAAGAAAAACACACATTTTATCATGCTTTGTGCTTCTCAGACGTGTTTTTATTTACTTCAGAGTCACTTGCTTGAATCCTGAAACAAACCTAGATGCTATCTGTGTTTTGTCCCTTCCTGCAGCATCAGTAATGCATACATGGACTTTATTATTGAGAGATTATAATTATCAGAAATGTACTTTCCACCTATTCCTCTCATAAGCTGTCATATAAAAACTCAGGCTACGTGTGAGGGGGTCAAAATGCAGAGCGCAGCTTTCTCAATAAAATCTAAGAAGTACAAGTTTTATGTGATTGTAGGCTAACTGTGTTTCCTACTATAACAATCGTTTTTTAAGGTGTAGAGATGACATTTTAATGATATTAGCAAATAATTTTTGAGAGCTTCTGTGTCTGTCGATACTAGATATCGATAAATTCTGTGCACAGTTCATGGAACATTTCTGTCATTTTCAATTTGTTAAATGTAATTTGAGGAAAGCAGGAAAGAACTGCAGAATCATGGAATCATAAAACCTTTAAAGTTGGAAGAGATCTCCAAATCATCAAGTCCAACCATTGATGCAGCAATACTGTGCGCACTAAACCGTGTTTCCTAGTGCCACATCTGCACAGTTTTTGAACACCTCTAGGGATTGTGATCCCACCACCTCTCTGGGCAGCCTGTTCCTGTACCTGACCACTGTTTCAGTGAAGAAATTTTTTTCTAATCTCCAATCTAAACCTCTCCTGGCACGACTTGAGGTCATTTCCTCTTGATCAACCCCCACCTCTCTACGGCTTCCTTTCAGGTAGTTGTAAAGGGCAATAAGGTCTCCCCCCAGGTTCCTTTCCTCCAGACTACACAACCACAGTTCCCTCAGCTGCTCCTCGTGACATCTATCCTCCAAGCCCTTCAGTAGCTTTATTGCTCTTCTCTGGACCTGCTCCAAGACATCAATGACCTTCTTGAGGTGCTCAAAAACTGACCACAGTATTCAAGGTGAGGCCTCACTAGTGCCAAGTACAGGGGGACAATCACTTCTCTAGTCCTGTTTGCCAAACTATTTCTGATGCCAGCCAGGATGCTGCTGGCTTTCTTGGCCTCCTGGGCACACTGTTGGCCGCTGTCACTCAGCACCCCCAGGTCCTTTTACACTGAGCAGTTCTCTTCTTCAAGCCTGTAGTGTTGCAGGAGGTTGTCGTGACCAGAGTGTAGGGCCTGATACATGGTATTGTTAAACCTCATACAATTGATCTTGACCCATCAATCCAGGTTCCTCCAGAGCTTTCCTACCCTCCAGTAGATCAGCACACCCATCCAATTTGGTTTCCTCTACAAACTTGCCAAGGATACACTCAGATTTATGATACTTCTCTTTCTCCAACAATTGTGTGATAATAACTGTAATGCTGCAAGGAGTAGAGGAGAAGAGCAATATTACCAAGTATTGCCATTAAACAAATAGGCGACACATCCTGAAAGGAAGTAAACCCCTGGTGTTAACGTTTGACAGCGTTGGGTTTCTGGAAGTGCCCTTCACTTCTGGATTGTTGTTGAAAGCTGTTTTCTGTCAAAGGTTTATAGCAAAATACAAGCCTGTGCCATGCTATATGTTTTACAAGTGTGTTTATAATAGCTGACACTGTAAAGCGATCTAAAGTGAAACTAATTTTTTTCTGGAACAGGTCATACTCTTGAGACACAAGGTTTTAGACTTGAGTGTGTTGGTTCAGCGTAAAATTTACAGACTTGACAAGTTGCTACTGCTCATTTCATGGAAGCTAGATTACAAATGAAAGACTATGCAATCATGTGATATTCAAAGCCTAGGCCTGCCTTGCCAACTGGTCAGCTGCCAGTTATAAATTATGCTGTAGGTATTTTCATGTAGAATATGGGAAACATACTGCGATTTCTGTGTTTAATTTATTAAAGTACAGTGCAAAGCAATATATAGTCAGCATCTGCGTACCCTAACTGTGCAGTAGGCATATGCTTTTGTTGTAAATGTAATCAAAATTATGGTATCTCAGATACCACTTAGTGAAATCTGTTGGCAAAGGCTGCAGTTTTTATTGTGATGACTGTATTTTTGCACTTCTTAAAACTAAATGACATTGCTGTAGCTGCTGCTGCTTTGGAGGCAGCGCTCTCTTCCTTGCAGCACTGTGCACAGCTGCTTTGTGAAACATGGAACATGGCAATGGTGATGATACTCCCACCTTTCTAATCCATACTAATAACACAGGGAAAGCAAACCATTGCTCTGATGCTCTTCTGTGTGTTGCTAGCTCCTGCTCCAAGGATGGTTCACAGGTTCACACTGTAGTCCCATGAATCAGATTAAAGTGCCTAGGTGTATATTTGCAGCAGATTCCTTGTGTTGAGAGGAATGTCCTACAGGCAGCTACTCTCTTGGAAGGTGGTTATAAAATAGAATGTGTGGCTTAGTATATTCCTTGAAAAAATCACATGCGAATCTTCCATTTAGATTCAGCACATATAGAGGGAGTGGAAGATTATTGCATTATGCCAGCCCTCATTCCTTTATAAATTAGCTTAAAAGTTGATGCAAAGTTCTCTTTGAAGATTCAAACACTAATTAAAGTAATAGCAACATAATCAGTCGTTGCAGCATACTATATCTTAATGACCTGAACACTCAAGTCTCCTTTTTCATCTTTGACCACACCCCTACATATTTTATTCCCATCTGAGATGTCAGACGTTCAAATGGTTTTCAAAAGTTGGGTGTCTCTTCTTGAGGGGCAGGATGATTTCTTTCAGTTTTGCAAGAGATATTTATGCAATAAATATTTATGAATTTAGGATTTATTTATTAACGTCAGTATTTACTGATAAGTGTCATTGTCTGGTCTTGACTGCCTGTGAAGGAGAGCTTGTTTCATTTGTAACCTTCCTTTAAGATGTGCTTGGTATTCCTTTAGAGTGGGTATAACTCCTGTCCAGATGAGACGTTTTACCTTGTGGACCTGACAGACAATAAAAACAAATAAAGTCTTTTATGATCGTGGCAAATTTTGGGTTCCGAGCCAAAATCTGTGGGCTTCTCCGGAATCCGTATAGTGAATTAAAACTCCAAATGTTTTCATAGCTATAACCTTGAGCAGTTGTTTTGGGATAGATACCAATAAATATAATGGGTCCACTGGGAAGAGACAGAGCATTTTCAGATTTATGAAGGGGAAAAAATCAATAGTCTCCCTGAGGCTGTATAAGTCATGGGTAGTACCAGTAGTTTTATGCAAAGCTGACAATATCATGAAATATAAACCCTTGGTTTGGAATTTTACCAGAAATTAAAGTGGAATTAAAAAGAAAAGTAAATGTTTTGGCATATGTCTTAAGAAGGTGGTTTGCATTTATTATAGTTTTGCACTGCAAATTCCTTTCAACTGAGCAATAAAAGTTCAGAAAAGATTTATGAAGAGTTTGGTTCTCAATCCACATGTCTATTCTAATAAATTATGGCTTCTCCTGACCCCCGATTAAGCGTTTCTATCTGTGAGGAATACTTGTTCTGTAAATGACAGGTCATTCAGACTGTACTTTAGCAAACTGGTTGTAATGGAATTAGGAAGAGATGCTTGGTTTTGAGAAGTTTTTACATGCTCCTAATTTTTAATAGCATTTAGTGGCAAATAGTCTCACTGAAATACACAGTAGTTCTATGAAGTCACCTATTTGTTATTCCCAAGTCTCCCTGGCTGTTTGTCCTACTCTTCACTTGCTGGTTTGGTTTTGTTTGTTGGTTTGGGTTTTTCTTGTCTCAACAAAGGGAAATGGAAAAGCAACTGTGTTCAGGTTTTTATATAAGCGTCTGTGGGGAAGGATAGGTTCTTTTGAAGCAGAAGGAAAAACACTTCTTTACACGAAACAGATCAACTAAATTAAGTTCACTGGGTGAGTAGCATGAATTGCACTGTAGCGTGATTTGATCTGTATGCACTGGAAATTGTGCTTCTGTCTTTAAAATATTGCTTCCGTTAGGCTGACCTATGTTTAAGAATGAAACAAAGACAAAATAATTCTGTACTGAAAATGTTCTGGATCAATAATGTCCTTGAGTGCAAGTCCACTTACAAAATACCTCATCCTGTTGTTATCTCCTTGATAGTTTTAAAATGCTGCTTTTTTCATTTTCTCACATACCCTGTAAGATGTCCAGAGTAGCATATTGCTTAGGTGTTTCATTACTAACTGCTTTTATTGCTGTGTTGGTAAGGAATTTGCATTGACTCCCTGATGGTACTTTGTCCCCTTGTGAACGGGGTGTGTTGTTTGTTTGAAGAACTCGCAGATTGCGTTGTGGAATTTTTGTATTTAGTTTCATTCAGTATATTACTGATTTAGATAGGACAGTAAAGATCACAGAATAAAACCACAGGTGGTGTTAAACTGAGAAGCTGCTAGTATTATATTGCTACGGAACCCCCCAAAATTAAAAAAAAACAAATGTTATTGCTACTGGAAAACTGAGAAGCGTAAGAGCATGTGAAGGACTTTTTTCACTCCTTATCTACAGTGAACAGCAATTGAAAGAAGGTACTTGCTTTACATATGGGCTGGAAGAGAATCCTGCTTACTCCTTGTTGGTTATGCTAACAGAGGTATAAATTAGAAGGCCTATGTAATCTATACTGGCATCTGTGCAACAGCTTTCTGGTCAGAGCTTTAGGCTGGGTTGCCTAACCAGCAGCCAGCTGGCTCTGCCTGCACAGGTTGATTCATGTGGCCAGCCTCCTCCTGTGCCCTCCTCTCCCCAGGAGCCTTTGAGGTGGGCAAAGGTGGCTTGATGTTAGACATGCTCACCTCTGTGGTCCCAGGCAGCTGTGTTGTGCACAGAGGATTGTCACATCTCTTCCCATGCATTAAAGGAAAGGAGAACCTGCATTTTGGATACAGTCCTTAGCAAATTGTGATTTTCAGGGCTGGTTACTTCCACCAGGAGCGGCAAAGCACAACCGGTCTTTCTGCCTTGACTTTGGAAAGGGCAAAGATCAGGAGTTTTGCACTGTCCATCTTGGGGTTTGCATATTGTCCAGAAGATTGAGTTGTACCAGGTTCTGCTTTTAATACAGTACTGCGTGTAATTAGAAAAAGTTTTGGCTGTTTGGGATGTGCGCAGGGTTTGGATATGCACAAGTGGAAATAAATTTAAACGTGCAGCTCCAAAGTAAATAGATACGACTGTGAATATACACAGCGAGCAGATCAGTTGAGCTTTACAAAGTCATTTTTCAAGTTAAACATGCTTTAATGTAAGCCATAAATTTCATCATATGAATATTTTTATGAGCTGCATTTCTTCCATTTATTACTCTGGAGTTCCAGAGAGTGACAATGGGTAAATACAGTGCCAGTTTGTCTGTGTGTTGAGTCACTGGGAGCCTTCTCTCTCCTACACATTGTTTAAGCAAGGGTAACAAATTACTGGTATCATTTCAAACATATTTCAGAGAGATTTTTACTTGACAGTGCAGCTGCCAAGATTTCTTGAGTAGGTCCAGGCTGCGGATTTCTGACTTCAGGTTCAAGGTGGAGGTGGTTGTTCTGAGGGCAGCTAATGTAATTAATGCCAGATTCTTCACAACATTTTCACCTGTTTTGAGGCAGATTTTACCTTTACTTAGCTTCTTGACTCTTGGTTTTAACATGAAAATAACAGTTTCCAGATCTGTAAGGCTGGCGCTCATGGAGCAATGAAGTACGTGAGAAGTAATATACCTTAGAATCATTTTTAATAGATTTTAGACAGATTGCTGTGCAGATGCCCTGTTATATGCACCTGTGTTATTGAAAAAAGAATGTGATTGACTAAGAACCCCTTGGGAAACAAGGTTGTGAAAGGGAGCTCTGCCATAGTCTGCCTCAGGCAAAAAAAATTCGTGATTCCCTAAAGAAGGACTGGTGAGGTCATTGAGTCTGTGGGGAGACTGTAGTTTGGTAAGGCCCAGGTTTGTCCTACATCTTTCTATGCTCACCTGAAGGATCTGAGCTTTGGTATCTGCAGATGTGAGTGAAGGAGGTACACTTTCTCCACCTGCCCAAAGAGGACAGCTGGGTTGGTAATTCAGGTGTATTCATTAAGTGTCTAACGGTGGTAGGGTGGGATACGTGTCACCCTAGAGACAATTCCATACTGGGAATGTCTTTTTAGTGAATGGCATTAGATGTTGGGTATAAGGCTTTCTGTCATTATTAAGGTAGAATGAAATACCTTTTATGATACAGAGACACTTGGGTGTCAAAGCAAGAGTAAAGAGAAAAAAAGTCAACTTACCAGTAACTTATTATCCACTACACTGATGCTTTATAAATACAACTAAACATACTATATGTTTTGAGGGTCATGTAGTATTTTTCCTAGATACACTTGAGAAGTACCAATCTCTCTTGAAAGTTTAATGCAGAGAAGTACAGCATGGTACAGTCCAACAGCCAGTGTAGCTCCCTGAATTTGCTTTTCCTTTTTCAGTCTTATTAGTATTTCCATCCCTAACTTTAATCAAGGAAGACAGGTCCTTGCAGCCATGAAATAAAGTGCTGGAAGCAGTCATTGCCTTTGTGAGTGCTGAATCATAGCAACCCTATCTGTGACATGTACCACGTCATTGCAGTCTGAATTTTGGGAGCTGCAGGAACTAGCTATAGTATTAGAGAACCTTAATCTGCAAACAGAATAGAGCTTTGAATGTGAAGTGACCTTGTTTGTCAGGCACAACACTGGGCTTGACAGCTCTGGAGTAGCTTTGTAATTATTTTATTTTCCAAGAGTAATGACATCTCTCACCTAGGTATTGATGACAAAATTGCCATGTTTCGAGAGAAGGCGTTGGATTGTATCATGTCATCTTTTTTTCCTCTATCTTTACTCAGAAGGAGGTTATATTTGCTTTAAAGCAAGAAGCTGATTCTGTAATTTCAAGAATAACCTCCTCTCTCTGATGCAACTATCTGAACCTTCTTTTTTTTTGGATTGTTATTAATTTCTTTATGCAGGGAAATCACCACTGTTTCCTTTGGTCACTGCAGATTCTGGCATCCTGTGCTAGTGCTACACATAGAGATTCTGTCCTGCCAATTCAAATAGAAATGATATGCTGCACTGGAAATGCTTTATGGTCCTTACAGTGGATAAAATATGTTAATTTGTGTAAATGCTCTTCTGAGTGCAGATGCTTGCATTAAAGGCATGCTTATCTTAAAAGCTGCATGTCTTTCATTCTGGCCTTCTTTTATGTGCACGGTTTATTTTATTAATACATATCCTAATATTTGAGAAGAGTTCTTAAAGGAGACATTCGAAGCTAAGTGGCAAAAAAAAAGGAAACCTCTTAGCTTTTTTCAGAAATATTCCTAGCGTCATGCAAAATCATGCCAACCGGATTGCTATTTTCCTTTCAGATTTTGTGTGCTCTTTCCCTTTCCCTTTTTTTTATCCTTTATGCTTCATTTAATTGCTATAGATTAGCAAATTAAGAATGCTGCGTTGGCTGAGTCATTATATGCTTGAGATCCAGTCTGGTATGTGAAGTTTAGTCTGCTTACTTTTGTTACGTAAGTTTTAGGTATCTTAATAATATGTGATAACATTCAAACCACTGAATTAAGCAGAGTAGTTAATGTGAAGGACTATGTACTGTAAAGGTCTAAACCTTCAGTATAAGCGGAAGTAGTTACTTTATTTGTGGGTTAGGTAGTTAGTTTATAAATAAAAAAATTTACAAGTTGCAGTTGAGGTCAACAACCACAGTACTGAATTAGATGTTAAATGATATTACGAAGGAAAATGTAGTGTGAAGCATTTAAATACTTGTGTTTGAATGCTTCTTATTGCAAAAGATTTGCTGCAGAACTTATCTGTTGAATTTGTATTCTGAATCCAATGGTTATTTAATTTAAGCTAGATGGCTGGTTGGTTCCCAGGCACAGATACAGAGGTAGACTGATCGAGGAATGTTGCTTTTGTCTTATCAATTCAATAGTGTTGCTCATTGAGAAGATGTCATCTTGCTCACCTCTTCCACTAGAAAGAATTTGGTAGAAGTGATGTTAGGTAAACCAGAAATAAACGTCTGGTACAGACAGCTGGACAATACCATTGCAAATACTGACCTAAAACACAATGGAACATATACAGCGAAACACACAGATACATTTTTCTTACAGTGAAATACGGGCATGTATAATGTTATCATCATTAAAAATTAATTTTTCAGGTTTTCAAGTCCTACACCTGCGGTAAATCAGTACACTACATAATACATAAAAGATGGACTGTGTAGTGTGATAACAGTAATGAATTTCACATTTCCTGCTATGAAACCCACAGAGCCTGGTACCAACTGATCATAAATAAATGTCCAGTCAACAGCAATGTCAGTGACCTGAAAGGGGAAGATTCGAGTAAATAAATCAAATATTCTTTAGGACATTTTTCTCAGTAGTAAAGAAATACACAAGTGCTTTCCGGATGTTATTCACTGCTGATTATTCACTGCACACCGTTATTCCATCTCATTCACTGAATTTCAATGTGCTAGACATTTTAAATTCAGTCAAATGCAGGGGAGAGAGGGTAAAAATGGCAAAGGACTAGGGTAGTCAAATCTCACCAGACAAGTGCATATATCAAGCTGAAAGCTAGCAGCACAGTGTAAGAGCGAAGGCCCGTAGTCCTTTTTCTCTGGTCAATAGCTTAGTGAAAAAGACAGCTTTGCATATATTACTAAGATATCTTTTAACAAGGTATTTCCCTTTTAGAGGTTTCCCCTTTCCCCCTCTCTGTTGTGTGTTTTTCACCGTGTGCAGTTTGCATTCGTATTACATGTTCTTCGTGTAACACGTATGCTGTCACTTGCATGGCTTAGTCCCATCAGTGGCTTTCTCTGGGATGGCAGGGGGTTTTACAGTCCCAAAGTCACGTGTTACTGCTCACCACAGACTGCACTGGATTAGATTATTATACAGAAAGCTGTGGTTTGTTTTTTTAAGTCTTCAACATCACTTCTAGGAAAGCTAATTATAGCAGGAGCAGAGGTTTCCAATTCAGATAGTTTCTTACCCTCCCAGTTCCTTATTTTGAGTGTGGTCTTGGGAATGGAAAAGCCGGTGATTTGTCTGTGGTTACATTTAGGCCCACAATGGAATGAGAGGACTTGAAGAACTGAGTGTAGAGTAAGGTAAATATACAAATATTATTTTACAAAGTAAGTGTTTGTACATTATACATGCTGGCCTGAAGTAAAAACTGGTACAAATCATCCTAGAAGTAAAAGCTACTAAGCACAAGCTTTATATCCTGGGGACACGTGCAGCCTGTATCCCAGTGGCATAGCATTTAATGACAAAATCAGGAACTTATCTGAGATTCAGATTTCCTCCTCTATTACATCTGAGCCACAGCGCAGTACTATTAGCACAAATAGCACTGGGGATATTGCGGTCAAGTCTGATGTCTGGCCATACAAGTGTGGATTTTCTTAATGCTTCGGTTCATCAGGATTCTTGCTTAGTGCCTCAGGGTTTAAGATTTGTCCCCATTGCCTTTTTGTTAGTGTGGTTGAAGCTTGCAGGGAGCCAAAGAGATTAAGAACTTCTGAGATGAGTTGCATATGTAACAAGTTGAACCAGTGAGGATCTTGTCATCAACTTCTCTCTTCCAACAAATAGACTAAATTATATAATCAATGTATATGAAGAAATTGCTTCCTTGTAGTTTATTCAATTGCTTTTGGATAGAAAAAGTCCACCATCATTTATGTGGAACACTTAGATAAAATTGCTCTGGCTGTTTGTGCTCTGCTGCACTGCTACCAAAAGAGATGGTGTTGAAATAGCTTCGGATATCCTACGCCTTGTTCTCCTTTCTGTTTAAGTGATGGTTTCTAACAATTTAACAGCTGTGTAAGCCACCCATGACTGTGCTGTGACAGAGTAGAGGCTCTTCTTACTTCGGTCATGTGCATTATGCATCTGTAGAACAAAAATGGTGAAGATGATGTTTCCTAACTCATTGTGAAAGCCAAATATACAACCTTTTTTAACGCTGAAAATTGCAAGCCTCTGGAAGCTACCAGGGCAATTATGATATGGACTTAACCTCCGTCTTCTGTTGGTTTGGATTCATAGTTTCCTTTTCATTGGAAGCATATGTTACATCACTTTTACTTGAGCTTAGAGCAGGAAAGAAGTATTTCCCTGAAGTCAGCAGCTCTTTGCCATGGAGTAATAGGTTATGACCTCCCTTACCCTGTTGTAATCAGTACACACACTGCCGCTGTAGCACAATGTTTGCTGGATGCCAGAGTAAAATAATAACAGTAATAAAAATAATAACTTCCACTACAAGGCTTGAATACTACAGTGATGCTTAGGTTGATGAAACAGTTCATGTCTGTCCTTCAACCATAATAATAGCATCAGTTAATGTACTATTAGATAGATCAGTAAATGATTAGTTGTACTTTGTTTAAATAAAAGGTAACAGCAAGATGTGGATCCGCATATGCCGGATGTTGTCAGCATGATAGGAAAGGTAAACTGACTGGAGCAGCAGTATTCTGGGCTTGCATAAAAGGAATTGTAGCAGATGTGTTGAAGCTCAGGAACAGGAGCATCCTTTCATCTTAAGAAAAGGTACCTATGACACAGATGGGAAACTCAGAAATTCAGAGGGAGGATGAGATAGCTATTACAAATTCTGCAACAAGTAAATAAAGAAAAAGCTGTTAAAGAGACTCTTTGGAAGGAAAATAGCTCTGAAAAACAAGGCAGTTTTACTTCACTTGGTAGCGGAGTGCTGGCAATGTCACCAACAGAAATCAGAAGGGATTCAACAAGAAAGACTAACAATTGAATTTTTTCCTGCTTGTGTATTTGAGATACTAATCACCTGTCCAGGGTGTGTTTACTGGTAATATGTAAACTGGCAAGGAGATGAAGGGCTATAAAATGGCTGGCCCTAGAAAATACTAGTTCTAGTTTATTTTGCTTCAGTATTGTGCAAGTAGAATTAATAGTCAAAAAGGAAATCATTATGTGAAATGAAAGAGCAAGGTAGATGTAAGTGAACACATTAAAAGGGCTTGATCCAGTAGGTTTAATATGTTTAAGAGCTTAGCGTATGTCCTGATGGGTCTCGGATGAAACACTCATTGATATGTGCTGAAAGGAAATAGATGAAAGACACTCACATTTTCAAGGCAGGTATTACGTTTTTTTAGGTGTGAAATCTGACTGCCAATGCAGAAAGATTTCCTGTTAAGTGAAAACAAGGGAAAACGGAGATAAAATACCTTCCATCAAACTCTATCGTATCAAAGACAAGACTTCCTCTCACATTTGTTTAGTGAATGTTAGTGTTTGAATCTTGGAGGAGACCTTGGTCTGAAACATGTCATCACCCTTTATTTTTGCCAACACTGTACTGTAGTTTTCAGGAGGGAAGTGGAGTGGAAGTAAGACTGGCCATACAAGTAAATACCTCGTGCTGTTGTAACCAGCTGCAGAATGAAACACGGCGATGCTTTACACTTCAGCAATAAACCACCAAGGCTTCAGAGAGCTTTAATATCCCTCCAAAATCCTGTCATTGCTATCACACACATTAACCCCTTTATGCTATGACTCATGGTTTTGTACTGTAGGACGTGTTGACAATGGAGCAGCTGCCATTAGCTGGCTCTCTGCTACTGGTCTTTGAATCAGAAACTTAATTGGGAACAATAGCAGACTGAGTGATGCTGTTCAGGGGAAAAAAAACCCACTGGAATCTACGCCTGGTTTATTAACACTAATACATATTAAGCAATTCTACATTTAATAACATCGTATTGTATATGTGTCTGTTTTAAGCATCTTAGGCTATGGAAAATCAGTCTTTAGATCATAAAGGATTTTTAAACTTTTTATTGAGAGAAAGTAGGTTGCTCTTATTATGGGAATATGTTGTAAATAGAGAAGGGGGAACCAGGGTATTTACTTCAAAAGTATCTTCATTTATCGAGGTGTTGAATTTTTTAGTCAGTAGTGACTCTTTTACCCAGAGTCTCCACCCAGACAATCTTAGTATCTAGGTTAGATATGAGGTAACACAACAGAGGATAAGAAAACATTAGGCCTGGGAAAGGGAGAGGACATTTACATAAAGTAAATGAGGCTCTTTGATTGCACTTGGTTACACAAGATAATGGGTTAGTGTGGTCATTTCTTTGGGGGAGGATTTTATTTTTTGTTTATGAATAGATTTAAAGAGCAGAAGACGACTGCTATGGCTCAAACTGAAAGGGAGGATTTGGCCTAATACAGTTTGATAGAAGCATCTATGAAAATGATTCAAAAGGCTTTTTTTTTAAATTCCTTTGATCATATATCTTTCAAAACATAATCAACCTGCTCTTTGGTTCTAAAGTAGGGCATTATCAAAGAACATATGCTGCATAACATCTTGCTTCTCTGTAGTCAAGCAACTGCATCACTTAGTTCTGGCCTCCTCATTTCAAGAGGGACAGAGATCTGCTTGAGAGAGTCAAACAGAGGACTACAGGGATGATTAAGAGACTGGAACACCTGCCTTATGAGGAAAGGCTAAGAGACCTGGGGCTTTTTAGTCAGAAGACTGAGAGAGCATCTAATTAATGTCTATAAATACATGAGGGATAGGCATCAAGGAGGCAGGGACAACCTGTTTTCACCTGTGCCCTGGGATAGGATGAGGGCTATGGGTGGATGCTTGAGCACAGGAAGTTTCACCTCAGCATGAGGAAGAACTTTACTGTAAGGGTTGCAGAGCACTGGAACAGGCTTCCCAGAGAGGTGGTAGAGTCTTCTCTGGAGACTTCCAAGATGGGTCTGGATGCATTTCTGAGTGATCTGTCCTAGTTTTGATCCTGCTGTGACAGGGGGGTTGGACTAACCAGTCTTCAGAAATCCCTTCCAACCCCTAACGTTCTGTGATTCTGACTTGGACGGATACAACTTAAGACAGTAGAGTTGGACTCAGTTTATCTCATTTGCCTTTTTGTACCCTTAATGTGTGGCATTAATAGAAAAAGAGACCCTCCCCACACAGAGATGAGACACTGTCATACCACTACCTGTGGTACTGAGTAATGCCACCTGCATGGAAAGCGACATCTGTGTTTTCAGTACACTAAGATCTTGGGTTTAGCTGCCTTTTGCTTGTTGTTGTTTTGTGCTTAAGAGCTGTGTTTTCTCCACAGACTCCTTTTCTGTATGCTTCTGCACAGCCTAGTATTCTGCAGACCTATGTCTTCATGACACAGCTTTCTTTGCCTTGGTGTCCCCTGGGTTGCTTTGAGCCTCTTGAGAAAAGAAATGTTTACACTCCTTTCTGCAGATAGCAGGGTACTTTTCCTCAAGCATGTAGGTTCACTGTGGCTTGTGTGTTGTGCAGTTGGAAATCGTAGCTGTCTGCAGTAATGACCTCTGTGTCTTGGGTGTTTAATTCACACATTAAATAGAAAACCTTTCTATGCTTGCTTCAGTTTTGTGATCTTACCACATGAAAGGGATTCTTTGCACTCATGAGATCCTGTGGGCATTGGTCCATGGTCTTTATCTGTGCACGTAGTTGCTCTAAGAAAATGCCAGCTTGTTCCTTAGTACAATCCAGACGGGCAGGTATGTTTGTGTTCTTGGGGGATGTGTTTGTCTGATTGCCTGGGTGAGATAGTAGGTTTGTAGATAAAGTCTGTATCCAGCATTCAGGCATGTTTGCCAGAGATAGTTAGCTGATCCTCCCTAATTCCAAAGAAAATGAATTGCATTTCATTTATTTTCAGCAACAAAGAATTTGGGATTTGTGAAATGGTACATTGGGCTCAACTTTGGAAACAATCCAGTACAAGTTTAATAATTTGTTAGAGCTAGTATGCAAATGGGTGGCTCAGATATGGGTGATTTAGGAAGTGTAGCATCTATTTTGATTAGGAAATTGGGAACCACTGTGATGGGAATACTTTGGCAAATTTCAGGAACCACAAAGAAGCTTCTATTCATCCTAAAATATGATGCCATTTATCGCTTTAGAACTAAAAATCAAGCATTAGTCAAGCGTACTAGCCAATTCTTAATTTGTGCGGTACCATACATCCAACACTAGTTTTTGCTCTGCTGGCCACAAACGATGACGGCTCTTCATCCCTGAGCTTGAGCTGGTTCAGCACGAGAACTCTTTGACAGGGAAGCCAATGGGTGTCACTTTTCTTCCTCAACCTCTAGTGTTTTATACACACTTTTTCCACAAATAGGGACCGGTCTTGTAGGTAATCCAAAGAATTACTCCCTCTTTTCACAGGTCAGAATAAGTTTGCTCTCCCAGCCTGTCCAGAGGGTTGTTGCCTTCTGAGTGCTGATTCATTACAGTGTCTTCAGATGCATGTTACCTATTCTCAGACTGGGTCATCGTCATCACATTTATTCAGGGTGTTGCAGACTGCCTAAGACATATGCCTGGGTATGATTATCTTACTATTTCTTTCAACTCTGTGCCAAGCACAGATACTACAAAATGTTTCAGTTCCTACCCTATGACGTGCCCTCTTGTGGTATTTTTGGGGAAGAGGGCAAATGAGGTATGTTCTACAAATAGGCCTTATGTTGCTATAGAATGGGGATGGCCTTGAAGTTATACACACCTCATGTCACCTACATCAGATAGCATTACAAAGAAATTTGGCTGTAGCATCAGATCCTTTCTAATTGAAGGAATATCACATGGGACTCTTTTCCTTGAAGACTACCCACACATTTCCTTTGAGATGCAATCGTGAGGTCCTTTCCTGAGGAGACACCCATTGAACATCTGAGCAGATGCCTTTGTAATCTGCTTGGCCGTCAAAAGTCATCAAAGGTGTGAACATATATAAAAAACATTTTCCCTGTGTGAATTTTGTAATTGCTTCTCTTCCTAGATCGAAACATAACATAGACTTGTATGTGATTAGGACAAGACAACCATGTCAACTGCAGGGTACTCAGCCTGCCAAGCATGCTCAGTAAAAGCCATGATGTGGGACTTCTTTGCAAAATGCATGTATCTGCTTATGCAAAAGAACTCTAGGAAGGCTCTCTGATGTGTGGTACCTTGATCTAACGTGGTTGATGTTTGGTTTGCTGCCTTCAGAGTATTTGGAGCCAGCTTATTGGATCCCGCGTTTGTCTCTGAATTTATTTATGGTGTGTGGGCAAGGGTTGCAGTTCAACACTGTCCCATCTGAGCCTCAGAGAAAGAGAAACTCTTCACCATCTATCTTCATCTCAGCCAAACACAAATCAAGTTGTATCTCAACTGTGTAATTTCCACTTTGGTTTGGGTTTTTTTTTGTTGCTTCACTGAACTGTAAAAACCAGTATTTCTTTTATAAAGCAGTTCTTTTTTTGGCAGATATGGCCAGGTTCTATCATAATGGGGACTACATTTCCAGCATGTATTGTAAGTAATCCACGGATGCAACTCCTTGTTTACAGAGGTAACTGCTATATATGTGTCAACATCATGGCTTGCGTATAGTACAGTCAAGGAGATCTTCCCTTGCGTGGTCTTATCCCCTCTCTAGGGCTGTAGCAGAAGCCCTAGAACATGAGCATCAGGATTCAGAATACATTAGCAGTCTTACTGTTAAGCACAGACTTTTCCCTTTCTCCCCTTTTGGATAAAAGATGAGTGTATGTTTGGAGCAGTGAAGAAGCATGTCTAGTTACGCAACCCTGGCTCGTTAGTCACCAAGTATTATGAAGTATTGCAGGACCCCAAGATTTTCTATTGTCCTCTGCTGAGAGAGCCCTCTCTAGTAAGGTGTAACATGTCTGGGTTATTGTTTCAAAGCAGAATGATTGAGTGAATCAGAAATTGCCTTTTTCATGACAGTACTTTGAGAATTTCTGAGTGTGTCTTCCATGTAGTGGATGCAAGGCAGTAAATTTGGGTGTTCGCTAATCAACTCTTTGTATGAGCATAAATCGCATAAAACTTACCCTCTGTAATGGTTTTTCAGAGAACTGCTGCTGTTGTCAACCCCAAGACATGAAGACAGCGTGTTCCTTTGCTTTGTAAAGAAATCTAACCTGCTCAGCGTTTGCATGTCGTTACCCCACTCACAGCTGTTTATGAGCAGGGCTGCTGTCTCAGCTCTGGGAACAAACAGGTTTGGGCATGCATGGGAATGACATGGTTCATTCCTGTCTGTTTTGCAAGCCAGAATTGTGGAAGTATCTCCCATTCTTGGCTTGACTGTTATTCTCTGTAGCAAGCCTCATTTTCCCAGGCAGGTTGTTGAAATGTGCTAATGAGCCTCCAAAGAGTATAAAATCTGTGCTCCCATGATTGCACATTTTCTAGTTCAAAAGCTACTTCTCGTGGCAGACACAGGTATAACAATCTAAAGCAATCGGCGATCATTTGCTGTGCTCTTTGCCTGCCCACACCCAGAAGGCACCTCTCATTTGCTATTGTCTTCTAACAGTAGTGTCAGCTGAGACCTGGATATTAGAATAAAGATTTGGACTGATGCACTTTTTGGATATACACTCATTTTCCTTCCATGGTAACCAATGCTAATGGCTTCTGCCAAAGCAGAACACAATAAAGTAGAAAGCAAATGTATTTGCTTATCTTGCTGCTCAGTAACAATCTTCAGAATGAGGTACCTTTTACTTACAAAGTCATTCTAAGCCGGAGTGGCTGCAGTTAAGTCTCTGTGTGCTACACCTATGTGCATTCTGTTTTGCTGTGAACCTGTTTCTTCGATAAGAGTTCTCTGAGGAAGGACAAAGGGCTACAGGTACAAGCTGGAACACAGGAATTTTCATCTAGATATGAGGAAAAACTGTACAGGTGGCAAAGCACTGTAGCAGGTTGCCCGGAGAGGTTGTGGAGGCTCCTCTGCAGATACTCAAAACCCACCTGGATGCAGTCCTATGCACTGTGCTCTAGGTGATTCTACTTTAGTGGAGAGGTTGGAGTAGATGATATCTGCAGTTCCCTTCCAACTCTGACAATGCTCTGATTCTGAGTCCCACAGATGTCCCTCGTAATTTTTATTTCAGCTACAAAGAAATGAATCCCTCAGATACGACTTTTCTTTCCCATTCTATAAACATTATCTCCAGCACAAAATGGACACCTGCCCAACTGTCTGTTATCCTTATGCTCAGGCAGCCCATGTCTCTTAACTTCATGCCTCAGTTACATGTGTGACTCTCCCAATTGCCTTATCAGCTGGCTCGCTGTCCCAGCTTCTGGACTTGATCTTTGATACCTGGGGGAATATGAAGGATGGGGAAGGATAGAGCTACTCCCGCCACAATGCCTTGACTCCTCTCAAGCCCCAGCTGGGTAGTATAAGGTATTCAAATCAAATCTTGTGAGGTTCTATATAAATACCAGAAGGAACTTCTTCACAGTGAGGATAACAGAGCATTGGAACAGGCTGCCCACGGGGGTTTTGGAGTCTCCTTGTCTGGAGACATTCAAGACCCACCTGGATCTGTTCCTGTGCGACTTGGGCTATGTGTCCTGCTGTGGCAGGGTTGGACTGGATGACGTTTCGAGGTCCCTTCTGATCCCTAATGATTCTATGATTCTATGGTAGATGGTGACTTTTTTTCATATTTCTACAGTCCTAACTTAATGAGAAGGCAAGCACCATGCTGTACTTCCCACTCATGCGCTCCTGGCTGCACACAGCCCAGTGAACGTGGCGTCTATTTGGCTTTGTGAAGCTGCACACTTGGCTTCTGCCAAAATTTTTGCCATTTTTTTTCCCAAATTCCTGACTTGAAAATAGCTGGAAAAATGGAATTATTATATCCTGTGTCAGCAGGGACAATTTTGATAGCATTAGTACTCACTTTTTCTTTCTTTTTGGGGGGGGAATCATATAGAAAAATGCTCAATTTTATTAGATTTTATCAAAATATTCCTAAGATGTTTTCCAGAAATGCTTTGCCCGGCTTTGTTCAATAACCAAATGTTCACTAAATTCAGGCACAGTGGGTGTTTGTACTTCTGTGGTTTCACAGGAAAACTTGATGACTTCACTTTTTGTTGTTTTTCTAGCTCTACAGTACTTTATTTTTACAATGTACCTGTGATTTAGGGCCCTTTCTCTGCCTTCGGTATAAAAAAATTCACAACTTCAGTAAATTGGCAATGTGGTTCTTATTTGTCACCTATTTGAAAGTGTGAAATTGTTTTTGGCAGAAAAAACCCAATGCTTAAGTATTTCTTACAAAGAAGCATTAAACTTGGTATATGAAGTTGTAGGACTGTTTGGCATTAACTGCAGTGTTGCTGTGTGCTTCTGCACTGTGGTCTTCCCTAAACGAGGCACGGTATTCTTTTCGCTGATCCAGATGAATTCACCTACGGTTTAAGAACTCTATGGTAATTGTCAGTTATAAACTGTGTTTATGTGACCCTCTCCTTAATTGGACAGAAAGCAGCAAGCACATTAGAGCTGTGGTTGTCCCCAGGAAGTTTGTCCACAAGAATCCAGTTCCTTGATGCATCCATACACACTGGCATGAGGCAGTGGCTCACTCAGACAAAACTCAAGAGGTATCAACATCAGTGGTTACTATCAAGAGTTTTGTTTTGATCTTTCCATTTCCGTGGTGTCTCCTCATAATTCCCACACCTTGGCTGCTTTTTATAGTGTTCTTTGAACTGAGGTAGCCACAAAAGGGGTCAGATCACAAGCTGATGTGAATCATACTTGCTCCTTGAACTGGAGAGCTAGTCTTACCTGTTCATCATTTGCCTCTAAGCTTCTTGCACACAGTTCTGCTCCACACATTCACTAGGGGCTTCTCTTGCATTTCTTCAGGTCCCTCATATATTGTTAAAAGGACATGGAATTGTTGGAGCGAGTCCAGAAGAGACCACAAGGATGATCAGAGGGCTGGAGCCCCTCTCTTACGAGGATAGGCTAAGGGTATCAGGGCTGTTCAGCCTTGAAAAGACAATCCTCTCCAGGGGGACCTTATAGCAGCCTTCCAGTACCTGAAGGGGCTACAGGAAAGCTGAAAAGGGACTTTGTATGACGGACTGCAGTGAGAGGACAAGGGGGGTGATTTCAAGCTAAAAAAGGGCAGATTTAGATTGGATCTTAAGAGGAAATTCCTCCCTGTGNACCTGGTGTGGTGAGAGGTGTCTCTGCCTGTAGCTGAGGTCCCTTCCAACCTAAATGGGAAATACTGATCTTAAAAACATAAACAACAAAGGCAAGGACATTGAATTTAAACATTGACACGACACCTTCTTTGCTCTTGATTTTAAGTGCATAGGAATAATTTCCTTTGAAGGGGGGGTTGTCTGATTTTACCTCTCTCAACACAAATGGAGAGAAATAAAAGTTTCCTTGCAAGACTTGAGTGCTGTCTGTAATATTGTGAATAAAGCAGTGTCTAGTGACTAAACTGCTCTGACCAGACGTGAATGTATCACTTACTTCAATTAAGAGTGTGAGTAACTCTATCTGTCAGAGGTTCAATACAAACTGTGTACATGCACCAACAGTATATAAATGGAAGTGGAATTCATTTCAGGGATGACTGTCTTCTTGTATTTGAGATTAAAGCTATTTCTTGGTACAGCATCTACAGTTAAGAGTGTCTTCCAGCTGTTTCTAACTCTCAGAGATGTTAGTCCATCCACTGTGCAATGGCATTAGAAAATATCTCTACAACGCTTTTAGCTTTAGAATATGTGTAGCCTACAGTCAGAGTGTGGTAGCTTGAAAAAGAAGTGTGATGTTTATTAGGTCTAATTGTGCATAATTTTAAAAGCTGTTTGACATCTAAGAAGAGATAAATGTTTTCACACTTCTAGCGTTCACACACAGCACACGGTCTTCACACCAATTATGCCGGTGTATCCTATGATGTGACCTTCTCCTTAGTTTTCAAGTTTCTCCTTTTTATTACTTTCCATCTTAGAAATCAAGTAGATGCTCTGTTTTTGTAAAGCACTAGGTTCTTCTGCGTTTGGACTGTTCTACTGTGTGCTAAGCTAGGTACAGGTTGTTTTGGAATTAATGTGCCTTAACATCCTCCTTGAATCTAAAATTCAAATTACACTCACGTCTTCATGTCAGTACTGAATAATACTTGGGAAGAAAAACTTTTCAAATTGCAAAGCATGAATGCAGTTGAGGTTCAGTTATTATTCATTGTACAAATTATACTTTTGTGGTAGATCATTAGATGGGGTTTTTTATTGCAGAAAAGCTTGGAATTTCCTCCTCTATTACAAGGAACCAGCATTTATTTACTTTCTTATGCAAGTAGGATCTTTCTTAATCAAATTTTCATATCTTATCCAATAATTTGTATTTTAATTTCTACATAGTAATGTTTCTGTTTAGATCGGTATCTCTTGTAAATAGAATAAGAAATAAGGACATGATTATAACATGTTTTGCATGTGCCATGAATGCTTTATTAGGGAATGACAGAAACAAACAACAAAGAGGTAATGCAAACTTTCATAGTGAAATTTAGGTGACTTTATACCTTGGGTCTGGATACGAAGCCTCTGAGGTTTACTTGTGTAAGTCCCTCAGATGAGTATTTTAATTCTCTTTCACAACTAGTGACTTTGAAGAAATCCTCAGGCACTGTCTCGTTTTGGCATAACAAGCTCCACCAGCTGCTCGGGAATAATGATTTCCTGAGTGGTGTTTTCTCAAATGCAGTCTTTAGCCATTGCTTTCTCCTTGGAGTGGGCAGGAATGGAGGAAGCAGAGGTGACTGAACACTGTTGGTGGCTGTGGTCACAGTAGGGAGGGATTTTTAGGAAACTGCTGTCTGCCTGCGGTGGAAGCAGCAAAGCCATTCAGCTGAGGCAATACAGAGCGCCTCTCAACTTTGATTGCAGCTGAGTGTGAATGAAAGGTAGAGCTCTCCTGCACAATGGGTGCAGAAAAGTCACACAGCCTCTGATTGAGTACCGGAAATGCAGAAAATGTGTGTTGGGTAGGTAGAGAAACCTGGTTTAAGTTCAAGGTTTTTTCGTATTGGAATAAGGCAGGCTGAAGAAAAGAGAAGGAAAGGCAGACAACTAAATGCAGGACTGAAGAAGTATTCATTTTATACCCTTTTAATGAAGGGTATAAATGTCGAGTGGTCGAGTTCAGATGGAGACATAGGGAAGCAAGGAAAACTGAGTGCTAAGGACATATTTCTTTGTGTTATCCACTGAAGTATTTGATCTAAAGGTGAGGAAGAAAACTGCTTAGAAAATTTACATTTTGAATGAGAAACCATCAAAGAGGAAGCAGCAATGGATGCAGAAATACCAAAAGGAAAAGCATTGCAATAGCACTGAGAATGATGAACACGGCTAGTTAGGTAATGGAGCCTCTGGAAGAAAAGAGACTTCTGCTAGTGAACACAACAGTGTCCTTTTCAGCTTTAAATGAGCCCAGCAATCTTTCTTAGAGGCCTTTTATTCAAAACTGAAAATAATGAATGGTTGAAAAGGTTACAGTGCATTCAGAGAGGAGCAGAAAACAGCTGATTTTGGAGTTTATTAAAAAAAAATCCCTGCTTTTGGTTTGGAGATGCAGTGGTATGGTAGTGGCTGAGAGACATCAGTTTAGGTCAGAAAGAAGAAGGGAAGGGGTGAAGTGGCTTGGACTGAGGCAGGAAGGAGGAGATAGCAAAGCCTTTTGATGGAAAATGCCCACATTTCTTAGGATTACCTGCTGTCTTAGATTTGTCATTCATGGCACCGAGTGTCTTCAGCAAACACTAGATGGAAACCTTAACTGATTTTGAAGAATAAAAACACAGAAGCATGAATCCGTGGGATTGTAGCAGCTGATATACTAAACAAATACCCAGTTTCTACAGAGACTGAGGAAACATTTAGTGAAATACAGCACCGCTGAACAAAAATCCAGACCCAGTTGATGAGTGCATGCCCCAAAATACAAGGTGAAAACAGCATAGTAACAAACTGGATAAAAACCCCTGACATTCTCTGCCTTTGTTTCAAGGCCTAACACAGAAAGGATAGAAATCTTTTGTTCCTCACTAAAGAAATGTCAGCTTCGTAATAATAAGTGCTAACAAACAAATGGGACTCTCCACAGATTCCAAGGGACCATGAGAAATATCGTGTGCACAGTTATTTGCTGAAGCAGATATGAAGTGATCTGTTTTTGGAGTTTATTTCCAGGTGATGTTTTAATGCTACATACATAATGCTTACAGCTGCATACTTTAACAAAAATAATAGAAGCAGTCGTAGTAATGAATGTAAAAATATGGAAGTGACTTTTGTAGACCACAGGGGTATGAAGAACATCTTGGTTAACGGGATCACTAAATAAAGTGGCACCAGTGGGAGTTCAGAAAATATAAAAAGGATTTTCTTATTGAGTAGCCCATGGACTAAACCACACTGTTTAATAATGCTTCTTCCAAACATGAAAGCTTAATGGGAAAAAATTGTATGAAAGTCTAGAAGAGGTTGTTTTAGGAACATGTGTTTTTTCACCCCCAATTCTCTTGTCAGATGGATGCCCTTCAGATATTTTTGTATCACATAAATGCTCTATTAGATATAAATATCAAATATTTTCCTGTTAAAGAAGTCTAGTTGCCAAAAGGCAGCTAGAAAAGGAATGGGAAAGACCTTAATAGCTGATTGATATTCATTTATGCAATGCTTATAGAAAGTCTAGGAAGAAATTATTTAGAGTCCCATAAAATAAGTAAGATCTGTTATTACAAGAAGATTGTTCTTATATAATACTCATTACACACTCCATTTGACACAGTTTCAGTATTGTTCTATCTTAGTTTCATTATTTCATGGTTAAGAGGGTTCTCAAGCTAAGCCCAGTATAAGTTGGGTGTGTCTGTATGTTTCTACAGGATCAGTAGACCTGATCTTGTCGAATTCTCAGTCCATCGTGGAAAGAGGCTGGGAAATAGTTTTACTTCTGTCTCCCGTAGCTCGCAGCAGATAGTGTTGCTGTAGTAGATAGTAGGTTTTATTTACCCGCCTGGGACAAGCTTGAAGAAAGGTAATTTTTTAAGAAGCTTCAGGTACTGAGAGTAGGTAAGCGTCAATTCCCATTTCTGAATGATTCACAGCTTCTCAGCAACATCAGCAGAGTGCAGTGCGTCTGTGCCATCCCTCCTGAAGGCCAACAAGGTTTATTCAAATGTCAAGGGTGTGGAGCACGATGGCTCCAGCAGAACTCCCTGGTTTAGGAAAAGATGCTGTAGCTTTTGTCAGACTCCCAGCTAGGAAATATTCTGAGTAAAGAGACTGAAACTACAGTAATTCCTGAAGCCTCTCTTGTTACTCACTTTGATTTTGGGCTTTGTGGGATTTTTTTTTTTTGTAGGCTATAGCAGACATTTTCTTAATTCAAGTTACACTTTCTCTCACCTTTGCTCATGAATAGCCAATGTGCTGTGGTTACAACAGCAAGGACAGGATCTTTCCCCCTACCAGGATCTCTGTTAGCCCTGTGCCCATTGTCTGTTTATAATGCTCTGTACTTCAGGATGTTTTACTTTCCACTGAAGACTAATTTCAGACATTCAAATCAGTAGATACTCTATTTCCCATCAGTATAGCAGGGCAGATTAAGAAAGAGACAAAACCAGTACATTGCGGAGGGATGTGAAGGTGCTCTTACCCATCTAATCAGTATTCAACCATTAATTCTGCTAATTTTCAGAAAACAAAATCTCTTTCTTCACGGTTGCAGGTAAAAAGTACTCACACAGCCAGATGGCTTATGAGCATTACTCGAACTTTGGAATTGAATTAGTCTTTATGTGGAGGTCCATTCTGGTTTCCTTATTGCATTTATGGAACTTAGAGCAAGGGTACACTGACACTGCACTTCGCAGAATCACAGAATGGTTTGGGTTGAAAGAGACCTTAAAGTTCACCTGGTTATAGCCCGTGTTCACTTGCAGCCCTCCTTTTTCATGTGCCTTAGCAGTGACCAGCAGTGCCTGAAAACAATAACAATATTTCAGGAGCTTGGTAGGTGTTTGCTGTTTTATACTTTATATAGACTTCTCCTCCAAAAGCAGATTTTCATCACGAGTACTGGGCACCAGTGATAGTCTGTCAGTGAGAAGAGTTCAACATGAACATGATGAATGAATCTGAAAGCACACAATGTTGCCTAAGAAGGTTTAGGAGCAGCATTGCCTGGGTGGATTCCACTGTGGATACCAGCATGTTACATGCTATAGCAATAAATGCAGCTGCTCCATCTTTATCTCTATTACACACACTGACATCTGCCGTAAGTATTATATTTGCTCACTGAAAAGAGCTTTTCCCATCACCTGTAATGGTGCACAAGCACATCCCGAAATGAGTCTTTTTTCCATATTAGCCACATTTATTATTGACTCCAGCAGAACTTTTTTCACAGCTACCGATTCAGAAATTTAACATGTTCATCTGCAGCATATTGTAATTCACATCACTGCAGGAAAATTGAAGCTCAGCATTTGCAGATAGACTCTATTTCACCGAACGTGATGGATATGGATATAGATTCTCTGTACGCTGAATAGGTTGCAGGTAAAAGCAAAGTATTGTGTCTCGCACTGAATGTGATGAATGTGAGACCCGAGTGCCTGGATATTGAAAAGCCACGTTGCTTGAATAGCCAGGTATGCCATATCCACACTTCTGATCTCTGCTGTAGACCCGTCAGCACTAGTCGTTTGCTTTGCTGCCTGCTGTGTGCCAGATTGGAAGTCTAGTAGAGGGGGAAATCACTGTGAATCTAAAACATAGGATTTCTGGGACACTAATTGAGACAACACTGGAGGTAGCAAGGAGTAGGTGTTACCTATGCTCATGTATTTTAGAATAGTAAAATAGCAAGGGAAGGTTCATCCTTTCATCCGTTTGCTAGCCTTTGGCATAAGAAAGAAAGACAGGGTGTTTGTTGGCATTTAGAGTTTGTTTCCTCAAAGGGTTCTATTGTTGGCAGGTGCCTCACAGCAATGCAGGGTATCTGCTCTGTTTTCCCCACTTCCCTGCTGGTCATGTTGAAGGTGAATGGACTGTTATCGATTAGTCGTGGCCCAGGAGCTGCTTCAAGCTTCTTATAAGTTGAGAGTCTGGAACAGAGCAATTTTCCTTGGAAAGCAGCAGTATAATCTCTCTTGCACAAAGAGGAGGGTTGATCCCGGAGACTGAACAAAGGACTACTTTTGTCTCTGACGTAGGCTTCGTTTTGAAGCATTTTCAGAGTTGCGCAAGCCAGGCCTTTCATGCTGTCCAGCCAGAGCCGAGAGAAGCTCTGCACTTGGCAATTTCCACTGGAAACAATGAAAGCATAGCAACTCTCAGAAAAGCATGCCGCTTTTAATTTAGGGAAGTAAATAGAGATTATGGGACTATTTGGGAATAGATAACTGATCTAGAATCAATATCCGTAGCCTTTGAGAAGAGGCTTTAAGTACTGTTAAAATCAAGGATGGAGCAGAAAGACTAGTACTAAAATGATGTGTAAGCAGGGGATGGCAGGCTTTGAAGAGCTATTCAATTTGTCAAGAATTTACTATGTATTCTCCCCAGCCATCCGGAGGTCTTTCATACTGTCTGTCCCTTTGCTCTTGCCAGCCAGGTGTCATGACCCTTTAATGGTAAAAGTGATCCAAACAGAAAAGTAGCATTTGTGGTCTTGGAAGAAGAAAAAAGTAAAAGGTAATTGATTGGGAAGAGAAAAGGGAGTTGAAGAAGCTTAGCTGGTCTGAAAGGGAATCTCAGTTTTATTACATTCTCAGTGACACACCTCCGCTTCTTTTCTGATTTGAGTTTCTGCAGTGATTTCTGATAAAATACTAAATTATTTCATTTAAGGTCCTCAGGGTGTGATGAGAGGCTGTAGGGATTTACAGCGTTGATTAATAGAGTATGAACTGGCAAATCTGAAACGCATCTAGCAAAATATGTAGGAAAGATGCCTCTGACACACAGAGTGGGAATGAACTGGAACTCTTTACTGTTATTATAATAGTGTAAGGGTTAGCACAGTGTAGTCCTATGTTCTAATGCAACGGTGTTTTTCAAGTTATTCTTAACAGCACACATGGTCATGCATCCCCACAGCACATAGGACTGAGTGAATTCATTTCATGACATAGAGGTTGTCTTAATAAGCCTGCTGCCTTGTCATCCTTCTTTCTGCCATTATAGCAAAGGCCTGGTACATGCGTCTTCTCTGGTGTCCCTTTTTTCATCCAGTTTATTTCAAAGAACTGTTTTGTTATCAGAACATCCATTTTAGGAACAGAATGTGCTTTCTGAATATCACAATTCTGAATTTAAATGTATTCCCCAGTGAAATGGTTTGGAAACATCAGCAGCAGAACAGCAAAAGTAGAGACAATACCAGGCAAGTGCATAGAGATAAGAAGTGTCAGGAGATATTTCTCTCTGTACTCTTCCATTTATGTAAGCTGATGTCAGTGTTGTAATTCATACTGTGCATGTGCGAAAAGGGTCAGGTTCTGCTTTGCTTTCCTTAATTATTTATCCCATATTTTTGCTTGTGATGTTCTATGCAAACTTCAGACCTGCAGCTTTAACAGGTTCTACTAAGCTAAAATGGATGGAACCAGGCTCTTCTCAAGGTTATCTAGCAGTGGGTGCAAGCTGGAACAGAGGAGGTTCCATATCAATAACAGCCAGGGAGGGTACCGGAGCACTGGAACAGGCTGCCCAGGGGGGTTGTGGAGTCTCTCTGGAGACGTTCCAGACCCACCTGGATGTGTTCCTGTGCAACTTGGTCTAGATGATCCTGCTGTGGCAGGGGGATTGGACTGGATGATCTTTCGAGGTCTCTTCCGATCCCTTATGATTCTATGAGAAAGCAGGCAACCATTTTCAGCCAAGATTTCTCTTAGAAAGTCACATGGATTCTTGCTGTATGGAATGAGGGTTTGGAGGTTTTCTTACTCCAAAGAAGAAATCAATCTAAACATATGTTTTTTGCTCTCCAGAACCAATCAGTAAATACTGATTTTGCAGATGGCAGCTACTTGTTTGAATGGCTTGGTCTGTTTCTGTACGGAGAACATGCCATTGGTAGTAACTATGAAGTGGAGATCTGGGGAACGCTATTTGGCAAAAGTACTTCATTAGAACTGTTTAAAGATTATTCAGTTACATTTTTCAGAAGTCTTGTGGTGTTTCCTGTGGTACTTTAAATTTCCAGCGTAAAAGAAATGTGAGGTAGTCATTTTAAATTGTGTTTATCATGGACAGAAGTTTCTTATGACTTCACTGAGCAAACCAAGAAATGGGAACAGGCCCTGTTGTCTATAAAAATTAGAATAAGTGCTGATGTGTCTATCCAAATTTGCAGCTGTAAATGGCTGCCATTATCTTGAAATACGTAACCCATTTTAAGTTGTTTTTCTTAATACGAAGTTGACAGTTCAGTATGTGAAATGCAGTGTGAATTCAGACAGGAGTGTACTAGGAGGACAGGACAGGCTGCAGAAGGTTTGTGGGTGAAGATGCCTTAAAGTTGTTCTCTGTTGAATAGAAATTGTGCTTTTGAAGGACAAGAACTGGACAACTAAGTGCATTTCTTAACACTGGTTTGCTTTAAGCGTAAGCACATATGTAAGTGCTTATATATAACTTACACATAAAACTCTAAGCACATATATTTTTGGTAACTTACACTTTTGTGGTTTTTATTCAGATTGCGCTTGCAAGTAAAATCATAGAATCATAGAATGGCTGGGGTTGGAAGGGACCTTAAACATCATCTAGTTCCAACCCCCCCTGCATAGACGTAGCCTTCTCTTAGATCAAGTTACTCAGGACCCCATCCAACCTGGCCTTGAACCAGCAATGGGGTGGCCACAACTTCCTTGAGCAACCTGTTCCAGCATCTCACCACTCTCACAGGAAAGAATTTTTTCCTACTGTTTAACCTCAACCTCCCCTCTTCAGGTTTGCAACCATTATTTAAAATAGCGTTTAAAATATTTAAAATGCATTTTATAATGCACTCCTATTCAGACAAAAATAAATAAGTCCCCAAACTGAAAATCTCTTCCTTTTTGGCAGGCTTGTGGATCAGAAAAGAGAGAAGCAGAATCTCTTCAAATTTCCAATAAAGTGTGAGCTGTAGCAATCAAATTCAGTTCGCTTCTTTGTACTTCTGAAACTTTCAAGCTGTTTTTGCGACAGCCGCTGCAGCCTGTGCATTACGCACATACCCAGTTTGATAAGAGGGCAAATTACCAAACTGGAGAAGATGAATTTTGCCTTGATTGACCTTGGACTCTTAATTGCTGGTTAGTGAAGAAATACTCTTTTGAAGTGCAAAAGCAGTCACTGGGCTTAAAGACTTGGACTGCACAAGTGGGAAAACATTGAGAAAGTTGATCTGTAAATGATAATCAAAGGCTGAACTATTCAAGAGTTTCTTCTCCTCTTGTTCTTTTAAATGCTTTCTATTCTTACTCTGCATTCCTTATGCAGGACTTTGGCATTTGGGAATGAATGCTATCTCATATGGTGACAATAAGGCCAATTCAGTGCCCTTTTGTAGGACATTAGGCTGTATGTCCTGCTACATGTAAGGGATTAATTAAAGAGCTGTGAATAGCATATTGGAGACAGAGAAGTCACTGTCAGCACATTATGTGTTTATGCTAACCAGTTATGTTAGAAGAATAATTTGATGCATTAAGCATAATTAAACATGAATTTGTGATGCTTCAAAGTAGAACCAGTTATTGTCAATTAATTGACTTGGTGGTGGCTTTGCTGGTTCATTTCAGACTTAGTTCATGAGAGCATTTCTGTATTTCTGACAAGGTATTTATTTTCTGAGCAGCCTGATTCATTCTTCTTGTCAGGTGGTCATCCTTTGGTTGCATATCTGTATTGTTTTACTACTGTGCATCTGTATTACCCACCTGCAGAAAAGAATAGTTGGAGAAACACTGTGTCTCAAATCCCTTTTGGAAGGTCTTGTCTCAGTTGCTACCATTTTGTAATGTTTAGGTGAATGTAAGACAAAGTCAAAGAGGAGTAAAAACTACTGTTCCTGCGCCCGGAGGGGGAAGTCTACCCTTGCATGTATGCCTATGCCTTGGCCACACAAATCACACTGTGATGTTTTCTTTCTTTACTGTCTTGTACAGTGCTTGGGGCAAGGGCAGCAGAGTTGGGGGCACAGCCAAAACAGCCCATGGTTTATTTCTCTGCCCTGGTCTGAGTTCACTGCAAATGGCAGTAAATCCGCCCACGCTGCCCCACTTCTGCAACCTCTTGTGGGGCATGTTACCTTAGTAGTCTTAGATCAAGAAGATAAATGTTTCTGAATATAATGTTACCTTACTTTATTATGTTCTGATCCATCAGTGAGTGACTCTTTTATACAGTATACAGAAAGGAAAGACTACCTTCTTCATGGCCCTGTGTGCACCAGGCTTCTTCTGTGTGATCCCTTTTATATGTGCTCCGTGATGCCTGTGTGAAGCTGCAGTTACCAGTGTAGGTTCTTCTGTATTTCATTCCTGGCAGATGGGCTGCAAATTGCAACCCTTCTTGGACACTGGTTCTGTGTTACAAAGTGGATGCTTGCTTTTAGATTATTACAGATATAAATTGAATAGCACCATTCTGGGTGCTGTAGGAATGGATAATAAATGGCAGTCTTTGTCAGAGTTACCAGTGCAGATTGTTTTGTGGGTAAGTGATGAGGCAATGGACTGCTAATGCACAAATTATTTAGGCACATGGGAAATATTTAAGTACTGCTGTCATGATGTTTTCTATGCTCAATTTACTGGTACTATTATGTCATACTGGTGATTTCATCACCGGGCCCTTGCGTATTCCAATGGATTTGTAATGACTAGTACAAATTAGCTTGTGTGTTTTTTCTTTGAAATTATTTCATATCTGTAGTGCATTCCTTTGGTTTTGTTTTTCTAAGAGAAAAATCAATGAAGAGAGCAGAACTCCCAACTTTTGTTTAGGAAGGTTATTCGCCTCACTGTTTTGTATGTGCAGATGAAGATATTTATTGCATGTATTCAGCTGGCTTTTTCTCACAACGAGAGGTTATCACTTCAGTACTGTAGGGTAAAACTTTAATTGCATTCATTATATTTGGCTGAGGATTGGCTGGAATAGCCTCTGAGGATTAAAACTGTTTATGTGTGTATGAAAGAATCATTTGGTAATCTGCCAGAGCACTCTTGTTGTAAGGGGAGATTTTCTTGTCAAACTGAAGAACCGCTCAGATAAACAGGCTTCCTGCGTAGCTATCTTCGGTGCATGAAGCCATTAGCTTAGGACACCTGTATCTCAACACACTTGTGTTACCTGCTCTGTGTCAGATAGTAGTGCTGACCTATTAAACATTTGTATTTCGATCCATGAGGTCATGTTAACATTCTTTCTTATCATATTACAAATACATCATCAGAGACTGTTTTGGACATTCTTTTCGTGGCTTTTTCTCGTCACTTGATAAATGAGTCTCTTGACAAGAACAGCTCATTCAGCGCACTGTAACTGGTAGTTCTTATGGGTTGTAAAACAGCAGCCACATACACAGAGCTGTTCTTCATCTTCTGGAACTTCATGGGTTACCCAAAAGTATGATTTCCATCAAAATAAATCCAGCTATGCTGCAGGAAGTGCCGCAAAAGATGCCTTCATCTGTTTTTTGTGCAAGGGAAAGCAAAGAATTAAAAACAATCTACTGCAGCTAGGGACAAGTAAATATAATAACTGTTTTATGTGCGTAATTAAATAATAACAAGATCATTAAGACAACAGCTATTAATTAATAGTTCTCTCTGGTTTTGCATCTGTTTTGTTCCCAGAACATGAGAGGAAAATACGTGCTCTACTCTCATGCAGTTAGAGATGGTTTTCAAACTTTAAATGCCTTTTTAGTGGCAGAAGGCAACATTTGCTATTAAACACTGATGAATTTCACTTAATAAATCTAACCTTGCCTGTCAGCAATACTCAATGAAACAAGATAAACCTTTATATGTAGAAACTGGTTGTTACAGGAATCTTCTGCAGTAGTGCAGGCGGGCTCTTGTGATGCCAGCAGAAGGCTGACTGGAAAAATATTATTCGGTTTATGAGTTTATGCCGAGTCTTTGATGCACCATGTAAAATTAACTTTTATCTCTAGACAAGATCTAAAATGTTTCCAACAGTTCACTTAAAAGGGTGGGGAAAAAGAACAGCGTGTTAACTAAGAAGATGACATAATGCCTGAGGCAGTCTGCTTTTCTCTTGGCTTTAGGAGGAATTCGCTGTCTCCTGAAGGTCTAATTCTTTATTAGTGGGTATTTTTGGTTTGTTTTCTTTTTCGTCTTGAACAGTATGTCGCTGTGGTCTTCTCAGATATTTTATAGGTGCTGTTGCCAAAACAAAATAAAAAAAAAAGAATAAAAATAACCCGTTTTTCTGGATGAGGTGAATCATCTAGGCTGCTTTGTTCTCAGTTTAAGCAGTGTTTGAGCCACATAGCTCTGGGGAACGTTCTGATCCCAAAACAACTGGAATCCATACGAGAAGATTGATCTGGTTTAAAAGCACAGGAGGTGTTGTATCTCGCAGGTACTTTTCATTGAGGAAATGATAATCGAACAAAGTTTCAATAGCACTTGAGTGATTAAGTTATCAGTGTCCAACCTAAGGGATCCTAGCAGCTGTCTGCCCCAAACAGCGGGAACCCTGCTCAGAGTGTGTTTAGAGCCACATTATACTTTGTGTACAAGCATGTGTATGGACAAGGAAATGTAGTCTCCTTCATGATGCTTAAAGAATAGGGAATGGCAACATCACCACCCCACTCCTCCCCCTGGAGCTGTTGGCAGAGAAGATTGTCACTGAAAAAGCGAGCAATTCACGCGCAGTATGTACTTGAAAGCACTACATGCGCGGTACTTTGTACTTGAAAGGCTCTCCTAAGGACTTTTCATTTCAGAGCGTGCAGCTAATCAGAGTCCCGATGCTATTTTGAAAATCACCATGGGAGTGTCTACAAATAATAACCATTTCAGCCTAAATTAAAATATAAATGAACTCGTACATAAACACTGTCGTAAACTTTAATGTTGAAAATTCTACTGAGTTTAACGTGTTTTTCTGTTGACTGAGGGATATTCTGTCCTGATTCATTCTCAGGCATTCCTGTTATATGGAACTGAAATTTTTTTAAAAGATTAGGCCTCTGCATCTATCTTGTCCTCACGTAAACTGAAAACTGAACCAAAGCCCACAAAAGTCTTACCAAGTTGTGGTAATTCAGACCTGATATCCATCTTATTTTAGTGTTTCATAATGAAGAATATTGAGGGTGAAATTCCCTTCTTACATGCCACATAAAAACATTTTAATCAGGAATTCTCTGCTGTTTTTCTCAACTTTGTCTTCCCACACACCTTCCCATTCCCACGAGGTGAGCTTAAGGTTGGAAGAGTGTGAGAATGGGACCATGTGTCACATCGTGATGCCTCCGAAAGTCTGGTAAGCGGAAGGAACATATGAGGCAGGCCAGCAGAGCGAGGTGTATCGGTGATCACTAATTCTAGATGCCACTTATGTATGGAGCAGTACAATAATTTAGTGATGTTGTGAAAAGAGCTGGGAAAAAGTAGGAAGATCAGGATGCTTAAGGAAAACAGGGAATTAGAATAGGAATCATATGGTTTTTTTCTTCCCTGTGCTTCTCTACCCCTTAAATTTGATACTTGAAAGGTCTTTTTCCTTTTTCTGGTAGTGGAGTGAGCTATCTCTACAGCCACCCTATGCTATTCCTCTTCAAAGTATTACAGACTTCCACATATTAAGCCCCTATAACAGGAATGCCAGCTTCTGGGGTTACGAAATCCCAAGTGTGAACGGGCACTTCATAATTCCTGTGAAAAACATACAGGATGGTGCTTGCAGCCAAGCTCTTGTGCTCAGGCACAGTCATGAGTTAGAGTTTTGGGAAGGCGTAGCAGAATTGTTGGCATGCCTTAGCTCAGTGCTCAGCACAGTGTTGCTGGCCTTGGGAAATGCCGCCTTCTTCCAGTGATGCTGTTCCTTATGGTTTTGCACCAGAGTGCAAAAATCAGTGAAAATAATTGCTTCTGTCACGTCGTTAAGATTTTGTATGAAGTTAACTAGCTGTAAGAGCTTGTTTATCACCAGGGCATTGCTTTTAAGTTTGAAATTGTTCTACAGATATGTAACCATGCATTCTTTTTGAAGGACAGGGGACCACTGCCAGTTTTTAACCACTGTTTGGGAGGAGATTCCTTTCACTGGAAGTTTTGGTATCTGAGTTATTTGTGCTTTGTAACATACAAACAAGTGTTTCAGCCTATGCCTTTTTTTTTTTGTAAATGATCTTTTGCACAAGGTCAGGAAACCAGTGATTCAACTTGTGAACCTCCGACTTGACAGTTAAGCGAGGTCTATGTTCAGCATACAGACCTGGTACATTTTTCAAGTAACTGCAGAGCCCTCACTTGCTTATGTTACCTATAGCTTAGGGTCTCAGAGGGAGCTCTGTTTCTTGTATCTCTATGAACCGAAAGGCCATTAACTGGAAGGGTCAAAGGGTTAATGGAAGAAAAAGTCTCCGCCTGCCATTACTGCGCAATGCTCTACAGGAACCAGGGAAAGATAACACTTTCTCCTCTGTTTCTGTAGGTGGTTTCTAGAAAGGTGACCTCACTGTTCTTGGACTAAATAAAAGATTAAATGCAAATATGGAGGCCAACAGAAATGAACTTGCTCCAACTTCTAACAGAGGGCCACGCTCCATTAAACGACCACTTGGGTAGCATCAGGTCACATTTTTCTTAGATGAGTAAAGGTCACAGAGATTGTATTGCTTAATTGCCTAACTTTCTCTTTGTACACACTGTTGTTATCCTTTCATGTACTCCAGGAGAAGAGCTCTTACTTTCTCTGTGACTTGGGTAGATGGAAGATAGAACATAGAGACAGATGAAAGGAAATCTTCAGCTTAGTATCATATCAGTGATATACTGACCAAGTAAATAATTTCACAGCGTGCTTACATATTGTTCAAACATACTTGAAAGCCTTAAAACCAAAAAGTGTAGCTTCCTCCAAGATACACACACGGTAATTTAAATAGTAAGAGGTATGTGTATCTTGCCTTCATGAACGATGTCTATTCAGAAATCTCGTGAAGCTGTTTTTCATGTTACAAGTTCTTTAATTAATTTTAAATGTTTCCTATAGCCTCAGTTTCAATGCTTGGTTAGTCTTTTGGAAAACAAGAAACAAATATAAATCACAATGGTTACCCATAATATACTGCATAATAAAGGTCACTCACTGACGGATCGCAGTGTAACTAAGTCAGGTGACATCATATTAAAACATCGGAGAAGATGCTGTGCAACAAAGGTTTCATGTTTGCACTTGGTCTTAATTCTAGATACCCAGGTAACAGCTGTAAGGGAAAATGACAGGCGTGTCCAAAGCCGAAATGAATACGGGAAGGCTGAGGGTTTAAGGATGGTCGGTTGCTCTGTTCATGGTTTGTGTTGTTTTTTCCTTCTTTAGGTTTGTAATCAGATTTGGCTTGTGAAAGCAAATGTCATCTGAATTATTAGCCACATGAGAGATTCAGTGTGGATGTGAGAAGTGGAATGGGTACAAGCAGTTTAAGTTTCTTGGTCCAAAGGATACCACGTGGCACTTTTGAATGGAATTTTTAATACTGTGCTGCACATAACGATCACCTTGATAGTGTCAGTTCAGCCTCTGAAGTTCATTTCTTGTATTTGTGTCATTGGTTGATCCTTATTAATTTAGTTAATGTGTTAATGGGCCAAAACAAAACCCAAACCAAGGATGGTTCAAGAGCCGCTTATAATGTCACAGGTGACAACAAAGACTGGCTCTATCTGGGAAAAAAACAAGAAGACACATTTTATTTCCACAACATAAAATCTCCTAGCACAAAGACATATAGAGGTGAATCACACATTCTTGCATAACTGGGCCAAACTGCTACTGCCATCCCCTCAGGCGAAGGAAACCTCTATCAGTTCCTTAACTTATGGAGATGTGATATCCATATTTGAATCCTTGCATCAATTCCTCAGGGCCAGTTCCCTGTTCCATGTGTTTCCAAGCCACTCTTCTGTCCTGCCACACTGATTCCCAGAAGCCACAAACTGGGACTGTCCATTTCAGGACACTGCAGGCATAGCCTTTGCTCCACTGATGTCTGACGTTCCAAGCTCCCACTCCCTCTCCATTTGGCATGTTCCAAGTTCCAGTGACACATGCCTCTTTCCTGAATAAAACTAGACAAACTCCCAACAAGAAATGGGAAGGAGGAAACTGCAAACTAGTAGTACCAGTTATTTTTAATTTACACGTAAAATGCCCACCTTGTTCACAGAGGTGCTGACTGACCAGGCTGAAGCTAAGGGAGACATTAGAGTTCCAAGGTGCTTATCAAAAGTTGCCAGAGTAATTCCTGATACCTCAGGCTAAGACCTGCCAAATTCAGGTATGTCTCCGTACTATTTTAAACTTGACTTAGAACTGAATTTGGAGAACATTCTGATTGTGACTTCAGATTAGAATGTGTATGTAAAAGTGGATGATAATGCATTGATTAACACTGTATGTGAGCACAAATGTAGTTGCAGAGAGAGTTTGTCTAAAGCATATTATTCTAAAAGAGCAGTGTGCCTCTTGGGTTTTTGCAGCCTAAGCCAGGTCAAAGTCATTACTGATGTTGTGCACAAAGCTCTATTGTAAGTTGCATTAAGTACAGGTATCCTTTTGATACTTCTGCCTAGAAATATTTTGCATTCACCAATCTGTAGGAGGTCACAGGCTGCTGGGGAGGTGACAAATCAAATACCCATGCTACACACAAGGCATTGTCTGTTCTGGCCAACTGTGTAACTATGGTGTTCAGACACAGACTATGTGATTTTTAAGTTACCTTGAGGTTGTTGACAATGTCATTTACTGCTGTCACTTAATGTCACAAATTCTGACAAGATAACTGTGTTTGGATAAGGCAAAGGGAGGAGGAAGAGTTGCTTGTCTTTATCAATACTCCAGATGGCTCTATCCTTCTCCCCTTTGGCTTCAGTGGTTTGTGTCATACAACAATACAGATTTCCATTTTTCATTTTCATTTCCATAAGAGGCATCCCTGAAAGGGACCACCCTCTTGTTTGTAAAAGCCCATCTGTGCAAAGTGTTTGGCAGAGTTGTGGTTGTGTCTTGGTCACCTGTCACGTTTTTTTTCAATTTCTTTTCCAATTGCACCATTTATTTTCCAGTGCATCACTTTCCATGTATTAAACACTCCAGTTCATAAGATTGCTATTGCCTTGACTATTTTATTCCTGCACAATGAATATGGTGATTACAGGGACATGCCACACATGTTAACCTGATGCTAATCCCAGAACACACTTTGGGGAAAAGCATTACACCATTCCCAGTTGCAAATGAGAGAAGAATGAACTTGTAGGATTTAAACAGTTGTTGAAAACTCTGTCTTCGGTTTGACCCCCATCATGTGGCTTCTTACTTCATTTGACTAAAGGAAAATTGATGGTTAAACAATTATGCATGTTTTTAAAAGTCACTACAATCTTGCAAAGGGTTCTTTTGTTTGCTGTTGGTGTAGTTCTCTTTTCGAGTTAAAACTTTCACCGTTTCGATTCATAGTGCTTCTTCTGATAGGAAACTACCTATAGCTTGTGAATAAACACACATAACTTCTAGTAGCTGTTTACTTCAATTGTACAAGGGAAAACAGTGTTGAGGATTCTCTATCATATCCTCATTCGTGAGTGACTTCTTCCTAACAATTAAGAAGCAATTAATGTTCTTCATTGAAAGGGAAGAGAAAATAATTTCGTGTCACTACGTTTGTGATTTCATGAATAAAATTCACACAAAGTCATTCTTGACTCTTTCAAAGATGATAAATATTTCCTCCATTCCCCTGTAAAAGATCCTTTCTCAGTTGTTTTGGCTTCTGTGATCTTAAGCCAGCAGACTGTCTCTTTTTTTAAGGTTGGAGGTTAATTGGACAAAGCATTTCTTCTTTGACATTTCAAAGTCTTCTATCTGATTTTTCACTTTGTGGAAAGTCTTTGAACTTCTCTTAGAATGTCAGATCTCTAAAAGGGCTTCATTCAAGGAGCCCAAACTTTTTTTTTTGCCCTACTTCAGGGGCTGGGGCAATAAATGATTTTTAGGTTTGCCTCTGAAAAATGTGCAGCCAGTTCTACCTCCTTCAGAAAAAAAATGACCTTTTGGACCGGCGCATAAATGAAGGAACAACACGCGTGAAGGCTGTCAAAAGTGTTTGTGTGTGGCCACCAAAGGGGACCTCTCTGGAGCAAATGAGAGAACTGGGGATTGTAAAAGCCATCACTGAGGCAGCTGCTGGGAATTCCTGTCAGTGACGTAGATCAGAGCGTTGTGCTTTTGTAGCCCTATAAAGAGTTACTGGGAGAGCAGTGGCTCCTCTGGGGGATTAGACGTAGCCTACAACATGCACTTGGATGTTGATACCAGCAGCCTTCTAAGAGGGGCAGAGGATGTGGCAAGAGTACCTGATTGGCTTTTTGTGGCAAGAAGTGGAAGAAATAGTGCCTCTTTCTAATGGGCTTGAGGGAATTGCAAGATTAGGCAGGAGTGGAATAACTTTTGGGTTTTTTTTATTTTTAAATACTGAAATGGAATTTTTAAGGCCTCAGGAAATGTGGGATTATATGGGACACGGTTGGACTCCATGATCTTAAAGGTCTCTTCCAACCAAAGCGATTCTATGTGTTTTTAGAAGTTGATCTTACAAATAATCCCTTTCACACCAAGTTGGCCTGTTTCTGTAGAAGAATCATGTATTTTGGAAATACGTTTTTATTAGCCAGAGTATTTTAAGTCTCTTTTGCAAACATTCCATAGATGCTGTATTTTGTAGTTGTGATAGGATCTGACAGGGTAGCTACTAATAGTGATGTACTTCTTTAATCTGTGTTTTCTGATGTGGATCTTTTATCTTGTTTCTGAAATAGATTTTTTTCTTATTATTTGCTACACTTTTTTTTTCTGGCCATCTTTGGCACCCAATAACCCATAGAGAATTTCGTTTAAGACAAAAGAGTGAGCCCAGCAGAAAATAAGTGGAGCCTTCTCCTGTGAAAGTTATAATTGAGGTTATGGCACAGCATATTGCCTTTGGCTGAGTTCTATTACTGAGAAACTGAATCCATGATTTTGAGCCTGCTGCAGTGTAAGCAAAATGAATTAATTATTAGAGACATAAGAAGGGAAAGAGCTAGCTGCTTCGTGAGTGAAATACGATGTATTGACTTTTGGAAAAAGAGAAGAGCAGAGCAAACAACTTAGTAATGAATAATCCACTGTCACGTAACTAATGACTTCTCTACAGATCCACAGGAGTTTTTTGTCTGGTTGGGTTGGCTCTCCAAAGTCTATCAAAGATTTCTTGGAAAAATCTGTTTTTGTGATGTTTGAATCTTGTTTTGGATGTAACTGTGACTGTCTTCTCAGGTATCAAGCCTCTAGTATCACTGTTAGTTGGCCTTAAATAGATTTTAAAAGTAATTATGAGAGCCTCTCACCTGAAGCAAAGTGGAAAAGAAAGAATCAAAACGTACTATTTTGATAAATTAGAGGCAGATACTGGCCTAATTAATAAAACATTCTATGTTTATTAATTAAAGACCATGGAATCTTAATCATCTGCTGAATTGTCTTTCTTACATAAGGTCACAGTGTACTTTAATTTTACAGTTTTTATTTTGTATCTGCTTTAAAACAGTAGTTGTTTGTAGTCTTGCATGGTGTCTCTTTCAAGTTTAGGTCCCTATAGATAAATGACCAATGTGTGTTTGGGTTTTCCTACATCTGCTGATGTAAGTTGACAACTTAGGAGGGATCTTGTAGAAATCACAAGGAGAAGGGACTATTAGGTGCCTGTCTTGCACTTGGTTAGGTTGTTGTTTACATTTTGTGGCTTCTGCAGTTTTGGGCTTGGTTGTTGGATTTTTTAGTTCTTCTTGAGCTGCATTATTCCAGTAAGGCTTCAGTGAGGCCATTATTCCTTGTCTGAGGGATTAGGAAAGCTGTGACTCTCCATACAGTGCCCAAAAGTGAATTTTTAATTTACTTTCTGTATCCTTATGTCTCGCGGTTCCAAAACGTTTGATGATAGGAAGATGCTCTGGGAATATCAACAAGTGGATAAGATCAGACCAGTCTCTCTTTACTCTGATAAAAGAGGGTGAATCTCAGAATCACAGAATATCTTTGGTTGGAACAGACCTTTTAGGATCATCAAGTCCAGCCAGTGTTGCCAGGTCACCCTTAAGCCATGTCCTTCAGCACTACATTTGTCTGACTTTTAAACACCTCCAGGGATTGTGACTCAAACACCCTCAGCAAACTATTCCAATGTTTTGTAACCCTTTCAGTGAAGACATTCATCTCAACATCCACCCTAAACCTTTCCTGGCACAGCTTGCAACCAATTCCTCTTGTCCTCATGCTAGCCACTGGGGAGAAGCTGTCCCACTTCTCACTTCAACCTCCTTTCAGGTAGTTGTAGAGAGTGATGATAAGGTCTTCTCTCAGCCTGCTAGGCTAAACACTCCCAGGTCCCTCAACAGCTCCTCACAGGACTTGTGCTCCAGACCCTTCACAGGCTTTGCCTTCTCTGGACATGTTCTACCATCTCAATGTCCTTCTTGTAGTGAGTGGCCCAGAACTGAACACAGTATTCAAGGTGTTGTCTCACCAGTTAGGTCACAGATTTGCATGGTGCTTTTAAGATTATGATTAATACCCTTATCAGCTTGTTTTGCTCGCCAAAGTCATTTTTACATAAAAGAGGGATGCACTTGTACAACTCTCATTTATATACCTGCTATCATTTTCACCCTGTGTGAAAATCTGTCAGAAAATAAGAAAGGGCAAGTGTTACTTTCTAGAACCTTTGCTGTGTCAAAACCATCTGTGGTGGTGTGACACAGAAGAGCTCTGTTAGCAAAGTAGTTAGCATCCATGCTACAGCAGCTAAGAGAATAACTTCTAAAAGCTCTTGACCTGAAGCCAGCTTTAAAATAACCTCAACACACAACCTGTCTATTGGGTCAGAATATGAATTTAGTCGAAAATCAGTTGGACTTAGGTATTTGAAGTAGAGAGCTTTAAACCCGATGTGGTTTAAATGAAATAGTACAGATGTTGGAAATGTGTGTATTAATACGTGCAAAATTTGATTCAGATTGAAATTGTTAGAACGATGGAAGTAGGAACAGTGATCTCTCATGTTCTTCCACCAATAATGCTTGTTATTTTTATGACAGACTCTAGCTTGCCTTTCTTTTGGTGCTCCTAACAACCTGAATTGCAAATTATGGCGTAGCTCTAGGATGAGATGGATCAAAGTGCTTTTTATTACTGTTTCCTGGAAAAATGTTTTGAGCAAACCGGGTAATGGAGATAAATTACATAGTACGGTGTGCTGGCCTTCAAAGTGATCTTTCTGTTATGACTTCTGATAAAACAAAATTGTATGAGACTTGTGTTAAATGATAAAACAAATGAATAATTACAGAGTGTAAAGAAGAAGAAAAAGAAAGCATCTTGGCTAGTTAAATAAATGCAACAGAAAAACCACAAAGTTGAGTGGGTTTTTACTTGACTATGTTTGATAGAGCAAGTCCAGTCTACAGGAGGACTACTAAAAGAAACAAAGGTTTAATCTTGAAGGAACCTGAAAAACTGGTGGATAAAAGCCAATGGCTTACCAGAAGCCTGCAGCCTTCTGTATCAAAGTGCCTGTATCACAATTTTGGAAGCAGTTTAAAGGCTAAAGTTCCCCACATCCTTCTACAAAATTTACCAGCTTTGAAAAAACTAAATTCGTTGTCTGTGCTGCCTCAGATGGAATGTGCATTTGCTCAGGGTTGTTGAATGCTCCCAACTCTCACTATATCCTTCTGTCTTCCAGGTATTTGTAACAGAGACATCCTCAGCCGACAGTAGGGTTTTATTTTAAAGAAAGTTTTACTTTCATGAATGTCTTTTGTGGCCTTTGGAATCCCATAATGCTTCACATTCTGTCCCATTTTTTCACTGTTTAATGAAAATCTGAGTCCCCTTCATTTTCTTTTGTTTGGGATGATCTTCAACCTCCCTGCTGCCTGTTGTATTTGATTCCATTTGTTGCATATGAAGAGCCAGTGAACAGCTGCTACTTAACCATCTTCTCCAGACCACTCAGGATGCTCCAATTCTTCCTCACAATTGTAATGGTAATAATAATGAATATAGTTGATATTTTAAAATATTTTATGCTAATTAATGGAAGAGAGTGGGGATTTTGATATATCTCGTGGTTTCTACATATTGATTAGAGCTAAAAGCTGAGTTCTTGGACCTTTCTATGGCATTTGAAGGAAAACGAGATGGGATTGTGAGAAGAGGGTAGTGTCAGTGTGTTCCTATAAACAACTCCAGGGACATACCTTTGATCTGCTCTTGTGGTTTATATTGCACCCAGGAAGCAGCCAGCACTCTGTTCTCCAAGGTGAGCTGTACTTGTGCTGCTCTTGGGAGAGAGGGACATTGTTTACACAACAACTATCCTTTCTTTTTTATGTAATGCTGCTGCTGCTGTGGTCAGCTCCTTTCTCAAAAGATATCACTGTAGTTTATTTCCATCTATTTTACATCTCACATGTTCTGCTTTACATCTGCCTTTATGTAATTTGCTGTATGTTTGCCTTAATATATTGGCTGTAAGAGAGGCAGACACCCCTCTTAATGTCATTAGAGCATGTCTCCTGGAATAGTAAACCCTATAGTTATCTATGGGATGGAGTCATTCTAAGCACTGGTAGAGACATACAGAAACCTCCATTACTGGATAAGCTGTTCTTTCTAGCTGGCATCAGCCAAGTTGCACAGGAAACCACATTAATAAAATACATTGCACGTTAGACAGTGGTCAGCAAAGACAGGTCAGCACCATATGTGTGCCTCCTTCTGATCTGTATGCCTCTGTGTCCTGCCTGGCTTGTTTAGATGATGTAGATAAGCTTCACAAGCTTCTCAGAAGCCCTCAGTGTCTTCCGTAAAATCTGATGATTTACCATCTGATGATGATGGTTTATTTGAGAAGGATGGCAGGCAGAACAGGAAAGGGTTAAAAGTAACACTGAGAAAAAAGAATGTTCATGAAACAGGCTGTTACCCTTCTCCTGTGATCCTTCTCTTTTCATAACAAGTTGCCCCAGTGAGGATATGCTGTTCTATTTCATAGATAAATGTGTTTTCTAAATTTCCAAGTAAATATTTCAAAGATTTCTTTTAAAGCAGAAGAGTGATTGACAAAGGGACACAGCCCCAGTTCAGCAAAGCACTTGGAGAACCCTGGTAAAAAAAGAGCTCATACAGTTCTCTAGGGGTCCAATTTAAATCTCCATTTTCCTTGTAACTGGTATCACATTCTCCTGAAAATTCCCAAGGTTTAGCACAAACCTTCCTTTGCCTTCACTACGACTTCGCAGCACCGGAAGAAGAGGTGTTGGACTGGCTTCGCAGAGTCCAATTTGGAAGAATTTAGAGACATTTGAGCTGTGGCCTTGAGCTCTTCCCTTTTCAATTTATTTGTGCTTAGCAGTTTGAAAATTGGTCTTTGGGCCCTGAGGATGGATATATTTAGTCTGTTAATTGTGGGACACCCACGCTGTTAGAGCACAGTTGGCCTTTACCACCGAGGTAGAACATGCTGTATTCAACAAGGCTTTTGAGCTCTCTCTTGGATTTTAGGATGTCATGCTCTGGTGACCAGACTGTGAGGATCTTCATTTGCCTTTCAGTGTGAGTTTATGGACCTGAGCCAAATCAAGTTCACATACTCTCCTGATGCAATATGTGCATGGGTGTGGAAGCAGATAGAAGTTCTGGCTTTCCTGTAATGGGATAATGGGAAGTCTGTAGGGAACGGGACAATAATATCCCCGTTATGAATGGGCCTAGGAAATGAGTTTCCAGTTTCACTAAAATAAATCTTCTGTATGCCCACTCAATTTACTATCCGCTGTGTCTCTGGGTCTGTACTAAGAAGTGCCTCTGCACTTGTCTAGACTGATTAAGATTTGTATAAATAGATGCTTTCTGTATGAAATGTATTTTGACTCTGTATTGATGTTGGAATATGTTACTCTCTTAGCCTTTAAAAGCTGAACAAATTTAAATACAATGATGGTTCATTTTTACAAGGTGATATAATTGGGTTAATATCTTAATCTGGCAGTTTGGAATTAGATTACACATACCTGTATGCCCAAAATTTGATTAGAGAAGATCAGATTTTCCATTCCATTCATGCTTCTTGTGACCTTTGCATATTCCGTCTCATTGCCTAGAAGGAGCCAGTTCAGACCAGCCGTTCCAGCTCTGGTGGTGTCACTCATTCCTCCCTGCAGTTGTTTTTTGTCTGCATTATTTTCTTAGTCCGAGAGAACATTTGTTTTCCCTTAATATTGCTAAACAAATTTCCTGTAGGAATGGCAGTAACATGAAGAGGGGTTTAGTACTCCTTTGGTAGGTGGCTCTTACAACTATTTCCTGACAGGAAAGGAAAAATAGATGAGTTTAGAGATAATACCTTTGGGTAGTGTTTGCTGAACAGACTTATTTTGCTTAGCACTTCTTGGAGTTTGTCCTTTTAAAAAGAGTAGTTTAGAATTGCTTTTCTGTGGCAAACAGCACCACAGTCAGATTGGTTGCAAAAACCTGCCCAGTCACCATGGGGGCAGAAACTTTTGGCACCAGGGCATCAGAAACAGAACAGATCCTGACAGAACCCACGTCTGAACATACTAAAATTATTAGCACTGCTTCCCTGCATGAGTAGAAGCTGCAGTGACAGTGCTCTCTGCTTCATATAAAGTAGGTTCAATGACAGAAAATCACAAAACAGCTAATGAAGCCCAGCTTGTCGAGTTTTGTGCAGGGGCTCATACGCAGTAGTCATTCTTTAAGTATTTTATACCACTAATTGTTACTGATCTGCATGTATTGACCAACAGATTTATTTAATCTGGAGTGGTGCATGATTTACAAAAGCTAGATGCTGACTATCCTAGTTCCACAATGAATACTAGATAGTTCGTTGACTAGAAAAAAGCCTGGTTTGATTGTTGTACCAGAACCTCTTCCCTGCTCCACAGAAGGTAGAGATTGTGACAGACCCAGGAGCAAATGTTTTTAGTGCACCCCTTGACCTCTGTTTTCTGCTGCTGGATGAAATGGAGAGCAGCAGTGAGAGGATCAGTTTGGTCCCCATGTGTTCATCACAGAGCTGGGTTCTCATCTGCTGTTTCAGAGAGAAACTTGAACTGCTTGAATAAGACATGTTTAAATTGCATTTCAGTCTGAGGGGATGCTCATTACAAGAGCAAATTGTTGTCCTGTAGCTTATCCACAGTAAATTTGAATCTTACACAGTCTGATAAAGAAGCAAGGTATCTGCTTCCAAAAGAAAAAAATCTTAGGAAAAGAGGGATGCATGAAAAGGCTTTCGAAAAGCCTTCCACTTCCACAAAGATCAAGGAGTCTGGTTTCTCCCAGGGGAAGGGAGCTTTGCTCTATCATTTATATTTTCTGTTTGTTACAGAGCACTGCCTATGTTGCTTCCACCTAGATCTTACCACACACACGCACTCTTACTGTCCGCCTGCTCGTTCTTCTAGTAGTTTATTCTGCTTTTGGCCATTTTGGTGTCTCTGTGGAATTGTGCTGCCTTGTGTTGATGTGCCTCCACGGCATGCTGCTTCACAGTTGCTCTTTTTCACTCTTCAAATATTAAAATATTGCCCTGGGACCACCGGGTTACATTTGTGATCTGTTCATGATAAAGCACACTAAATTAATCCTAATTAATTTATTGCCCCTTCTGGTTGACAAACTTACATATGACTAATGTAAGTGTTGACAGCAGTTTCAAAGCTTAAACGCCAATTGCTGTTGGAGAAAAAAAAAGGAGTTTAAGTTAACCACAATTCAAATTGAATGTAGTCAAGTTTAACAATTCAATAGGCTGTTTAAATACAGCATCAACTTAATAGATCTGGAAGCCTCTAATGTTTGGATGAACAAATTAACACATTAGTGCTCATTATTTAGGCTTTTAAGGGTAAGATCATAGAATCATCAGGGATTGGAAGGCACCTTGAAACTTCATCTAGTTCAATCTCCCTGCCACAGCAGGACACCTAGACCAAGTCACAGAACAGAACATTATGGACTGGAAGCGACCCAACCCAGAAGTATCATCCAGTCCAATCCCCCTGCTACAGCAGGATCACTCAGACCAAGTCCAGGCAGGTTTCAAATGTCTCCAGAAAAGACGACCACAGAAACCCCCCGGGCAGCCCCCTCCAGTGCCCCATCACCCTCACTGGGAAGAAGTTATAGAATCAGGGTTGGAAAGGACCACAGGATCATCCAGGTCCAACCCCCCTGCCATGGGCAGGGACCCCCCCACCCTAGATCAGGCTGGCCAGAGCCTCATCCAGCCTGGCCTTAAGCACCTCCAGAGATGGGGCCCCAACCACTTCCCTGGGCAACCCATTCCAGGCTCTCCCCACTCTCACGGTGAAGAACTTCCTCCTCACATCAAGTCTAAATCTCCCCATCTCCAGCTTTGCTCCGTTCCCCCTAGTCCTGTCACTGCCTGTCGCAAGATAATGCCAAAGCTGAAGGCTGGCAAAAGTTATTTTTTAAGACATATTCATCATCCCTTTTTTTATGATGAGGAAGTGCAGTAGCCTTTCTGTTACATGAGGAATTGTTGTGTGTTCGGTGGTAGCTGCTCGGTGTGTTGCAGTGGCGTGTCTCATGCAGGTGCTGTGTGAGGCTGATCGATGTGCCCTGGCATGCACACAAGGAAGTTTATAGAAGTTCAGTTTATGTTCTAGTACAGGTGAACTGCTCCAGGTCACTTTCAGACTGCAGGGCCCATTAGCAGGGAATTTATTCAGCAGAACCAGTGACAGTAAGATGCAGTGTTCACTTCTGGTTTTATTTCTTAATTTGTTTGTCCATGCTGTCCACTGCAGTGCAAACTGTATGTGTGTATTTTCTATCATAAAACAGCTTTGCAAGGATTATTTCAACCTTTAGTCAAAATTAAGTACCTTAATCATATTTGTACTACTGGTATTGTGTTATACTGTACTATAGCTTTATGTCTGTTGTCTGCAAGGAAATACAATTGAAATTAATCTCAGAATTTCAGTCATCTCGAAATTCCCCATCCTGTACAGGTTTTTATTGTTGATACAGCGCCTTTTGTATATAAGTGAGTATTGAAATTTACAGTGTTGACCAATGTATGATTTCAGAGAGAAAAAAGAACCAAATGTAAGCTTGTCTAAGGCAGGGACTGCAACTGTATGCGGATACTGCAACGATGAATTAATTGCGTGCTTGCACCTTGGATGTTTCTAGAAAGGTTTTCTCACAGAAAAGAAATAACCTCAGAACTTGAAATTATCCGTATTTGGGCAGTGAAAATAATTTGGGGGCTCAGAAAGACTGTACAGGAAGACTCAAAAGAATGTTTTCTTCATAGAGGAGGGCAGAGAAAACATTGAACGGTTTTTGTACAGCAACACGAAGGAGAGAGCCTAGTTGGTGCCTGAGGAGAAAGGTAGGGGGAATGTAATGAAACTGGACAGGCTACAGAAAGCAACAGCTTATATTAAAAATATATAGTACTTAATTAGCTACAGATCTAAAATATTAAACCAAGCCTTTAAAATAAGTAAAAGCACAAGGTGAGAGGGGAGGTACTGGGATTAGACCTTTGTAGGGTCAAAAGTTACGCGTGGAGGGAAAAGCTTCTCAAGTTACTAGGAATTCAGTCAAAGGAATGAAACCGGTTTCCTTTGGGTAGCTGTCCATTGTCACCAGAACATCCCCAACTGATTAACTGCAGATCCTTACTTTCTCCTCCCCTGGACAGCACAAGAGACCCTTACCTTGCCTGAATCAAAAGGCTTTGGCTTGGTTTAGGCATGATTTGATTGATCATGCTGTGAGTGAGATGTGATTGATTGGCTGCATGCTGCCAAACGGGGTGTATAGCTGTTGGCTACAGTCTGTCTTTCCCTCAGCAGATGCATAAATGTAGGTGTTCCTTTAGGTGTGACAGCGGGCTTTCATGATACTCTGGGAGTATAACTGTCTTGTAGACATTCATGCCATTTCATTTTGATTTTGATGAATTTGGCCAAAAGGTTCAAAAGCGCTGGAGCACTGCCTTGGGGGAAAGAGTGAGAGACCTAGAAAGCAATGGTGGTGAGGACTGTGTTGAAGCCTTATGGGTAAGAATCTTAAGAATCAGGAGTAAGGCCAGCAAGAGTGATTTTGTGGTGGGAATCTGTTACAGACCACCCATAATCTTAGTTCTGTGGTTCTGTGATCTAGGACTTTTCAGCTTGGAGAAGAGAAGGTTGCAACAGGACTTAATCACTGTATATAAATACATGAGTGCTGGGTGTCAAGAAAGAGACAATCTCTTTTCACTTTCTCCCTGTGATAGGACCGGGGCAATGAGTTTAAGCTGGAGCACAAGAAGTTCCCTCTCAGTATGAGAAAAAAATTCTTTAAGGGTTACTGAGCACTGGGAAGAGCTGCCCAGGGACATTGTGGAATCTACTTGTCTGGAGACTTTTAAGACCCGTCTGGATGCATTACTGTGTAACCTGTCTTAGGTTTTATTACCCTGCTGGAGCGGGGCTGTTGGACTTGATGACCCCTGGAGGTCCCCTCCAATCCCTAATGATCTGTGTATCTGTGTCACCTTTTGGGTGGTGGAAGAAGAAAGCTATCATAGCCAGAGCAGTCACTGAGCCGTCTTACTATGTGAAACTACACCTAAATGAGAAAACCTGGGGTTTGCAAGTAATTAAAACGACTCTGCTTTAGGGCAAAGGACGAACTTGAATTACATTCACAATGTAGAGAAAATGTTTATCTTGAAGCGTAACGTTATCCCTTAACTGTGTCCATCTGGATTTCTTGCGTCTTCTTCAGAAGCATCTGGTATTGGTCGTAGTCAGTGAAATGATACTGAAAAAGTCATGTTTAGTAGAGCTTAGAAATATTCTTGTTCTAAGCAATTTTGTTGTACATGTTGATAATCATATTCTATGTTGTCTACAGTTAAATTTTAAATCAAAAAGCATTCAGAACTAGGGATGGCCTGTGAAGGGAAAGTGCTACCTTGCTACCTTCTTTCTTAAATCATGGCTGAAGAGCACACTGGAACAGCAGTCACTGACGTTTGAACATAGCATATGTTATGTGCTCATCCAGCTCTCTACCCTTATGAAAAAAAGGGGGGGGAGGGGGCTAAAAAAGATGCTGACAGGCCAGCAGAGTTTTTGTGGTGTGTGATATGTGCCAATTTTCCAATGATGCAACAAAGCCATCTGCTTTCACATTTATCAAAGGTCAGTACTTATGAATTCTAGCAGCACAGCTGAATTGATTCACTGACATGAAGGTAATTATGAGCTCAGGTCAGAGTCAGGATGAAGGTACAGCAGGGAAAAAATCTGTATTATGATGCCAATCCTTTATACTGTCTAGACCATGCAAAATGGACCTGTTATTAAATTCGGTGTTCTCTTCAGGGTGTATGGACTTAGGTATCCCCAGAACTACCAAGTTTTTGAGCAAAATCATTGACTTCTATTTTTTGATGCAACTCCTGGTAATTAAAAAAGCTGGGAAACCCGATAGATTGCTTTGAAAAGGGAACGGTCTAGCAGATGCCTTTCTCTCTCTGATTAACCCATAAAGCAGTTCTCAATTAAATTTTTAATTCTTCCAAACATATAGATTGTATAATTACATGTGTGTGTTAAAATTCATTGATGTAATTAATTTTCAGTACCTTTATGAAATTATATTTTTTCAGTTAAATTTTCATTAGCCTCTCATATAACCAGGTTTTGCTCCTCAGGTTTACACATTTGTTTCTAGTTAATCTAGAATTAGAGACTCTTTTTGTGGACATTTAAAAAGATGAGGGTGTGTTTTTTAGAAGCATCACAGCCATATGTCAATCTCTCCCTGTAAACAGAGGAATCATAGCTTCATAGTGAAATGTGTTTTAAGACTGAAGCAATGTACTGGTATCCAGACACGGTCTACCCTCTTTTGTGAGGTTGTGACAGAGAGAGAGAGAGACAGACTGACTGTAGAGGATCAGAAATTCCTTGATGTTACTGTATTTTTATTCACTAATACTATTCCATTATTTTACTTTGTTGATACCGTTCCCATCTTTCTGATGAAGAAAACTCAGTTTGACTTACTGGACACAACATAAAGGTGAAAGCGTAACTAAACAAGGTGCTGGTATCCTTTCCTCAGTGAATCTCCTGTGCTGGTTTGCCCATGAAATGTCAGCTAAGTGCTTTGCAGACATTACTTTCTCTGTAACACAGGGTTTTTCTAGGAGTCTTAAAAGAGAAAGGCTTAAAATTCAATAACTTGCTCTTGAGCTTGGGTTTGTGTGACATGCCCCGCTTCTGCTTCTTCCGGAGGAATGAAGGGAGAGATTTTCTGACACACTAGTCTCTGCTCTTTAAAGCTAGAAAGGAAAGATTATTTTTCTACATTGTTCATCATGATCCTTTGGAGAGGAAGCTTATGTAGTCTTGAAATTTGTGAAGAACTATTCCTCCATCCCAACTTGAACTCTTATGGGAACAATCTTTCCGCAGTCAGCACCATCCAATAGTTCCCTTTCAACAAGTAAACATTCAGAGGTATTGATTACTTTTCTTGCTTTCTTCTTCTGCTAATTTGCTCCAGCAAGACAAAAATTAAATCTGTTGCTAAGGCTTATGTTTCCTCAGCAGATTGAGACCCTTGCTGAGGAAGCATATGTCATCTTGCAACTTAGTCAAACCCCAGAATGTTTTAAAAGACAAACACTTAGCAAGTCACCCATTTTTGTCCTTTACATTGTGAAAAACTACCCATTCCTCTCATCAGCGTTTTCATTTTGACACTGCCTTTGCCAGCTGACAACACTCACTCCGTGTACTTCAATTACTCTTGTAGAAAACTCTTATGGTGTGGAAGACGCGTCAGGGTAACACTCCATCAGTCAGAACTGAGTGGAAGTTTTGCTGTGGACTTCAGTGAAGTTAGGATTGTATTCATTATTTTTTAACACTGTTAAGTGGAGAGAGAAACTCTTCCTGTCAGTAACCATTAGTTGTGGAAGTGCGCAGGAATTATTACGAGAACTTTAATGTCCCAATAAATCAAAATGGTTCAAGTTATGAGGGCAGCCTCACAGTGACAAGCCGGGGCATCCTGAGTCCTTTCGCTGGTTTTCAACATTCATTTCTTCTCTCCATACAGCCCACTGTCTACTACTTTTGGGAGAAGGGAAAGGAGCACAAAGGGGGATGAAAAAAGCCAAACATGCACAGCAAAGTTAAAACTGTCATGATCATTTTTTACAGATATAAAGGGTAACCATTAAACCGTGGTTGAATACAGTGCTGCAAAATACAGCTATTGAATGGTTTTACTTCTTGGCTTTTTTCTTTTCTCTGTAAAATTTCTGCTCGATTGGCTAGGATTCAGTGAAACCTCTCATTAGGGCACCATGGTTCATTAGAGCTTAAAGAGGCATCACTGAAAATTGAATTGACTGTGCTGTGATTCTCCAGTTGCTGTGATCAGTGATCGTCTGACGTTACACTACATCCTTTGCATGTTGTAGTTTGAAAATTGTCACATTTTCAGGTGTTGATTTTTGTGCTTTTATGCTGAAAGAGCATTTTATTTTGAAACTGGGGGTAGCTTTCCCAGCAGAGCCCTGGGTCTGTGTCCTGATCCTTCAGGTGATTGGTGATGGGAGTGCCTTTTTTCTTGTCTTCTGGTTCCATCTCTCAGCAGACAGCAAGCTCCCCTACAGAGGGTAGCAACTCTCCCACCTTGGTGGAAGGGGGTGGGGGAAGAGGCCTGGCCACGCTGTGCATGGTGGAATCACAGCCCCTTTGGTGGGATTGGGACCTGGCTGTGGAGTCAGCTGCTGAGGTTGCCCTGGGGTGACGGTCAGACATGGCTTCCCCTTCCCTCACTGATGGTGGAACACAGAAGAAACCCTTGGACTGTAGCCAGCACCAGCTTGTTCTGGTTCCTGGCAGCAGGCTGAAGCACCAAGCTGTTGCTCCCACACATCACTGCTGCAGCCTGATTGCCTTTGAAGATGTCAAGAAAAGTGGTGAGCTCTTAACCGTCTCCCTTACTAGAGCTTTAACCACAGGAGAGAATAAAAGGGAGGAGAAATCCCTGGAGCAGGCTCGGAAGCAGCCTGTTTACCACAACAGGAGTTACCCCACACAACCAGCACTGTTAAAAGGTTGTCCCCAAGCCTGGATCTGACAGTAGATCCTGTTTACTCCTCCACTGAAAGACTGGGAGACTGGGAGAAGCCTCTGATCTAAGAGAAAGTCATGAAGTACTGATCTAAACCTTTGGCAAACACAAAGAGCCTGGGGATCTGTTGTGTTTGTATCTGAGATGCTGTTATGGCCTGAAGATCAGTGAGTATCCGCTGGCCCTGGTCCCACTATGAAACACTCCAAGATACGGAGGGGAGTTAGAAGCAAGCCTACAATGTCAGAGGGGACTGGTGTCTGCAGGAGGACTAGACAAGGGACTTTTCCAGAAGCATCATGATATAAGAGGGCCTCAGGAGCCCTACCAAGTTCTATGAAGTAAAATACATGGAAAGGGATGGTATCCAGTTTAAGAAACCAGTGACTATATTGGTGGGAACAAGAACAGAAATGTTTTCACATGTGCAAGCACTGAGAGTTCTCCTTGAGAGGGACAGCTGTATGTATAAACAGGGTTTGCTGGTGAAACAGAGGGGACACCATGTCATGAGAGATGATGGTACAGATAACCAACCTTTGCTCTTGAGTTGTGATGATGATGTGACTGTATTTGACCTATGAACCGGTTCTCTTTTGCCCTTCAGTTAAAAATATGACATTTTGCAAAGTTATTGATCCTTGAAATGGCAATGCCAGAGCCCTTCTTAGCAGGCAGAAAGAAGCTCATTCAAGGAATGAGATCTTCCCTGCCTCCAAAGGTGCAGAGGACCTCCACAGAAGAGCTCCCGTGGAAGAGAAATATGATATAAGAGGTCCTTGAAACAGGGAGAAATCTCTTTTGTCTGTTTGTGTCAGACCTGGCTGAATGTGCTGGTCCAGGAATTGAGTCAGATGCTCTCGCAATATGGACGGTGGAGGTAGTCATGCCACACAGTGTCCAGCTGTGGTAAGGCATCAGTAGCTCAGTACGTCATGTCATTTCCCACTTTACTCAGTGCTAGACCTTGCCCTGCCTTAGCTGAAGACTGCTGTAATAACTTAAAGCATGATGACAGGATTTTCCCAACTGGTGTTAGAAGAAATATTTATAATAATAAATTATAATATTTATTTAGTTTATGCATATAACAGTCAGTTAATTTCCAAAAAAATTGAGGGTAATACATAGCTACAATTGAAGTGGGGAGTGAGATTCTGAATTGGATGAGCTGAATTGGATTGTAGAGAACTTTCAATCTTCTATTGTGAATATCAATGTTGTTTAAAGTTGTTACTATCAAGCCTCAGAAAGAATAGTTGCCATTATCACATAAACCTGGGTTTATCTCAAATAACAGAGAGCAAGAAACAATGATAATCTCCATCTTAATCTGTGTAGTCTGTGAAATGAGACATTGTGCAAAGTTACAGTTTTTTTCTCTCTGAGGAGCTAGAGCACGCTGATGCAGTGACATACATTTAATCAGAAGGAATGTGTTTAATAAGAAGGAATTATGTGACAAAAAAATGTGTCTAAATGACAGGGAAACTGCTTACGGACATCAAGACACAAAATTTACACTTTCTATTCCATTTCTGTGAAATGAGCATTTAAAGGTCAGGAAGAAAGGCTAGTATTTGCATTTAAATTGAGATATTTTAGGTTGAAATGGTGATTGGTGACCTCTGTCCTGACTCAAGTGGGTTTTTGTTTTGTTTTTTAGGACTTAGAATGAGGCATCCATGGAAAAAAAAGGTGAAAATACTACAAATCAGTAAAATGCTGAAACCAGCTCTTGGGCTCTCTTTTATTGCTACCTATTTGCACATACTAGGTTTCAGCAAACTCTGTGCTTTCTGTAGTTTCACAGAGATGTTTGGCCCCTGCAGCATAGCCACCCCAGCATCGTCTACTTTACAAATTAGATTTAACTAAGAAAACACTACAGGTAACTGGAAATCTCCACATTGAAACTCTTTGTTTGCTCAGAGCACACATTTCTCACTTTGTCCATGAGACGCTTAAGAAGTTTGTGCTGTAGCTGCCTGTGATTCAGTATGTGTACTTGAGGTAGTTGTAACATTTCCATTGTGTATCGGCTGGGCAAACACCGATGCTTTAACTTTGGAACTACACAGAAGTTTCCCAAGGATGCACGCTTCAGTTGAAGCATATGGTTCTTTGCATCTGCCCCCAGTGCTGATGAGTAGGATGTTTGTAACCTTTAGCTGGATGCCTTCACTCATCTGTGTATTTCTGGAACAAGTAGCGTTTGTAACAGTGGTACTGTGTGGTTGGGCGCTAGGACTTGGTCTTTGCATTAATTTGTGTTGAGTGGAAATGTTAATGCATCAAGTATTGCTTTCCCCATTCTCCTCTTGACCTTCTTGATAGGTGTAGGCTAGGAGAAATGTGATGATACAGCTGTGACTCTGCTACTGGTTCTGGTTCGGGACAGTGTTAATAAAGCTGTCCTGATTGTGGCACTCAGAGTTGCTATTGATACACGTTCAGCTGTAGTACTTTGGGTAAGACTTGAAGAAACTTGTCTATATACGAAGTTCTCCAGAGATTGTTTACTTAGTGTCATGCCACCTACAAGCGTGTGTATAAAAAGTATGATGTTCCCTTCTGAGAACTGCCTATAAGATGTCACCTGCATCATCTTCTGAGCTGTCAAGACTGACAGCAAAATTTTCACTTATTTATTAAAGAACTTTCTCACTACAGGGGTCTGCTGCATTGAAAATAATGCACAGTAGGTGGGAGAGCTGCATATAAAACTCATGACCTGAAGACACTTAAAAATCACTAATATTTGAAGGGAAGCTTGCTGTACTTAAAACTTTGCTAAGTAACTCTGCATTTTGCACGGAACATACGCTGTAGATAACCTCTGTAATTAGGTTGTGTTTCGATTGCCCGTATAGTTTTTTTACATACAGCCTTGATACTTCAATTGCATAGCTTCATGTATTTCAATGGCAACAGTTATTGCCTTAAAACTATGTATCTGTAGCCTGTCTTTGTCATTCTTAAGGATAAAGTACTCGTATGAGCCATTGGGAGCTGCCTGGCCAAACTGGCATGTGCAGGTAGTCAGAGAACTGTAGAACAAAAACACAGCAGGAGCAATTTTTATTACCCCTTGGTAATGATAATGTCTTCAGACTTATTGGTAATAAAACGGTCAGCTAGAAATATCTGTTTTTAATTGATCCTGCCGTTTTAATAAATCATGCCTAGTCTTCAAGATCCCTGTTCCCACAGACATCAGATGAGGTGAAAGGTCGGCTCTTTGCAACTGCTTGCCTCTCAAAAAAAAAGAAGAAATCCTCCTTTGCTCAGTCCCCAGTTAGGATCCTGCAAAACAAGATACTGAATTTCTAGTTTTGTCTATTCTGCCTCATGAGTGACTTCTGAAGCTGCTGGGGTGACTTCTCTTTTTCTGAAAGTACTGCATTGCGGTTTTTCTTGGTCTTGTGGTACTGAGGTGTCAATATATAGTTTCAGTCAGAAGCCCACTTTCTTTTCTGAACGTGAATTTTTGAGTCTTGCTGCTCTGGAAGGAAGTATTTCTCTCCTTGTGGTGTTTCTTAATTATGAATTATATTTATTAGTTATGATTAATATTGATAATCCATCTTAAATTTCGAATGTCAGTTTTGTAAGTAGAGCCCCATCTCCCTGTCATGGACTTTCTCTTTCCTTATTAATGCTGAGTGATGCTAGTGCTCATGGCTGAGCAGTCAAGTAAATGAAAGTTTACAGCTTCCTGCAGTTGAATTCCCTACTGACAAAATTCTGCCTAAATTGCTGCTGGTTGCGTGCTGGTGTATTCTGGTATTGAGTGTATCACAAGACCGAGTGCTAGGTCCTACACTTTGGTCATAACTACCCCATGCAACGTCACAGGCTTGGGGAACTGCTCAGTGGAAAAGGACCTGGAGGTGCCAAGTGACAGCAGCTGAACATGAGCTAGCAGTGTGCCCAGGGGATCAAGAAGACCAACAGTGTCTTGGCCTGAATCAGAAATAGTGTGACCAGCAGGACAAGGGAAGCTCTCAGCCCCTCTTCAGCCTCTTTTTCTCACATACTCAAGTATTTCCCACTTCATCAGTCACAGCTGTGACATAGCTTCTCTGCCCTGGAGCCAGAACAAAGCCAAGATGGTGCTGGCTGCGTGGCCAAGGTGATGCTCGCTGTGTGGCCAAGGTGGTGCCAGCAGATGGAGCTGCAGGCAGCAGCAGCCCCTCCTCCTGGACTTGGGGGCTCTTTTCCCCACAGCTACAGACAGATGGGGGGGCCAGGAGGCCAGTTCTGATGTCTCCAGGCTAAGCAATCAGTTTGTGGCCACTCCTCCACTCACCACTGCTTCGAGTGCCCATAGCCACCAGCATGGTGCTTCAGTTGGTGTGGCTTGGCGCCACACCTGGTGCCACAGGTGGGCAGGCACAGTGGTGCTTGCTGCAGCAGCTCAGCCACCTTGGCTAAATAGAGGAGGCCCAGGTCACACGACCAGGCTTCCCATGGCCACAGCCTCCATCCAGCAGCTGGAGACTAGAGGCTGCAGCAGTACAGGTGAGGCTCCAAGAGCAGCCAGCACAACTGCTTCTATGCAGACAAACACAATATTAGAAACCCATGGTTTCAAACCAGGACAACATCCTTATATGAACAAGACTGACATTTCCTGAATAAGAATTTAAATGCAAATTAATGTAATTAGAATTTAAATTTACATCTTTTTGGGGTTCTCCATAAAACATTTCCTTATGACCTTGAGCTTAACGGTGTGTGTCTGTAGACCAACCTTCACTGGGTAACAGCAGCTTATACTGTTCTTACTAAACAAGATGTGATTGTAGTTATAAACTCCCTGTCTGCTAAAACTGAGTTAATATTTCACCATCAGGAAGTAAAATCATGTTCTGCCTTAGCTGAGGAAGCTGAAATGATGTAAAAGTTCAGAGTATTGATATAGCTGCTTCTAAATTCAAGGCTCATTAATCAATTTTACAATCAGAGCAGCAAAAATCAGTGTGTCATCTGGAGCTGTGATTATTTCCTTAAATGGCAGCAGTTTAAGGTGTGATTTGTGTAACTAAGATAATAGGTAGGAAGTAAAAAAAAAACCCAACCAAAAACCATAATAAAAATTCCCCCAAAACTATGACTTTTAAACTGGAGATTATATGACAATGGAGGAACAGACAGGAAATCTTACGGTCCTTGCTTTTTGTAGAGTGAAGGGTGAACTTTTGACATGCTGACTTAGTCTCTTTGTCTGAATTTATCCAGTCTGAGACACACTAGCTTCATATCTTGTGACATTCAGCTGGGACCCAGTTATTTCTTTACAGTGAGGCCAAATTCATGAGTCAGAGGAATCCTTCCATTTATTCAGCCAAGCCAATTTTTTACAAGCAACACTAGCATTTTCACGTTTCTTTTGGGGACATTTGCAAGGAGAAGAAAATACCTGGAGTAATAAAAGTGAGAAGATAACTGAGAGGGAAATTGAATGGGAAAAGAGAAGAAGTGACTTAAACAAAAGGAGTGCAAGCCAGCTAGCTGTGCTTTCTCCAATCTGCTTTCGTTAAATACAGGAAAACACCATAAACAGCACAGCCATGGCAGGCTGTGCTCTCATCCCTGTAATGGTGAGCCATTTCACAGTTTGCTTGTTAGTGATGTTTAAAACCCATGAACACAGCAAAACCTAACACTGTCACAAAGCATGATTGTGGCAGCCTACCAAGAAGATAATCATGACTCAGTTAAGAGTGTTTTTTGACCGGTAAATGTTTTAAACTGAACAAAGATGCAAGAGCTATAGGGATACGCATGTTATAAACTCTGTTGAATATGTGACAGACATTCTGTTCTTCAGCCACCTGAAGTATGTATGGTATGCGTTCGCTCTTGCAGTCGTGAATGTTGTGCGGGTCTCGTTTGCTCAGATAGATCTGTATTTCTGTTACCTTTGTATGGACTTGAGATTCACAGAGAGTAGCCATGCACTATCAGAACAAACCAGCGCAAAAATGACTCCTCTAGCCCTCCGCTGATCTAAAGACACTATAGCAGAGTATTCATAGTTGGATGTATTTCCACTTCCTTTTAAAATACCCTTTTAAAACATTTTGACAAAGCTTGCAGTGAACGATAGATATGCAGATGTGTAATGATGGTTTAACGTGACAGTTTCCCACTGTATCATGTCTTTGTGCGATGTCAAGGACCATTTGTTAAAATTTTCTTACTGCGAATGGATTTAGTGAATTTGACGTCTCCTTTTTACTCCATGTTCAGCTTTTAAAAATAACCCCACTGGACAATATGAGGGTTCTAACTTAGTCAGACATATCAATTAAATTTAACATTGTCTTTTCTGCCCTATTTATGTTCCTTTCCTGACAATGAAAATATTGCCACATGGAGATTGTCAGTCATCAAACAGCACCAGGATAGGTTTCCTTATGAATTTTGGCTGTCAGCAGTGGCTATGAAGCGTAACACAGAAGGCTTTCAAATCCCTCAGTACCCCCGCATTACTCAATAGAAAACTAGATCATGATCCCTCCCCCCTTAATTTTCAATATTGTTTTTCTCAGTATGAGGTAGGTATTTACCGATATGCTTTTATTACACAAGATCCTGATGTGTTCGTATGTGCTGTACAGCATTGTCCTGTGCTTGTAATACATTCTGATTCAGGGGCTGGAATGAATACAGCTATCAATTAATGCTTAATGTCATCAAAAAGTTTCCTCTAGCCCTTTTTGCATGGCCTTGCAAGTAGAATGACACACACTAAGGAGTAGATTTAATTAGATGTCAGTTTTGCTAAATTAATTTGTTTAGAGATGTATCTGGCAAAAAGTTGCACAGCACACTGTAGGTTCCTGTTTCTGTCTGACAATTTTAGTAGTGCTGCCTTCATCTGCAATCCCTTCCTGATCTCATTTCTGACTGTGGTTGGTCTTATCCCTGTGACAGACATTAGAGCCCAGCCAGAGTCTTTAACTTTGGTCATCTTCACCTTTCAACTGATTTCAAGGAACCAGCCTTCCATGGAACAGATACTGAACGTGGACATCTGCCAGTTGCTAATTGATTTAGTTTAAGTAGCAACATCCTGATCTGCATCGATAGATACTGAAAGCAGTGGCGGTGCTGCTGTTCATGCAGTTGGTGATGGTGGGGAAAGGAATGTGAATACAGAAGAGATTATCATTCTCTGTCCTGACAAGTCCATCAAGCACAATGACATTGTATTGTGTTGTGAGCACATAGCTACAAGAGTGGTTGCACCTGAAACTATACATATGTGTATCTTACACATTGTCAGCTAGGACAGATGATGCCCTGCCTCACTGAGACCTGTTTCCAAACCGACTAACTTACACAGGACCTGAGGACATGAGCCATAAACCAGAAAAGGTCTGTGACCTCTTTCATCCTGAGTGCCCAACAAGTGCTGCCCTGTCTTTGAGACTGCACTAATTATACTTTCTCATTTCAGCTTTGTGTTGTGTTGAACGTTGTTTTAATTAAAAAGAAATAGCTAAAATAACTTCTTAGAAGTGGTATCCCACGAATAGAATTCTTGAGGGCATTTTGCTAAAGTTAGGCTTGTTTTCATCAATTTTGCTGGAGGATCTGGAGGATAGATGTCAGTTCTGTGATCGCACTTACGTATGTTAAAGGAATAGTTAAAAGGTTACAGCTACAATTGACCTTAAAACTGTTTGATGTTCAGATCTTTCATGTGTTGGCGGGTCCTCTCAAGTGAAGGTCGCTGCTTCGGCAGCTGAAGTTTTCCAGATCTCTAGAAAGCTCACCTGCCATATACGAATATTACATTCAAAGGAGAAATTATGGAGCCCTTGACTTTCCGCTTCTGGATGATTTTGCAGCACAAAGACATTTTAAAGATGGAGTAGGTGATTATTTATCAAGACACAGTTCTTCTCTGATATGTTTTAGCTTTTTCCTCAGAAGTTACATGAGGAGGACTTCTACCCAGAGGTGATTTGTTACGTCTTATTAGGCCTAAATTGTACAGTCCTTCATTCAACCCATTATAGCCAATAATAAGTACCATCTTTGTCCTTTCCTTTGATAGCCTTTACAGTATGGAATGGTTATTCCCCAGGACTACTTAATCATTCCTTAGCCAAGGAATGGAATTCTTTTTTCAAGATCTGTTAGATGCATAGGTTATTCTGTGTGGGTCTTGTGCTACAGCAGAGTCCAGCATTTCAGCAGACATTGAACCGAGCGATGTAATGAATCCTGTCACTCTTGTTCACGAGTGGGAAAAATTAGTGCATACCTGAATTGTGTTGCTGCTGAGCTTTGTGCTGCATTGCCTTAGTGTGGGCTGTTGCATGTGTAATTAAGTGCTAGGCTTGGTGTGCAGTTACAAGTTTATTCACTTTATCACTGAAAACCTGTGCCAACCCCACTGCTTTTAAAAATCTCAATTTATATCTTAGTCTTGCCAGCCTGGAGCCTGAAGTTTTTTTCTTTCTGACCTCCCTGCAGTTTGTCTACATTGTTTGCAGGAGTCAATGTGGTGTAGAGGTTAGGTAATAAATCTGAGTTCCTGGCTCTGGCTCAGACTTCCCGTGTGATCTTGATAAATCATTCAACCTTATTGCCTCAATTATGAAGCAAAAATAGTTATATTTACTTACCTCAGAGGCACTGTAAAGTTAAAAGTTTGAAAGACCCTCCACCTCTTTCTCTAGCTAGTTAACGTGTCTTTTATCTTTTCTTTGCTTCCTTATTAAACTTTGTCTCCCATGTCTCCTTTTTTGCCCCCTTTTCACCCTCAGTGGTCACTACTCATTTGCTACCGTAGCTGTTTGCTCTGTAGTACGGGGTAATACTTTCTGCCTTGTGTTTGGGTCACCCTGAAACCCTTCTGTTGGAAAATCTAAAACATTTTGTGATACCGCAATTTTTTTGTTGGGCTTTTTTTTTGTGGGAGTGGGGTAGGTGTAAGCTTTGCAAGACTGTAGTTTTGTAATCTGTTTCTTTTCTGTGTTTTCAGTGAAGTTTTCATGGAAAGGTTCAAAGGCACAGTGACCTTTCCTGAATTCTGCTGAGCTTTTTTTTCTTTTAATAACCTTTATGATGTTGGTATAAGAAGCATCACTAGGAAACAGAACTGTATTCTCATATAGGAAAGAGTAAGCTGTTCAAGCATAGTTGCCTTCTTACAAATACAATTGTATTCTTAACCAAAGGAGAATCTCGACATTTTGAGGTAGAGCAGAGGTGCCTGAACTACTTCAGAACTATTTGTGCAGTTGTATCATCTGTGAACAGTGGCTTCGTGAGTGCCTGTCATAGGGGTTATGTAAAAAAGCAGATGAAGAAACAATTGCGTGAAAAAGAATATGCTTGAAATCTGACTACTGTTGTTACTTGCACATATATTTTGCATAATAGACTGTTAAAATAACAAACCCCTAAGGTTTATTGCTTCAGTGTGTTCATTTTACTTGGGACATGAACTGCAATTTTGCAAAGGTATTTTGCTGTAAATCTGGGGTTCTTTTCCTTGTATTTGTTTTTGTGATTACAGTATTCTGAATGTTTGTAAGTTATCAGGTGATTACTCTGTGCTGTATATAAAACACTTTAATTACACCTAGAGATATGTTCATCCGAGTTGCACCCTGTCTCCTGGTCATTCAGTAAATGGGGTGCAGGGTCAGGAAGTTACTGTGGGATTGTCTGTCTTTGGTTCTTTCATCTCCTTCCACTGCTAGACAGCTTCAGACTTCCATTTATCAATGATTTGGTCTGCACTCTGTACTGGCCAGATATAACCTGGAGAAATGTTTACTTAAAATCCAGAGCCTGTTTGAATCGCACATCTGACCAACAGAGTGCATGAGGGATTACCAGAAAAGTGATCTAAGCTCTTCTCTCAAGCTTTGGGCATTTTCTGCACACCTTCAGCTTCCAGGGTACGAATTGTAACCTCTTCCTAACCCCAGTTCTCTCAATCTCTCTGTTTCATAGGCTCTGGGATTTCAATCAGCATACCTTAGAGTTTCAAAGGGTTTTGAATCTCATGGAGCAGTTTCAGACCTATGGAGTACAGAATCACGGCAGGCACTTTTATTTTTGGCAACAGATCCATTCGGAGGTGGTTCTTTTAATGCTCCTGTCTCTAGCTGGAGTTCTCATTCCTCTACAGCTCTCCCACAGCGAGGAAGTCGGGTAGTTGAGCATTTGGAAGCTAAATCAATAGCATACATTCATGAGGACAGAGATCCGCAAACATTAGCGAGAGCAGTTCTTGTTCCCATGCCAGTAACTCTTGTGCCTTACAATGCTGAGTTAGAGACACTTGCTTGAACTAAAATGTATGTGGGAGTTCAGTGCTCATAGTTACTCCCTCTTCTCCAGTGTGAACTATAAGGTATCAATTAGAATAATGATTACGCTGTTTAAACAGCACCTGTTTTTTCTATTTTGACTTGGCACTTTAAAAGCCAGTGATCAAGTTGTTGCTTTATTAATGCAGATCTGGTGAATATACTAACTAATGACTTTGGAATTTGATGTGACATGAATGTTCTGTTAATGCAGAGGAAAAATTAGGCTATCATCCCTGTCAAGCAAGAAACAAAGGAATGATAAATGGAGTGAATAGTTATCCTAGCTCTGTGTAGTTTCATGCAAGTTTGAGGTACCACCCAGAGATCATCATCTGAAGAGTTATTTTTAGAATGACAAAAGAATAAACTGAGGCAGCACTCACCATATGTTAGAGCCCCTGAATAAAACAGAACTTCCAAGACAGAAAGGACAGGAAAATACTGATGTTTAAGCCTTGGCATCATCACTGGTGATTGTTGCAGTGTAATTTTGTGAATGAAAGTTAAATGTGGGCCCCTTATGAAAAGAAACAGGTGACCTGGTAAGCCAGGAGATGCAGAAGGCCGAGGTGTTCAATGTCTTTTGCCTCAGTCTTCACCAGAAAGCTCTCAAACCAAACCACCCAAGTCAAAGACATCAAAGGCTGTGAGTGGGAGAAGGAAGCATCATCCTTGGTAAGAGCAGATCAGCTTTGTGACCTTATAAAGAACCTGAAGGTTCACAAATCCATGAGACCTTATGGAATTCACCCAGGGGTTTCTGAGGTAACTGTCGGATGAAGTTGCTAGGCTGTTATCCATCATATTTGAGAAATCATGGCAGTCTGGTGAAGTTCCCACTGAGTGGAAAAGAGGAAACATAACCCCCATTTTTAAAAAGTGAAAAAAGAATAAATTCCTCACCAGCACTGAGGCACAGGAACAGACAGGTTGCCCAGAGCAGCTGTGGATGCTCCATCTCTGGAAATGTTCCAGGGCAGGTTGAATGGGGTTCTAGGCAATCTGTCCTAGGCAATCTGTCCTATTGAGAGGTGTCCCTACCAATGGCAGGGGGTTGGAACTGGATGATCTCTCAGGTTCCTTCAATCTTAGACCATTCTAGGATTCTATGAAGCTGTTCCATAGCACTTGCAGCATTTATGCTAAGAACTGGCTCTGGGTCTTCTCTCCCTCAGGTGCAGTTTAATAGACCGAATACTGCAACCATTTGTTACAGAGATATATTCCTCTAAAAGGTTTCTTTATTGACTTTTTTTCCCCTCAGTGTTCCCTTTCTGTAATTTCTGTGGAGTTTAATTATTAGCCCCAGGTATCCTGGTGGAAATCCAGACTATAAGAAATGGAGGTTTAAATTGAGACTTGTCTTTTGAAGTGCTGTAGAATAGTTTTGACCAACTTGCTAGAATATATATATATATTTTCTGTTTACACTGTTGGGTAAATGAGACAAAAATGATAGCTTCTGTTTGAGTTTTGGTGTACGAAGTCAGAGTCCCAGAGCAAATCTCTTGGCAATTGAAGTGGTATTGAAGCATTATTAAAAAGCTGTAATTTTAAATAGTTTATGCTTTATTTTCCATATAGTCCATCTACAGTCAAGTCTAGTTAGTTAATGTAATTCTTGTACTCGTATTCTACTGAAGTTTAAGAAACTTTTCAATGGTCCCTGTTGGCTTTGCATCAAACCCTGGGTTTAAAGTATTGATTGAAAGAGAAACTCAATAGAAATGGGAAGCCAAAAGAATTAATACAGTAAATGTGGTGAATTAACAAAAGAAGCCCCCAAACCAAAAAAAGCAGATCCCAAAAGGTTGCGTCCACAGATTTAATGAATTTCATTCCAGGTGCTCTGGCTGTCGAACCTTGGAAGAGGAAATAGTGTAGTGTTTTGTGAGCATCCCCATATTTTCCTTAAAATGTGAAATGCCTACTGGAAAAACCAGTGTCGTCACTTAAAATCTAGTAGCCTAAAAGAGACAATCAGAATGGTTCGAGGTGCCTGCTGTATTCCTAACTTTCCTAAATCACAGTCCTAAATAACACACATGCATGTTTTAAAAGGAAAGGGAAAACCAGAATTGAGTAGCTTCTCAAACGACTCCCTAAGGTCTACCATATCTACATTCTCTGAATGAAAATCACTGAATACAATGAATTTGAGCCTGTTTGACAAATCATGTGCTGATTTACCAGTGTTTTTAAATCCTTGGGAGAATTACGTGGCAGAGAAAGCAACTCAGAAATAATATACATCCAGATAACACATTACAGAACTCTGTGTGCAAGCATACTGTATTTCAGGTCACATTGATGGATTGAACAATACTTGTGGCTTAGCAACTAAATTTCAATTGAATAAATAATATATTAGATATATTGCATAAGTTGGAATATATCCTGTTTAGGGAAATAAGTGCAAATTTGAAGGACATCTAAAATCAGGGTCCAGGTAGAAAGAAGAGTAATGAGCATATTCATCACAGCACTGCTGGCTGGACATATGGTTAGACTTTTTTATCTACAGATGGAAATACAGAAGAGAAGGATGTGTTTCAGGGACATACGGGTGATCATGATTAGCTCTCTCTCTTTCTTACACAACATGGCCTTTTTTCCTTTGTAGCTTTTTTCTTTGGCAGAAATACTGTGTCAGGAAAATCTATAACCCTCTCAACAGAGTAGCAGACTGATGTTGAATCTACCACTTTATAAGGCTGTGAGACCCCTTCCTAACACACTGAGGCCAAACAGTCTTTGGCCTGGTCTTCAGGTAGGGAGAAAATGCTGAAGGCTCTGTCACAGCAGAAAGCCACGTATTTGGCTTTTCATTAGATCGACAATTCCAGTGTCAAAATTAGAATGGTGGAGGAGTAGAGTCTAGGAACAAACAGAGGAGGAGAAGAGGAATGGGTTAGGTACCCTAACACGTTTTACGGTTAAGCCATGAGTGCATGTGCTTACAAATTGTGAAACCCATCACTAAGTCTGGGTGCCAGGCTTGTATTTTGCAATTTCAGCTAGTCCACCTTTTTCCTGAGAAAGTTTGTTCTCTTCTCTTTATCTAATGTGTCTGTAGAAGTGGGCTTTTCACCCCCATTTTGATATCAAACATTGGGTGGCTTCCATGTCTTCAGACTGTGGCACCCTTGTGTCTTCAGGGTCTGCTTTCTAAATAAGCACAGACAGCAGCAAACACAGACTGATATTTTTCAGTTCCGAAGTTTAGACAAGCTCACCTTTCCTCTCCAGATTTGTGCTTTAAGAAGCAGTTGTGTGCATTTACTGTTAGCTCTTTTGTCGTTCTGTCTGATCAATGAAGTTTCAGAGTCATAGCAGGAGAAGATTTATTATGTGGATGATCGGGCAACTTTGAAAAAATTTGTTCTAGGTTTGAATTTGTCTGGTCTCATGGAAAATTCTGGAAATCATGCTGTATAGCCTGTGTTTTTTAAGCAGAGCTGGCCAAGAATTTTCTGCAATAAAGTCTATTTTCAGCGTTCACCAGTTCCTGAAACGAGCGGCGTTTCCATTAAGTTTATTTCATGTGCAGCTAATGCAGCTCTAGACCAATTTGTCACCTGCTTTTCAAGTTTATAATTTCTTGATTTTCTACCTGCTTATAGCTCAGTGAATCAGATATGTTTCCCTGAGTCCTTCCAATTAATATCTCAGTGTTCTTGGAGAAGTGAAACCCATGTATTCAGTAACACACTTTGGCTAAATGCTTGATACAGAAACAAACTTAAGAAAATTGTTTAGTTTTTCTTCGTATCGATTTGCCAAATCTGTAAAGTAGCCAGGAAAGGATTTTGTTCAGGAATGAGTGCGAGCAGTTTTGATCCTTAATCCAAAGTTTGTATCTCTGAATCTTCTGCACTGGTATTTTATTTTTGCTGGAGAATAAAACTGTCTCTGTGCATCCCTCATGATGTTGTTGAACAGAAAACCAGTAAGAATGCATCTAATAAATTGAAAAATAAGTTTCAATCCTGTATTCAAAGGAGAGTTTAATGAGTTTTTTTACGCAGTAAACAGCAGTGAGTTTATGAACAGCCCTACCATGCTTGTGGTGAAGGCTATGTAAATTATGCTGATACATATTTATTCATGTACTTCTTGTGGGAATATATTTAGGGGCCTATAAGCATATATCAGAATTCGTTACAGGGAAGGAAACTTGTGAGGAAGCCTTATTATCCCCAGAGTGGAATTAAGGTGAAATTAACAAGTAATTGAAGTTATCTTTGATCATGATTTTTCATTCCCTTTTTTTCTCTGCTCTAAGGAAGTGAATATTTTTGATGTTCAGTAGAGCAGTACAATGCTGCATAGAGAAGCATAATGCTGAATTTTCATAATAATGTTTGTAATGCAAATGAGGGACACTTCAAAAACAGTTTGATTAGCATTTCTTAATAAAATGCCAGTCTCCTCCTTTTTCTTCATTAATTCTATCAGCAGATTACATAGCTAGGCTTTAACATTGGAAAATGTGAAGTGTGCGGTGGCTTCTCGTGATAGAATTATTTGGTGGCTGTAAATAGTTAGAGATTGCCTGTTTTAAAACGATTCCTCTAGCACTAAAACATTACAGTGAATTAATGAGAAGCTTGTCACCTCTGGGACCTTTCCTTTGAAATCCAGTCGGGCTTAAAGTGAACTTCTACCATTTCAGGCCAACAGCTGGTAAAAGGTTAGAAAATGAATGAGCTCCAGGGACACCACTGAATGTCCACAGGAGCGTATATTTACTTTAGTGCTGCTTTTCAGAGATCAAACTGGGAGAAATATAGAGTGGCTGTGTAGTTCCTCCCATCTGCCAGGCAGAGTATTCCCCCATCACACTGATCTCAGTGATGTGCTTTGCTCTCCTCTCCTGTCTTTCCTCAGCTTCTGCAGGGGAGGCATGGCAACACAGCAGCTAGAACAAACAAACTGCCTTCTCCTTCCTATGTGTCGTTTAGACTTTTTCTTCATTATTTTTGCATCTCCTTGCTGAATCTTCCCTTTTCCCCTTTATTGCCTTTTCGAAAATAATTTATTCTCTTATCTCCCAAATCTTGCTTTCCCCCAGTGTGTGCTTTTTTATCCTCCTTTTCTCTGTTGTTGATGCAACAAGCTACCTCACAGTCTGTACCCAGTGCATCTTCCCTTCCCTGCTGGACACCTGTGAGGAGGTATCTGTTGCCATTTTTTATTCCCATTAGAGAGACTTCACAGAATGAAATGCTTGTTGTGCTTTAAGTTCAGAGCATGAGTAAGAGCAGCTGGTGAGCATAAGTCTCTGCACATTTTTTATTTCAGAGGAACATTGCTCTGCCAGTCAGATTTCTTTTCCTAACTGCAACAAACTGAGTTTTCAGGGATGGTATTTAAATGATACGTGTAACTCACAGTAAGCATTCAGACTGTACAGCTAAGGTTGAAAATTAAAAGCCATGGAATAATAGATTCACAGAATACTTTGTGTTCGAAGAGACCTTTAAAGGTCATCTAGTCGAACCCCCTGCAGTGAGCAGGGACATCTTCAACTGGATCAGGTTGCTCAGAGGCCTGTCCAATCTGACCTTGGAAGAACTGAAACTTACTGTGTCAGGAGAAGCACTGGTTTAGGGATAGTTTAATCCAAGTAGTGGTTTCTGGCATGGGGATGCATCCTTGTGATCGGACTGTGTAACTCCTTAACATAACATCTTATTCCTCCTAAGACTGTATGCACATTTTTTTTCTCAACCAACCACTTGTACTTTCATCTGGTTGTGGGTTATCACTCAGCAATCATGCCACGGCTTGCTTCATACTAGTCAGCTCCATCCTTCCGTTTCCTTTGCAATACTGCAGGGAAGTTGTGTGGAATTTTCCTTCTTCAGTAGTGGAGTCATTTACATTTGGCATTTAGGTTATAACAGTGATTTGCACTATTGATGATTGCTTAACCTCTTTGCTGCTGATATTGAGTTGGATCTTAACTGTCTTAAAAATAAATGTAGCTCCAAAAAGCTGTGTAATTTTACAATCCAGCAGTTTACTTTAATATCTGAGTGGCAAATTGCATTGATGGTGTTTGCTGTACTAATTTATTGGATTTGAGAGAAAGAAGGAGTTTTATTATATTAAAAAGATCGTTGCTAAATTGAGTGAATGAAATTACTTTGTGGAAATACCTTCATATGCTTATTTTCCTGATGTTTTTGGGTTTGAATTAAATTTGGGTTGTCAGTAATGTAATAAAATCAGATTTTGGCTTTAAATACCCTGGAGGTAATTAAAAGGCAGGTAGATGCAGTGCTGAGGGACATGGGTTACAGGTAACCTGTCAGTGCTGGGTCAAAGGCTGGTCTTGATGATCTTAAAGAGCTCTTCCAAACAAAGATATTCTGTGAGTCATCTTGGTGCTCTAACAATAATGGAGGGAACTGGCATTTTAATGTCTTTATGCCTACAGATGCAATTTGGGTTTTGATTAGAAAGATACTGCAGGAGTATGAGTGGTTTCTGCACTGCATAAAAACGCCTCTCTGGCCTCAGACACTTGCTACTGGAAGTGCTGTTTACAGAATATCAAACTTGCCAGGCTCTTATCTCTTCTGTTTTTTTTTTCTGTCTCCTTTGCAAGCTGGTGTGCTCACTTTGCCTCTTCTCCAAGCCAGACATCCAGAATCCAGCTCCAAATGTAGAGACAGGAGGCTGTGTTAGCATGACCTCAGCTTCCTCAACAGGGCCTAAATGCTCAACATTAACCCTGGGTTTCCAGGTCCACCTGTGCTGGACCAGCAAGCAGTCTCCAGTCTGTTGTGAAAGACCTGCTGTACTTCTCACAGGGCTTTATCTTAGCAAGGTAAAATGAGAGGAGGAAGTGAGAGGACTCACTGTGCAGCCTCCCTAACCATCCAGTGATACTCCCCGTCACTGCCTCCAGCAGCTCCGTTATGTTTTTTGGGTCATCAGTAGCAGACTCGGCCTTTATGCAGCTCTGCATCAACAGTGGCTACATGTGGTTAGTGCCAAAAGCTTGGTTGTTTACCCAGTTGACAGTTGAGTGCATTTGCTCAGTAGAAACACAGTTGTGCAGCCTTGCACATTAAGGGGAAACAGATAGAGCTGTGGTGGGATACACTAGTTCAGAGTATGAGGTTGGGAAGGGAGGATGGCCCAGCCACAACAGAAACTCCACTGGCTGACTGAAAAGGAGCAGTGATGTAGCTTCTGCTCTTGCTTCTCCTTTTATCCAGAAGGTGATGGCTGTATGTGTTGTCAGGAGTCCGGCCAGGTTTCCAACATGGGGAGAAAAAAAGAGAAACAACTGCAGTTGTTATTGATTGTCAAGAGCTTTATACCTGAACTACTTTCAGTCTGTGGCTCTGTCAATGCCCTCTATAACTTGACAACAATTACGTAGTACTCTTGATGGATGGATGATAACCTCTCCGTTAAGCCTGTGGGCTCTTTGCATGATTGGATTAGGTCAGTTCCTAATGGGATCTTTTTCCGTATCACAAGCCAGACTCAATGCAATGTAATCAGAGAAGAGTAGCTGGAATGCTAGCGAGGCTAGTTCTAACAAAGTGAAAAATCAACTTCCCTTTCTCTTTAGTTATTGCATTAATTTATTTTAACAATTAAAAGTTAAATTGGTCAGGAACCTGCTATAAAGGTAGTGCTACTGAGAGTCAGAGCTAGGAACTTGCCCTGAAAGCCAGTGGAGGACCTGGAGATGATCAGCATAGAGCCAGATAATTCGACAGGCACTCAACTTATTCAAAGTCTGAATTCATTTTAGACATTCAGAACTTGATTCTGTTGTTACGGAGGGGAAGCAAAAACCAGAACTACGGCAAATTTTATTTAGGCTTGAGAGGATGATGTCTTAGACAGTTTATAAACATTCACCTTTCAGCAATAGTTGGGCTAAATAGCTTACTGTAAATAAATCTTCTGTGAATAAAGAAAACCAGGGAGCATTTCTGCTGGTAACGACGAATGCCCCATGCCCTTGGTCAGTAATGCAGCAGAAACAATCCTTCTCTTTTACTGTCACTTTAAGTTTCCAATTACTTTTCCTTCAATTTCTCCTTCATTCTTAAATTAAAACATATTCAAAATTGTGCTGGCATTGTTCAAAGAAGGTGAAATTTCAGACATTTCAGTTACATGTTTGGAAATGGGACTAATTTTATGTATGTTCTCTGTCCTCCTGGGAGCGTTGCTTTGCCTCCAGGTGTAGAGGCCAAGGAAAGCCAAATAGCTCCCATATATTCCCAATATAATTATTCCTCATGTGTCTGATACCGCAGCACAGCTTGGCCCAAGAGTCAAGGGACTGTGTCCTTCACAAACTACTAAATTCTAGCCCCATTTGTGACTGGTGGGAAGGTGAAGACATGTTGTCATATTCTGATCATGACACCAAAACGGATCTGAAATGCATAGTTTACCCTGACACTACCCTTACTAGAGCCAGATGGGGATCTATTAAATGAAGATAGTAGCTAGACCAAAGGGGAAAGAAGGAACGAAAGTAGTGTCACAAGTTTGATCCTGATGTTAGAGGAATAGTGGAGTATACTGAACAGCTAGGTGATGGATAGCAAATTCATGCTAAGAATAGATTTTGGAAAGCAAAGTAAACACCTCCAGATAGTTTCCTCCATGTGTCATCTAGATTAAATTTTCAATAGGACTTCTATCTGGGCTAATGACAGCACTGGAATATCAGTTTGCTACTGGCAAGTTGAAAATTGTATCTGGAAGAGCATGGTAGGAAGTGGGATCCATTTCATCAGTTTCTTAGGAAATTGAGTTTTCAATTAAAATAAAATGAATTTATCCTTCTAGAGAAAGGCCTGTAGAGGCTTACATTTGGGAAATATTATCATCAAACATCCACAAACAGATGGCTCCTGTGTTTCTTTACTTGTAACCTACTCAAGCAGATGGAAAAAAACAAACCAACAAATCAGTACTACCGGAGTCTTGTTGGGGAGATGTAGAATCAGCAGTCAGGTATGTACTGCTGTGATTAGGGGGGTTCCTGCTGCTCACAGCTATTGGAGGTTTTCATGGAAAGACCTACAGTCAGTGATCAAAGGAAATACTCAGCTGAAGGTGAGGTAAAATATTTACTCAGCTAAATCAGCACATTTAACTGGTTCACCTCATCTTTTTCACAAAAAGCTCTGGTTTTTTTTTTGTTGAAAAGCNGCTGCCAATATGCAATAATTACATTAAGTCGATTTTATCTCCATTGTGCTGGGGCAAAAGAAGAGAATAGTCAATACATCTCAATGTTTGGTATTTAATATTTTAAAAAAGAATATCCTGGAAGCTATTGTCACAGAAGCTGAAGAAATATTTTGTGAATGTGTGTCTAAGTGGTAACTGTCATGGTTTGATTTTGCTGTTGAATTAGAAACCCCCAGCAGAGCTTGGGAAAGGTGTGGAGTTCCCCTAAAGTGCTCCTGTCACTTGTGTTTGTGTATTCCCCTAAAAGCATTTGCTAGCATGTGTAGAATCTCCACAAGGTCTAGTTGTTTTGAGAATTATCCTCTCCAAACCAAGTTTCAATATTTTCCCACAGATGCAGAGTTTGATTTATGTTGGGGGAGGCAGGGGTTTTAGAAGTGAAGAGTTTATGTTTGCTGTCAGTTGGTGCTAGGTAGACATTCGGGAGTGCTCAAGCCCTCCCCGTATCTTCATGCCATGCTTCCACTTCCACAGAGCTAGAAACTCTGCAGATATGCCAGGAAAACAGACATTGCATTTTTAAGCTGAGAAGGGGAAAAAGAAATCCTAAGATCGAATACCATTCTCTGCTGCAATTCAGCATGAACAGCTGGAGGTGGCAGACAGAAAATAGAAGAATTAAGATAATCCTACATTTACATTCACAAAACCATCAAAAGAGAATTTTTCCTCAAAACAACCAAGTCAGGAGATGTGTGCAAACAGCAGAAAATCAGCATTGAAGGCAAGGCACAGTGGAGGCCAGCACTGACCAAGATCATTGGTTTGGTTACAAAAACTGGTGAAGAAAAAGATAAGGGAACAATAGTGAAAGGGAACAGGTTCAAGGATAAAAGCTGGCACTAAGGAGCAGTCTAATGCATCGAGGTATTGATCACAGTAATGCCCTATAAGCTTTGCAGAGCAAAATGTGGTGCTTTGGTTTCCCTGGAGCATACAAGTATGATAATTTTGAAGCATTTGCATCAAGTAAAGAAAAATAGTGTCTTAAATACAGTAGAAAGAACTTCTTTTCTACATCCAAATTATTATGTTTCACCATATTTGAAATGCAGTCTGAATTTGGGAATCACTAGGATCTGGGATGACAGGCTTAGCTTCCTGTGGTCATCTATATTCTGAGAATCACTGTGCAAACACAGGTAGGACGTGCACCCACACTGGCACATACTGTTTTCTATATGAAAATGATGTAAAAATATTAGATAGAGACAATTATATATATATAATTATATATATTATATAATATTGTATATATTATATATATTATTATATATATATATAAAAAAGAATAGAAGAATATTCTTTGAGTGTAATCTCAATCCCAATTAGTTGCTGAGTATTGATGCTGATTTAGTGAGAGCAGAGTGGAGCCACTTGCAGTGAATAATATGTTAAGTAGCCAGAATGTGAAGTGTTTACTAAAATAACAGTAATTATACAAACCAAGCTAATGGCAGTGAAGTTGTTGGGAAGCCTGTGGAATGTGATACGTTGGTTTGCTGTAGCATAAATGCTGAAGGTAGGGGTTTTTTTGCATTTATTTGGTTTATTTATTTACAAAATACTCCGGAATAATCTTTAATGGCTTTTATATGGGAACCCCATGTGAAGTGTGTTTTCCCCTGGTTCTGTGTCTCTTTATACTGTTTAACGCACCCATGCAGCGCTACACACTGTGTGCAGACAGTAGAGATTCCATTTAAAACACTTTCCAAGTTGTGAAATATTGTGCTGGGATTGCAGCTTTTGATGTTAAATAAGCTTGCACCGCATGATAGAAGGGCAAAAATAGGAGTGGCTCTTCAGCATCTTCTGTCTGGAGGTAGTAGCCAAGCATCTATTTGATTATGTCGCTGCACAGATTTGCTGTTTATTGTAAGGGCTGCTTCTGTAACATTCAAATACAGTTCTTAAAAGAAATCAACTGCAAAACTAAACTGATCCTGAGCCCATGACAACGGCTGAAATTTTTCATTGACAAATGGGTAGAACATGTAGAGACTTGGGTTTTGTATTTACAGCCAAAATTCATGCTTTAATGTTTCAAATAATACAGTGGAATACTGTCAAAATGTACTTTTAATAGTTTTATTCATGACTCAACATGTTTTCAAATATTTAATCAGTCTATTGCCTTTTAGTGGGGAAGTTAAGCTGTGATCTGTTATTAATCTCTGCAGATACACAAATGCTCTTTTTCATAGATGTGCAAATGTACGATGGAACAGGGAGTTATTTAAAACTTGGAATCCAACCCCTAGCCATAGGCGCCAAATCAGAAAGTCTTTGTTTTCCAATTTCAGCAAGCCACTAACACACCATCTTTAGGAAGATTTTTATGAGGATGTTTTTACAATTCTAATTATTCTCTGTTTTTCATTTTGCTAACACTAGTTTGCAAATGACCCCCTTGTTCAAATACTGGAGGTAGGATGTGTTGAATGAAACAAGGTGGTTTTTCTTCTATGAACCTCTTTTGTTTTCTGCATAATTTATAAGGGAAGTCACATAAAGTAATCCAGTGAAATCACTGGAAGTGCACTGACATGTCATATTAGAGAGGGCAGGTGGCTCCCTTCAGAATGACTGAGACGGATGGTGAGCACAGGTAGATGAAGTAGTTGCTTGTGCTCATTGTCATCCATACATAATCACAAACTTTAAAAAGCATCCATAACCATGACAGCTACTGGAAGAGATTGAGTCCTGTGGATAGCAAGGGAAAAAAATACTACCCAGAATTTTCTTAACATTTCTGTTGTTGAGTCCTGGATCCCTTTGTTCATGACCTGGAGCCATGTGAACACCTCTCTGGAGTTTACGGTACCTGTTTGGCAGCATCTTGGTTTTGTATGCTTGTGAATTCAGAGGCCTCCCCTCTGTCCATCTGTTGATTTCTTGAACTGGAAATTAATGACTATCATTTTCCACCCCTCTTCCAGGGCTGGTTGAAGCTGACTAATGGCTTCTGAATGTTTTAGAAGACAATTTCCACACAAAAGGGTTGTGAGGCAGGTAGATAGGAGGAAATTGCCTAGGGCTTGTTTACTCTTGGGGACCAGGATCCAAACAGAGCTCATAAGTGCATTACAAGAATTAATCTAGGCTTTGGGTCTCATCTAGGGATGTGCCCTTCACAAACACTTCCCTCTCCAGTGTTATGAGTTGAAAACGTTGTCTCATGACTCTTCATTTTGAACATGCCTGCTGCAGAGTGAAGTCTTGGCAGTATATCAACGTGTCCTGTGCACAGCAGGAAATTCGTTCTGAACTGTTTAGCTGTCTGGGTTTCTACTGAGGGTCGCTTATTGCAAGCTGGGACTTCAATGAGCTTTGAGTTAGATGAATAAACTGTTCTGGTTATAAGGAAGCATTTTGCAATTGAGGAATTAACTTCTGAGTAGTAATAATTGTATAAATTACTATTAATTACAAAAAGTACACATAGTACCAGGATATTTTATAGAAATGTTTAACACATATTTTGTGTGAGAAGAATGAAATAGTAGGTATAGGAAATTAGGCTGCATTAATAAAAAGCAAGGGAAAACTTTATATTACCTGCTACCAGCAGCCATGGAAGGTGTTTTGGCAACTCAACTATTGGAACATAAAAGCTATGTATTCATAGAAGGGTCACGATACACATCTATGGGAAAGTTCTCCAATTATTCCTGTAGTAGAGATCGTAATTAATCAGTGTGTTCAGAAGTTTGGAAACAGAATCAAGGTGAACTGGGCATCAGATGCAGTTTACGGAGCACAGGATTACAGTTATCTAACAATATATATCTGGCAGAAGCCAACTGAGCACAACTTTGGCTTTGATGGCAGTGATTAATGTCTTACCACCCTTTAATTGATGGTATCCAACATGTGTTCTCCTTCTTACTGGGGCAGCTACCAGCGGCTGCAGCAGGTAGATGCCCTCCACTGGGTTAATGAATTTCTTTTTATTGCTATCAGAAGGAATGTTTAGAAACAACATCTGCCTTATGCGAAACTCTCCATATCATCTTCTGTGGACCTGTTCTCTTGGTGGCCATTTGTATTCGAGGAACAGACATGCTCAGTTTTACTAAACTTGCCTGAAAACAGAGAGCGACTGTTTAAGACCAAAGCTGTTGACCTTACATTTCACAAGTAATAAGATTTTATTTTCTATAGTTACTCCAGGTTTACTACAGAGTGAGGAGTTTCTGGCATTTCTCTTTTACTACTTTGCCATTCCTGGTTGTGGTACATACATGTCAATAAGCACACTGGGCTTGTACATAGCTGAAGTGAACAAGCAAAAACATCTTAAAAATGTGAAAGTAGACTGAAAAATATCTGAGTGCACAAGTGCTCCTTTTCAGTTCTGGCTCTGTATGGTCAAGCTGGAATGTGCAACACTGTCCCTGAATTATGTTTTTAAGGTTGGTTTGTTGTGCAAAGCTTTCAGAATACAGACGGACTTGTAGTATCAGTATCACTTTTAAGAAAGAACAGGATCTGTTTTAGCCAAAGAGTGGCTAAACCATGTTCCTGCCTGTAGTTCTGCTGTACTCTTAAGTAGTAGTGTTTTCACACTGCTTTTTATTGGCAATTTTACTTGGGCTGTAGGAATCAGACCTTTTCCTGTGTTTGACTGTCTGAATACTCCTAAGGCGAAAAAACCTGAATCCAGGCTTCCCCTGCAGAGAAAAAACCAAATCCCATAGTATTAATATTCTCGAATCATTTTTGGTTTAGGTAGAGTCCAAAAGATTTTTGGAAGCCTTGTTAGTATTTTGTGCAGGGCTTGATTGTCTCCAGAGTTCACTGACTTTTTTCCTGTGGAGCACATTGAGTTTCTTTGTCAAAGTTCATGGATATAAGGGAGACTGCATTGTGCTTGCAGATGTCAGGCTGCTGGGTAGAACTCAGGTTCTTCATTTGGTGTTCGTGGGGTTTTTTCTCATTTTGTTTTTCTGCAAACTGCAGTGAATGAGGAAATTCATTCAGTTAAGTAACAGAAGAGCTTGCAGTGAAGACAGTTGGGTTTTTTCATCCTTCCACCCAAAGCGAAAGGTAGAATATTAAAACAAAACATTTTGATCATCTGAAATGTCTGTAGGCAAGCGTAAGGAATGACTTTTCTTGCTAAAGTGCTTTAGTGGTGGATGTGTTTATCAAACTGGAGAGTGCATACTGCGCAGGGATTTGGGGTAGGGCAGAGGTTATGTCTTACAGGATACATGGAATTCACCATCTTGCTTTTGACTCATATGTTTTTTAGAATAAAGCAAACGGAATGCGTTTACCTCAACATCAGTGGCAGATCAAATAACATTTGTAACTGGTTGATCAAACAATTCTTGTGACTGCGTTCTGTAGCACTGCCTCACAAGAATGGAAAAGCTTTGTTGTTCAAAGCAGAGTAAATGGTTTGGATGGGGTAGGCTGAGACATTAGGTGGAAGAAAGCAAAGTGTCCTGTTTGAGTGTAGAAGCAAAATTAGGGTAGAGGGGAAGAAAGATACAGTCTATGAGGTATGATACAAATGGAAGAAGAATATTTGTTAACTTTTTCTCTGTGCTGAGAACCAACCCAGGAAGATGCCCACTGAGAAGCTGTGTGCCTGTCTTTTCATGCTGCCTGCACACAAAGCATGTAAAAAGTAGTTTATTGCAAGTTTCAGGATTGGTCATCTATGTAGCCCTGTCAAGAGAACAACATTAGCTGAGAGCAGAGAGAAAACAGAGTTTTCTTTTGATCTTTCTGTGACCTGACTGGTCGAGTCAATAACAAATACAATACAATACAAATAGAAAAAGATGCTTAAACCAAGTACTTGAATGTATGTTTAAACAAAGACTAGGTCTTCCTGTGGTGTGACTGAGTTTCAAATTCCTATAATGTATTTGTCTGCAATTCTTCTTTAAATCAGAAAATTGTTATTCTGTGTAACCAAATGAGTAAACCTGAAAGGTTGATGGAGAAGCAGAGGCAATTGGCCTTTTCTGTGCTCATTGAAAACCCATTAATTACAGTGGCTAGTTCATATCTCAGTCAAGACACGTGCCAGTAGTTTAGGCATCTCTGTCTTTTAGAAGTGTCAGGTTCTTCCTGCAGAATGTGAAGTGGCAGCTAGATTTTAACATTATTTCTGAAAGTATTAATAATTAACTTGCCAAAGTAATACTGATATTAGATTATGAATTAATACCGGGTTCTTTAATGCAAATATTTTTAGCAAATAGGCAGGAGGTCCATGTTCTCTTATGAAATATGTTCATTCTTCGCATTCCTTTTTCTCCTTTGCTGGCACGTAAGTGTATGCTCCCTCTCTTGACAGTGAGCTGGAAGTGACACTTTTCAAAATAACTAGGCAAAGATACCTTCAAAACTGTCACTTCTTTATAATATAAGTATTCCTTGTTTCTTCAAAGACAACTTCAATCTATTTGCATATTCTCTCGCAGATTTTTATCTCCTGCCATTGGAACTGGAACATAATATTACTGAAAGCCAGCAGTGTCAGAAAATTTCCAGAGATTGTTGCTTACGAGTACTGCTTTTGGTATGCAGGATTTTAAGGCAAAGGCAACACGAAAATCAAGCTAAACTGCTGATTTTTGCATTGGAACTCTCAACTGATAATAGTATAACAAATCAAAAATTGCCTAACTGGTGTACTCATGAACAGCACCTTCCTGAATTTGAACAGTAGCAAGCTTGATTATCATTTCATAAGAGCTAATATTTTACTTCATAACAATGTGGTTTAGGAAAATAGGCTTTTAGTCTAAAATAATTTTTATCATGTGGATGGTTTTGCTTCCCCTGTAAGGTCCAGGAGAGAGTATTTTGGACTTTTAATGAGGGTTTTACAGATAATGCTTATCATGGCTTAAGTGTTGTGTGTTTCAAGAGGTATTTTTCCCAAGGTTTCAGGGTAATTATGTATAACAGAACTCCACTTGATGTAGCAGGACCTGTACAGTGACCATTCTGATGAAGTAATGCTCTTCAAGGATACTCTTTATTTTACTACTAATCTCTGCTTCATGACAGTTTCTCTGGCAGAAAAAAAAAATGTCTGGTTTAGAACTTCATCCAACTTTAAGTGTGTCATATTCTGGGGAGCCTGGCACCATCTTGGAGAACAGGAGGATGAGGAGTGACCTCATAATGTCTATAAGTATGTGAGGGGTGTTGTCAGGTGGATGAAGCCAGGCTCTTCTCAAGGTCATCTGGTGATAGGACAAGGGGCACTGGGTACCAGCTGGAACAGAGGAGGGTCCATATCAATATCAGAAGGAACTTCTTCCCAGGGAGGGTAACGGAGCACTGGGACAGGCTGCCCAGGGAGGTTGTGGAGTCTCCTTCTCTGGAGACATTCCAGACCTGCCTGGATGTGTTCCTGTGTAACTTGGTCTAGGTGATCCAGCTGTGGCAGGGGGATTGGACTAGATGATCTTTTCAGGTCCCTTTCAATCCCTAAGGATTCTGTGGTTCTATGATCTGCCATCCCTGCAGAATGAACTGAAGATCTGGTCTAGATTTCTAGACATTGAGCCACCAGCTTTATGATCATCAAGCACTTTATGACCTAAGAGTTTTGTGATGTTGCTTTTGATTCTCTCCTATGTATTTCTAGACTGAGTAGTTAGATGTAGTGAAGTATTTGCAAAATTACATTATTTCAGTGACTTTTTAAACATGTGCCTCTGTGTGTGGGTTTAGCTGTATCCCACATGCACAAACACCATGTACATACTGAGGTATCTGTATATTTAAAAGTAGCGATGGCCCTAAAATAGCTGTTTTTCTGCAATACAGACAGTTTTAATTTACAAACACATGTAAAGAAAAATCGACAATTTCAGAAAACAACTGTCACAGACGCACAATCTCCACATAGTGTGTAACACTGTATTGTAAATGCTCCCCTCCAAGGGGAATGGCAAAGCACGCTGGCATTTGCCTAAAATTCCTTCATGGTTAACATCTAGTGTCGACGAATGTTATTGCAAAGAACCTTTTTTGAAATCCTCCAATATTGGAAGACTCGGCTGAAAATAGCTGTGTGTCATGCCTGAAACAGATTCAGCCATCTCTGCAGAGCGTAAAGACCTGAATACCGGGATTACAGATCCCACAAATCCTCTGCTCAGTTTTACAGAAGGATCAGGCGGTTTATGTATTCAGTTAATCTATTTTCACTTCAGTGTAATGACTTGCAGCTGCAGCCCACTTCATTGGCAGATCTGGAGCTCCACTGTAATATCTGTCCAGTCCATACCATTTGTCTTGGAAGGCTAATTGTTTAGCTGACGGCGTGTTTTATTCTCCCAGGCTTTGCTTAAAAATAAACACAGCTCAGGCAACTGGGATCGTGCTCCCCTGTGACAGCTCTGCGATGTCCATGGCACTTGCAGACTGCACTGGAGTATCAGGCAGAGGAACCCAAGCAGAGCAGACTTCTCTGGGCCTGCCTGGGTGATCCTTTGGTGGCCAGTTCACATGTCTCATGAGGACTCTTCCACAGATGCTTCCTACAGCCAATGCTTGATGCCCCTTTGAGGACACTGAGGCAGGACAGACAGGTTTTCTAACTTGGCACTATCCAATGCTAAGAGCACAACCCAGCCTCCAAACCCCCTTTGGGTCTTTTGTTTATTTTAAAAACATCACTCTCAAGCTGTGTTTATCCATTTAACAAAGAGCAGTTTCCTTTACTGCTGTCTAGTGTTTGCATGCATCAAGGGCCAAGTCTATCTGAAGTCTGGCTTTACATTTCAGGGAAGTCAGAGCCAAGCCTGGCTGCTGGTGAGCATCACCTACAGTAGCTAAGCCATGTTCTGCTAAGTTTCATAAAAATTGCAGATGCTCTAATGTTTTGCTGTGCTAACAGGAAGTTTATTGGGGAACTCAATGAACTGTCAAATTGTCAAGCATCAAATGACTTGAAAATGAGAAGATCCCTCTTTTCTGAGAGGAAAAATGTTCAAAGCTTTCAGAGTACAGTGACAGAAGCTCATATGTCCTGTTGGCTTCCAGTGATATGTTGGCATCTGTATAATTTCTCAAAGATGGGACCAAGTTATTTAGGATCTTTGAAAATTTCACATCAAAGCTTCAGTACGCTTACACTGACCTAGTGTGGCTGGAGAACAGGATGGGGGAATGTGACAGCTTGTCTGTTTTCCACCAAGATGCAGAGTTGCGCTTCCATTGAGCCAGTAGGCACCTGAAGGTGATGTGAACTTCCTGCATCTAAACGTGGTGCCTGTTAAGCAGGGCTCACCCAGCATTTATTTGCATGGAGGTTTTCATCAGATCATTTAGCATTTGCTTATGCAAACTGGAGACCTGCCTGGTAACAACTGTGTAAATACATCTATAACCTGACATACACACTCGTTTATGCAACCTTGGGATATGCAGTTTATACGGACTAAAATAATTTCAAGCACATGCACACAGGCATACTGCTGCCCTGCATAGTTTGGATGTCATTAGCTTCTGTCCACAAGTAATGAGATGTACAGTCCAGAAATACTTAAAAGTGCTTTATTACTTCTGTCGCTTTGGATTCAGAGCAGCTTGCTTGGAGCTCAGCATGTAATGCAAGCTTCTGCAATTAAACCCTTCCCCATGGCATTTTACCACATGGTGTCATGCTGCAGCGCTGTTTGCTTACGCCTCACTTTGCTGGATGGTAAGTATTTCACTAGGAACCGACATGAATTTGTTTTAATGCAACATAAACCTAATGGGGTCTTGTCTCCAGTCAGGACAGGTTCGCCTTACTCGTTGATATGATTATGTAGGAAAGGCTTAGTGTACAGAAGCCTAGGGAATCGTCTGCGTGCGTGTGTTTTAAAATACAGCTAAATGACATACCTGCAAGACGTGGTAAGATTCAATTAGTAGCTCAGCTGTGTGTTCACTTAAAAAATTCAGACAATTAATTTAAGATGTAAACAGTAATTGTTTTGGGAGCTACCATGGCTATGTAATTTTAGTGTCTTTCTTGTTTTCTTGTGGTGAACTTAGATTTCGCACTGTATTGCTTTTAATTTAAGCTATAAAAATAAGTTGAAACATTGCCTTCTAGGTGTTTGAACCAAGTTCTCACCTTTGTTTTTATGAAGAGAAAAGCTAGTGATGGGAATTGGGTTAGAACATGTGTTTCAAAGTCAGTCTTTAGTAAGAATCTTGATCTGAGGTTCAGCCTAAAATTTGGCACTGACAAGTGTAGTTTTTTACCAAATGGCAATGAAACAGCTCCTGAATTAAGTACTAAGCTCACGGGGAGTTTCTTGTGTAAAGATAACCTGCGATTTCAGAGTTACTCAATAGGAAAATGCTGTGGCTCCCTTATGAGGACCGCAGGAAAGCTCAGCTTTAATTTCCCCGTTAAGTCATCTTCACCTCCTTTTTAAGCCTTCATGTAACACTTTGAGCCAGAGTTACTGCATCTTAATAGGAAGGAAATGCAGATTTCTAGGAGACTAGACTGCTTGGCAAATGGGCAACTTAACCTTTGGAGATGTTTTACTACTCACTAACCCTTATGTCCTGAAGAAATGGTATTTTATCTCTTTTTTCTCCTTTTTCTCCCTTAAGTTGACTTTTTCTTGTCTGTCTTTTGTCCTTTTTTCTCTCCCAATGTTGCTTTTGAATTTGCCCTCTTGACTGCACAAGGTTCCTAAGTGTTAAGCATTGAGCAGTGAATCTCTCTTGCTCTACTTTCACCCCATTCTGCAACTTGCATATTTAAACTCCCTTGTGCAACAGCTTCATCTCCGCATGCAGCAGAAGGAGCTCTACACGTGAAGAGGTCTTGGGAGGGACACTGATTACCACTTCAGTGAGTTCCTTCAGCAAGCTTTTCATGTGTAAAGCTCACACAACCTACTGCCCAGAGAAATGGACTTGGCAAATCCATTTCTCTCTGCAGCAGACTCAGCATGCAAAGAGCTGGCAGGGTAAGCTACAGAGACATCCACATGTGACACGAAGGACTGAGTATTCATCATCTGGGCAATAGTTTGGCACCACTTCATGGCTTTTTAAAAAAAAACCCAACAAACAAGAAACAAAACTGAATACCCTCTGTAAGAACCCAGCCCCAAGCCCCTATATCTCCCTCCACCTAAGAGCTAGTTTATTTGCTAGCAAAATATCTAAAGCATTTGGTGCTAAACTTCCTTTCAGGTTGAAGTTTGAAGAAGCTTTACAAGATACGTGCAGAAATTAATGTTGGTGACAGATGTCTGAGCTTTATCTAAATGAGGCATTCTTTAGCCGCATGGCAGGGGTTGTTGCTATACTGAAATACTGATCTACAATTACAAATTCTTAATCCCTTCCTCAGGCTCCCACTGCTGGGTTCCAGATGTGGAAGCTAATGTGTGAAAACACAGCTGCCTTTTTTTCATCCCTCCAAGTTTCACGTCTTTCTCTTTGTGTTCCATCTCATCTGCTAAGATACAGTGCGTTGATTTGTGATACATGAACATCATCAGGAGTAAGCAGAGCCCTGGCCCAGCACCGTGATCACGTTTATATGTTAACATTTCTTTAGCAATTTGAACTGAACTTTTTTCTCCGGCCCACATATTTCAACTAAAAGATGCCTTTACTGCTTGTGTGACCTGGTTTGAACTAGAACAGAACTCTTCAGTGATTTTACTGTTTGTCTCAGTCTCTTCTAACTGCACTTTCTTAAGTTAATGGGGTGTTTGTGCGGACAGTGGCTACTTCTACATGTGATACCACTTCGTGTTTATAGTTACTGCCAAAGACACATCTGCAGAAAGGCTTCTGCTTTCTCCTGTGAAGACCAAGATCACTGCTAAATCTTGGGGTGCAGCAAGTTAGAGTCTGCGGGAGGAGCAGACAGAACAGGTGACCCTACACAGACAAAGAGTATATTCAATCCCATATATGTCTTATTTGGTGTAAAGCTGAAGGACCACAAGGATCAAGCTCTCCTCTTCAATGGCTGGCATCCAACACAGTCTCTGTCCATTCTGCCTTTGATTGCAGACTGTGCATTCCAGAATGTAGTTCCAGGATCTAGCTCCTGCATCTGATTTCTTTCTGTCAGAATCCAGTCTAGGACTTCCTCAGTTGCTGCCCGCAGCATCACTGGTTAGGTAGTGATATAACTGCCATCAGGGGGGTTGTGTTCAGTATTGTTTTCCATAGGTTTGTATATATTCCATTTTATTACCATTACTTTCATTAAAGCGGTTTCAGTTTTCTTTACCAATCCATCAGCCTCTTCCTTATTCCATTTTCTTCCCCTGTGGGAATGGAGAGGAGTTAATAGCATCTGTCATTTGTCTAGTGGCCAGCCCAGCCCTAACCCTTGACGTTCTGTCATAGTAAGGCGTTCAATGATCCAAAAAAATAAAAGCAGTACAGGATGATTTAAGAAGTATGAGAAGCACTAGAAAGCAGGACTGTTGGCCTTTTCCTAGATGAAGCTTTTCCCTAACCTTCTATGAACAGGTCCATAGTATGTATTTAATTCCAGTTTAATTTGCAGATGGTAATACATTCTATTAAGAATTCGGAATTATTGCTAAGTATTCGGAACACTCATCTTTAATAATAAATACATTAGATTGCTATAAATTGGCATTTATTACTCAGAACATTTTACCCAAAACAGTGCAAATATATTGCCGCATAGCATGATTACAGGCTGTGGATTCCTTCTTTTGGTGCTGCTGTAGGGACTGGTTAGTAGAAAATCAGGTGTATCTCCACACTGAGGACACGTTTTGTTCATGTCCACGTATACACACGGGTGAAGTAGTATTCAAGAGCTGTTCTTATTTCTCTCTAGCCCATCCTCTAGCACTCTGCACAGTCTACAGGAGTACAAGGTATTGTTTATTGTAACATCAGATTTATAGTGCTAGCTAACTGTCCTCTTGTTGCTTCCCCGTTCTTCCAGGAAAAAAACACCGTAACAAACAGGTAAGAGAGGTACTCATTTGAGTTTCATATTGTGCTATGGATGGCCTTAAAAGGATTTTATAAATTTATGGCCTCTATCATCTCAAGTTCTGCTCTTTCATAGCATTTCAATAGGTTGGCTGCTGAGTTGTGCGTTACTGTGCTCTACTTGAGCTGTTTGGAATATTACTTTGAGAATTGAAAGGGCTCCAGGGTGCTAAAACTGATTATGAGATTTTTCTTTGCTTGACAAGATGTGCAGGTCCACGTGAAGTATAAGGCAGTTATGTGGATTGACGGCAGACAGGTCTCAATCACAGAATCATGTTGTGTTTTGCTCATCTTTGAGGTGGGATGCCAGTGAAATTGAGTTTCAAGAGGATAATTACAGCCCAATCAAATCCTCAGGTTAAGTTTCATGACTTTTTGTTTTAAAAATTATTCTAAGAGGTTCCTTCCAATGACTCAGTGTGTTCTGAGAGTTCTTCAGAAATGTTTTTTATAGTTTGTCTTCCTGAAAATCGGAATAAAGGGTAGGAAACCAAGCAAAACCTCTAATTCTCCAAAGATCCGCGTTTACAAAGTGATAGAAGGGGAATGAAATCAGGGGTCCTGAGTCCTTACTGGCAGATTTTTCTGTCTGTTAGTGTATACTGTTCTTCAGCATGTGTTTGGCAGTGCTTTTGTCTTCTTATACCTCTGTCAAGTAGGAATCTCAGCTAGCTGGTTAAGTGATCCCAGCTTGTAATTGCCCACCCCAGAGATAACCTTCCATAGTCAAGTACCTGACCCTCTTAAAAAATCAGGAGTTAATTCTATGAATGGGGAGTGGTTTGAATGGTAAAATAATCCTTTTAGCTAAGCAGGATAAGCCCTGAGTCCAGGCAGAGCTCTTTCAGGAAGTGATAGTTATACATTCCCCAACAATAACACAACATTCACAGTTCCCTCCGTTTCATTATACAATGTATTGGTCTCTGACTTTAGAGGTTGTGTAAAGGCTACGGCTTTTCTTAATCTACTTTCTTGAGAACCATTTGCTGCAGTCCCTGGTTTTGATTTGTATGCTGGAAAGTCTCAATTCAGGCTCCTGTTGCTTGAATTGTCCCTCTTGCCAACTGCTTTGCAATTCCAAGTTGTCAACTCAGGCTGCTTCTCTGGGGAGCGGGTTGGGCTCCTGCTCAGCCTCAGAATCCAACTCCTTGCACAGCAGGTTTGTTCTTTCCTAACATCCCCAGATGACTTTCTGGTGTGAGAGGAATACTCCAGTGAGACATAGACATTCCCCTCAGTTTTGGCAAGACTGATGTCTTCTGCTGAAGTCCCGTCTAGCTGGCATCCACCTCTGCTCTCTGGGGCTGGTGTTTACCCCATCCACTTTTCGGGTGTCACTCATCAGTACAAAGGATTTCCCCAGGAAGGTTTCTGTATGAAGGTGCTCTATACCCTTGCAAGGTTGTGCATGGTGCTTTCCATTTTGATACCATAGTACACGGTTTCTCATTTAAGATTCCTGTTGTAATTGCTCTTTTGTACCATTCCGAGGTTTTTTCTACTGCTTGTACTTCTCTTATTTCTATTTCTTGAGTTAGCCCATTTCTGACTTCTAGAAATGTACTCTGAAATGTAGCTGGAGTGCTGCGGCAGTACCCTGGTGTATGAATTGATTGGTTCTGTTTTGTTGAAGTTCACTTCTGGTCTGGAAACCAAACTCCCAAGGTGCCTTTGAAGAAATTCTCCCAGATTCCTTGAATGGTGCTCAGAATGTCATTATAATTCCTCTTATACACACACGAGCACCGTTCATGTTCAGAAGGTGTCACTGAGCTGCCTGGGCACTTGCCACCTACCTAGAGGAGACAGCTAGGGGTTGTGAAACCAGGAAAAAAGAAAAAGCCATGCTGCTCTTGCTCAGTCAGGCGTGCCCTTCGCTTGGGGCTTTGGGTTCACCACAGCCAGAGGCAGCCCCGCGCTTGGCTGGCACCCTTCCAGGCATATGGCTCTGCCCCTTTGGTGGTCGCAGCCTGGTTCACATGGGAGCTGTTTCACACTGTCAGCAGGGTAGTGGTAGATAAATACTAGATTTTCCAGTAACCTGCCCTAAACCAGTGGGGTGGGAGCCTGACATAGTGTCTACAGTAGACAGAGAAGCCTTTGGTATCTGTCTACAACAATGGGAGTGGAAACACAAGAAGAGTGGGAAGCAGCATAGCTTTCACTTTGAAATAAGATATTTGATGCCCACGCTGTGGTAGAATGCAACTGAGGAGTACCAGTTGGGAAGCAGTTTAAGCAATTGTGATGTTTTTTTTCTAAATTCATTGTTTGGCACTGTGTGTTTTTTTAATACAAAGCAGTTGTTTTCGTTTTTAATGTTAGTTGCAGGAAAATTTATGATGTATTTGTACTTCTCTGCAAATATTCAAGTGCTCTTCTGGAAGAAGGTATGCAATAAATAATGTTGCTTCATACAGAGAGTGGACATTAAATCATTTAGGAGTGTAATAAGAAAGCCTTGAACTAAAATCCTTGTGGACTTTCTGAAGGTATTTTTATTAGATTTTCCAATATTACATTCTTTAATGGAAATCTTTCCCTCCCGCTAGTATACATTCGGTCTTACCTTAAAATTAAAATATGGCTAAATATCTAGTGTAACTACAAATCAGACATGTGCAGAAGACAAAATAGATCTATATTGCATCATTATGATATAATCTAAAGTGTTTACGTGCCTTTTAAGAACACTGGCAAGTCTGAGTGGCTGCCACTGTATCGTGGAGCTTGCTTTAGCTCACTTGCAAATACCCAAATCAACAAATAGGTGGGTTGGTGGTTCTTTTTCAGTTTCCAGTGATGACTTTGAACTCGCAGTTTCTCAGTTGGGTTTATTTCTCAGTGCAACTGTTACATAAAACAACTCCAGTGCTGTAGTTTTGTTCTGTAAGTAGGCTTAAAACACACACGGAACCTTTAAAGTCTCACAGATACATATTCATACTGATACATGGGAAGGACTGATTCTATGATTCTGTGATTTCCAGAGAAGACTCCACACCCTCTCTGGGTAGCCTATTCCATGGCTTTGGGACTGGAAAGAAGCTTTTCCATATTCCTAAATGGAACTTATCGTGTCCCAGCTTGTGCTCATTGCTTCTTGTCCTGTCACTGAGCACAGCTGGAAACAGTCTGGGACCATCCCTTCTGCAGATATTTACAGGAGCAGTGGATCAGGTCTCTTCTCATTCTGCTCTTATCAAGGCTAAACTGTCCCAGCTTTCTCAGCCTTTCCTCATAGGAGAGTCCCCCAATCGTCTTTGTTGCCCTCCACCAGACTCTCTCCAGTAGTTCTGTGTCTTTATTGAACTGGGGAGCCCAGAACTGGACACAACACTCCAGATGCGGCCTCACCACTGCAGCACCAAGCATAGTTCTAAGACTTTTGCTTTTAGGGATATACTCGTGCTCTGAAAAGTGAATATAGGGGACATAACTCTAGATGAAAAAGCTTTCATTCTGTTCGTGCCGATGACTCAGATTAAATGCCATGTGCACACATACGAATGTTTGTATCTAGCTGGCTATTCTTCCCAAGAGTTACAGAGTCAGGTTTCATGTTATCGTCTCCTTATCTAACTTCAGACTAAACACTGAAGGCACAAGGAAGAGATCTAAAGATAGGAGGAACTATCTTCAACTTGTCAACCTTCAGCATAAAATTGCACTTAAAATTTATAAAAACTGAGAATCAAATCAATGTTTCAGCTTTGACTCAAATAAGGGGACAAATCCTCTGTTTATGGCAGAGAATCTGGCTCAGAGGAGCTGCTCTCTGTGGCACAGGGCTGGCACTGGATTCTCTCTGTGCACTGCTACATAAAAATTCCTTGTCAGAAATTTGCACAACAAGATCAGGTCCTGAGTCTGTAGGGATGACATGTCAGAAGACATGAGATTTCCAGTGAGATAACTAATATATCATGCAGTGAGATGTGCCTGCATGCATTCTTGTGTACAGTGAGAACACCCACTGATCTGCTTTTATTGCCTGCTTTCCTCCAGTTGAGATTCTGTAAAACCTCACTCAGAAGGGGGCAGAGTTTATGGCTGGATTTTATTTTCTTGTTTCTGCTTGTGCATTTGCTGTCTGTACTTTTTGAACCTCATATGTGTATCTGTCTATAGCGTTAGAAAAGTAGGAATACATTTACAAGTAATCTTGAAGAAACCATCGCAGGGCAGAGCTTTCCTTCATGAAGGCTCTATGATCACGTCTTTCCTTTTAGGTAAACACGGAGATAGGTTGAAATACCCATAGAAAATACTTGGGTGAGAATTTATCTCTCTCTTACTGCGGATGTTAAGCTTTGGTTAACCAAACCGTAGTGCCTGACCACAGTACAGCAGCTACTACAGCCATACAAATTCACCCTTTCAAGACATTACACCAGTGGAAGTCTCTGTTGTATTTTTCATTTTCTGTGTCTTTTAGTCTCCTTTTTGTTCTGTAAATGTGGAGTTGTGGTTTGTTTCAGTTCCTCTGCTCCTTGCAAGTGCTAAAGCCATTTGCTATTCTAACTGATCCCTGCTTGGAGTGTTTCATTACTGACGCAATCTCGAGGTGAGCATTATAAAGTGAAGCATTATTCTTAATCTCACTGTGAAGCAGTACGGAGAAGAACTGCAGGCAGCCAATGTCAAAATTGCCTTTTCTGAAGGGTTGGGTTTTTTTTTTTTAGCATGAGGGTAAAGTGCGTTTAAGGCTTTATTTGCTGATCTTGAAGCTCAGGATGTAACGAGCAAAATGACAGAATATGACCTTGCAAAGAATGAGAGGGATAAAATCTACATGAGCTTTGGGAATAATGGAAATGAGGCGCAGTCCGAATGAATGAGACCTTTAAAGGTTGCCTTTCCCTTCAAAAAAGGGGTTTGATACAATATGAAACTTCTAACAAACTCTTCAGAAAAGACAATTACGGTATTATCCGTAGGGTTCAGAATTCAAGGTGTTCAGACTGTCTGCAGCTTTACAGCCATAGAAACCGTTTTCCTTTTAATCTATTTAACAAGAGTGAAAGAGTGTTTTCTTGCTCTTAGTATGTAGAGTATTTAGTCATTAATTTGGTTTTACACTGTTTCCACCGCTGAAATTTGAGTGTATTGTAGAAAATTAATTATCCTAGGGCATACCATACTCACGAAGTATTGATTAGCCTTTTCCAGCTGTAAAAAATGGTACCTTTTATGTTCTTCCCTCTTAAATTGAATGTATTTCTTTAGAGGAGTTAGACTGGAAAATGGTGCATGAAAAGCCAGTATTTTGAAAAGCGGGGTGCATATTGAGGATATATTTTAAACTCACTTGAATGTTTCGGTCCTCTAATGTATTGGTCCCCAAAGAAATTCCGCAGTGCAGAATGTGGAGTGATAATGTGCAGTTCTGAGAGACGTTCACGAACGGCTGCATTGAGGGCCTGGCCTGAGGAAGGGCAATTCAGCAGTTTCCCTTTGGTACCTTAGACCCTGTGAGAGGATGTTCTTCACGAGCAAGGTAGCAGTGAGGTTTCTGAGAACAGCAACGTTTCTTATGTGAGGTTGTGGTTTTTTACTGTGCTGCCTTTTACTTTCTGTACAGTCGTCTTCTCCTTGCTTTTCACTTGTTCACAGTGTCTCCCTCTGTCCCTGCCCTCATGTAACTGAACTGATGTTTTTTCTTTCCTTCTAGAGCTTTCTGGAAAAGCAAAAGAGCTGAGGGTGGGAAGGAGGTTGTTGGTTTGGCACTTTGAATTTGGTTTGGGTGTGGCTGAGATTTTTCTTTCATTTCTTTTCGGTTTCCCCATTTTCTGAGGTCTTTCTTTCTTTCTTAGGAACTGGGGAGAAAGATGCACGTTCACTTGCCTTTCTCTGTTGTACTTTTGCTTCCTATGCCAAATGTCTCTAGACACCTCTCATGACTGGCAGCAGTTGCACATTGGTGATCTACTTGCACATCCTTTTGTAGTTACTGTGCTGCTCTTGCCCGATCTCCATGCTGTGTCTTTCTTTCTTCCCCTTCTACCAGGTTTCACTGATTCCTTCAGCTTTTTTCACCCTTACTTCCCTCGGTGTAGAGTTTTTACCCTTTCATCTTTGTGTTTCTAAAGGCCATAAAAGCTTTGTCCTCCAGCAGTTATAAATTTATGGGGTGCCACAGTATCCGGAGGGGGGTGGTTAGCAGATCAAGGGAGGTTCTTCTCCCCCTCTACTCTGCACTACTAGGGAGANGTTGGAACAGAGGAGTTTCCATATCAATATCAGAAGGAACTTCTTCCCAGTGAGGGCTACCAGAGCACTGGAACAGGCTGCCCAGGGGGGTTGTGGAGTCTCCTTCTCCGGAGATGTTCCAGACCCACCTGGATGTGTTCCTGTGCGAATTGGTCTAGGTGATCCTGCTGTGGCAGGGGGATTGGACTGGATGATCTTTTGAGGTCCTTTCCGATCCCTAATGATTCTATGATTCTATAATTCAGTGCTATTATGCTTATAACTGGAACCCCATGAAGCATTTTCAAATATCTTCTCCATCCAACTCAAACAGTTCTTATCACTTCAGAAAAGTCTTTCTTTAGTTTATAGGTGAGAAGAATGAGCTCAGTTCAGAGCTTAATACACCTCTGCTTCACACAGAAGCTGAACGGGTGCTACGGTAATGTAACGACAGTGTAGGCAATCCGAGTTGGAAGTAAAATACATTTTCTCTGTGATGTGTTCAACCTTTTCTGCCCTGGGGCTTAAAAACTGAAATCTACTCTTTAATTTAGTGTTCTCCGCCCGTACACTGAAATGCCGCTAATGATTCAAGGGAGTTAACAAGAGGGTAGCAAAAATGATATGTCAGATCTATCTGAAACCATAAAAATTCTGGAGGCAAGGCAATTTGACTCCTGTCAATGGATTTTGAAAATATAATTTTCTGTCTGCTGGGGGCCAGGGAAGAGAACATATTGAGTTCATTTGTGTCGCAGTCTTTCTACAAACTCCTTATTAAATCAAAATTGAGGTAAAGGTTCATTTTAATGACAGTTACTCTGCTATTACCCTTATTTCCATAGAATGACAAAACAGAATCATTTCCAAATTTAAGAACAGCCTAAAAAGCATCTAGATCACTTGCAACCAGAGCTAGACTTTGCCGGGTGACTTTTGGTGTGGGTCAGGTTTTTCTTTTCCAGTTTCATTTTTTTTCCAGTAGAAGCAGTGCTCCGGGGAAGAAGGCAGGGATTTGTGATTCAGCAGCCAAGTTATTCTTACAAAAGTGTCGTGCGTATCAGTTCTTCTGATTTTTCTTCTTTATCCATGGGCAAGCTTGCTGTGCGCCATGGGTGCAAAGGCATGCGGTTCAAGGAGATTGATATCCCTCTCCAGAAAAACGGCAGTTTCTTATGCTTTGTGATTCATAGAGGTGGCTGTTTACACTGTCTAAAAATGATGACTGGGGCATCTGTTGGTTTACCTACCTAATTTTTTTTAAATGCTGTAAAGAAGTTCATTTATTCAGTTAAATAGTTGCTTTTCGTGACACTTTAGCATCTGTTTCTGGATGAAATCTTCAGCTCTGTAGTGAAACTTAAATCTACTCTGGAGCTGGAAGCTAAAGCATGTTAATGGCGGCATACAATGCAATTTTAAGCTCTTCGTGTGTATTTAAAATAAGATTGATTTACAGTAGTTTATTTCCCAAGGAAGTACAACTTAAACTAATTCTTAATGATCCAAATACATTTAAAACCGGTTCATAAAGTCCTCAAAAACACAGAGCTCAGAAATCTTTCAAAGCCAGTTTGCTCCAGCATTGCTGTCGTGGCTAAAAAAGCACATTTTCCTGACAAGTGGCTGTTTGCTCGGCTTGTTTTCTCTTGGCGTTGCCTTTACTTAGCTCACAAATGAGACGGAAAAATATATTACCGGGATATATCCTGGCGGTGCAAGTCAGGTGGAGATGCACTCTGGAAGATACCTTTCTCAGTAAATAGGCGTGCTGCTTGAGAAAGGGCTGTGACTAAAGTCAAACTTCCAAGCCAGCTTGTGCACCACTGCGTGCCACGTGGGCATTTGGGGTGTGCTGCCAACTGCCCTAATAGTGCTTCACCCCCAGCCAAGCCCTGGCTGGCTTCCAGCACTGGAGGCTCAGCTCAGGAGACACAGTCTCGAGCTTTGTCTTCAGCAGAAGAGTAAGTTTGTCTATTTTTAACTCAAGAAACACAGTCATGGAGGCTACAGCCATCTCTTCGGAGGTTCTTCTCTCTGCTGGTCATCATATATATTCTGTCTTCTTGCAGTTAGGCTGAGAGCCTTTTCAGGTGCAGCAAAACCTCTGATTTCTTATTTTATTTTGTTTTTTTAGTGGGAAGAAGACAGGATGAGAATGAAAACCCAGTTATTCAGTCAGTGGCTGATCTAAGCTGTCCTCTCACCTGGCTGGGGAGGATTGTTACTGCAGATTCTGGTTTTGGAGGGGATATCACAAAGGGACAAATACAGGTTGTTCAGCATGAGGGTTAGAGCTTGGGGAGCACTAGCTTGCATGGGAACTGCCCAAGTTCCTCATCATGGACCTGCAGTTGGGACTGAATCTGTGTTGTGACCAGCATTTTAAGGACTCACCATGTGATGTAAACGGAGTTAAATGTCACGTTAGATCGTGTCGCCAAGGCAAAGTGTAAAGTGCGTCAGTGCTACCTGATGGGCAGCACAGTAAAATGAATCTGTTCAGTCTAAACAAAATCTGATTTGTTTCCTGATTTTGAGTATACCTTTTTATTTTGAATGGATTGAAGCCAACAGGAGATTTGTGTAAGAAGATTTCACATAATTCTAATGAGAATCTGAATCCTTTGTCAGAACGCGACTAAATCCAAAATCCTTCACAGAATGGAAGATGGTGTTAATGTTACCCAGGTTATTTACAGAATATTTTGAAATGGCTAAACGCTTCTTCATAATGCACTGAGAACATTCAAGGGTCTTGTTGAGTGCAAGACCCAACATCATTACACTTGTATGAGTGCAAGGGCAGCCCCAGCTGGTTTCTCTTGGGGTATTTGTGGTGGTGGCCATTCCTACAGATACTTGTGCTTCTCCTCACAGTCACTGTCACATAGTAACCTGATACAGCTTGGTTACCTCCTGCTCTAGTCTGTGGAGATAACTGCAATATCCTACGTACAGCCACGAGCAAATGTAGCCTGTGCAGTGGCAAGTGCTGCGTGGAGTATTTAATCCATATTACAGATGTGTACTGCTTTCACTGTCTTTTGCAAGGCTGCCTCTGTTTTCTCTGAGCGTATGAGTACTGCTGTAATAATATATTAAGAAGGAACCTCAATTTTTCTGCTGTCTCAGTAGTAGGCTTCAATTTCTGGGGTTCATAGACTTGTATAAAATTTATCTTATCTGCGCCTTGTGATCTGGCGACTATTTAGTAATAGCAATCACCAACACAGTGTGCCAGGACACCATGCTGTTTGGTAATGAGAACTTGCAGTGTTGTGTGAAGGCCCCAATTAATCATCATAGTGCCAATTAAAAAGGCCATTAGAAATACTGGCCACAGTCATCAATCTGCACAGGTCTTCATTCTCAAAGAAGGGTGTGTGTGGGGGGGGTGTGTGGGGGGGGGTGTGGCACATCCAGATGTGTGTGCTTCTTTCTCTGGGTTGATATGACCTGACAGGACATTTTGGCAAATCCATTGGCATTGACGATGAACGTCTATTCTGGCTTACATCATCCTGGAGTTAGATTCCAAATTCATTCTAATCTGTGTAATTTTAGGTCAGGTTTTGTTTTTGTAAGTGAGACATAGTTGTTCGTGCAGCACATTTACACTTGGGCTCTAATTGGAGTTGCACTGCAGTAGTACCAGGGTATGATTTTTTTAAGGCTGACATTCATTACACCCTTTCAAAACAGAGACTTCATTGTCCCACTGTTCCTGCTGGGGAACTCTGTGTCAGTTTGGGTCTTTGGGAACTCTAGTAATGTCAGTGATGGCGGTTGCAGCAGGTAGCAATTTGACTTTACACTGTTAATTACTTTTCATTTTTGATTCTTTTCATCGGCTGCTCATAAGTTCCTCATGGTTTGCTTGTTTGAATGGAGACAGTTTTATACCCACTGTTTGCCCCGGCATGTTTTCTCCCTGCTGAAAAGTCTATCTGAGAACAGTTGAAGCATTGGTGAGACCAGGAGCTCAGTAGAATGCTGTTTTATCCCTATTAAAACAAACCCAACAATAACTCTGAAGAAGTTATCATTTGTGTTTTTTCCTGTAAAGCATCCATCTGAATTGTTCTAAGTTACAGGAAAGCACTGGAAGTGCTTGGTGTCTCATGCTCAGCACAGTTGTTACTGTTTTAGAGCAGTGTTCTGCAAGAGGAATGGCTCTGTGTGGGGTGGAGCCAGTGCAGCACGTTTATCAGGAATCTGGAATTGAACTGGGGATTTTTCTCTGCTCTTACCAAATGCTTTTTGAGAAGCACAGTAGCAAGCGTGTGTGTTATCATGCTATTATCACAGAAGATAATCTGCTACCTCTGTCTCACTTCAATTACTTAGGTACCTGATTTTTCTGAAATGGGTCTCTGTAATGGGTGACATGCCTGTCAGCATCAACATGCTGCTCCATACTGGGATATCTATCCATTTGGCTTTCCAGTTACATTAAAATAAAGTAAAAAAAATCCATACAAACAGTTAACATTAAAAATAATATTCTAAACTAAACATTTCAGTCTATTTTTCACAAATTCCATACAGAGGCTGTGCATTAAAAGAAGGTTAGAAAGTTATAATCACCTCCATGCTTTTGCTTGTCTCTCCCTTGTATACGATCATCATCATTCAGCTTTGAATCGTAGGGCCCCACATTGTTTTGATTACAGAAGATCAGAAGATGATACAGCTCTAGGAACCAGGCGTCCGTTGTGAAGGAGCGCCTTGTCCCATGTTGTTGCCAAAATCATGAGGTGGAAGTCTTGTGACGGAGAAGAGACAAGGCGTTAATGGTGTCATTGCAAGGCTACCATAATTTTCTCCTGTGTGGAGAACCAGGCAGCATTGCATGAAGCACACAGGACTTGCTGATGCCCTAACCAGAGCCCTGGGTGACTGCAGTTCTTACAGCTGCCTCTGAAATCAGGGGAGTGTTGTCCTGAACCCCTTGAAATGCTTAGAAGTACAGAACAGACATAGTGGGTGGAGCTGCTGTCTGTTCACCGTGCCATGCATGGATCTTGGAGTCAATTGACCTTCAACTTGCTGTGGCCTCTTTTCCCAGTGTTTATCCAGGAGAGGATAAAATGCCTGTGTGGGATGGGAGGAGGGGAGGAGAGTTAGCAAACAGCAAAGAGCCTTGTTTTATTGGGAGTCTTCACACAGAAGCATGCTGAGCACTGTGCAAACGAGGATGATATTAAGAACTCTGCATTCAGAGCAAGATCCAGAGGGTGTTACAAAACAGCCAGAAATGACAGTAAAGCCAATTATTAACTAGTTTCCTTTCATTCAGTGGGAGTCCGTGTTTGTCATTTCTATCGGGGCAGAGAGAAGATGCAGCTTGTGAACAAATGCTGTGAGTTTAAAAGGGTAACATTTTAAATGAGAGTCTTTGTAATAATAAAGGAACATAATGCTTGTATCTGTTAAAAGCAAATTCAAAAATGAAGCCTCTTCTGCCCTTCAACTTAAAAATCTTATGATTATCTCAAATCCCAAAATGTGGCTTCACTGTTCATTTCCTTCTTACCAGAATCTAAAATAACAGGAGCTTGAGGTTTTAATGTATTAAAAAAAAAAAAAGCAATAATCCTTTTTCATTATAACTTCTGGTAGTGTTTTAATTAAAGGTATTAGGAGAACTGTCATGTGCGACACATTTTAAAATTCTTTTACAGCGTGCTGGAAATATCTGGGAAGGGATTATGTGCATAACTTGTTCACTGGGAGTGAAGCAGACTGGATTTTGTTATTCTTGACTTTTTATCACCTGCAACTTGATTGTGTGTTTTTACATGGCTAAGAGGAAGAATGCCTTTGTGTACGTTCTTTGTAGTTCGTCATCTATTCAACAAATTGAGACCATTTTTAGCAACGATCAGTGTTGTTTCTTCCTGCTGAAAGAAACCTCTGAGGAAAGCTACATCAAATTTTGGCACACGGTTGAAAGATAAGAGCCAGAAAATTATCTGTGTGGTTTTGTGAGCGGCTTTCATTTCTCCTTGGTTTTGTCCCACCTTTTTCCCCACCATCCTTCCAGGTACACTGTCGTACCTGCTTCCAGCCTGTATGTGCCACCTCCAGTGAGGGCTTTTGCAGATTCACTCTGATGGGTGATGAATTGTATGGTGTTACTTGCCTGGTTTCCTCATGTTGCACTGCCCGAGTAGCAAGCTGCGACCCCTCTGCAAATTCCATGAACTTAAGAGGGCTATCCAACAGAAATCTTTGACAGTATTAGGTGATTGAAGTTTTATCCCAGTATTTTTCCCGTTGCCCTGTATCACTGCCCTCCCTGTAAAAGGTAGTGACCTCCTGGGTCTAAGTGTCTTGTGATAACGATGATGAGTGATGCATGAAAATTGGTCTAAATTCTGTTAAGAGTGAATGCTTTTGGGCTTAACCTCCAACGTCTGGGATGAGAGGTGGGGAGAGGAAGGAGTTGGGGAGATTGTACTGCAATTCTAATGTAACATACAAAGGTTTAGGGAGATGTGTTAAAAGTAAGATGGTGTTTCCACCCACTCCTTAGCCTCCGCACAAGACAGGAATGTCGCTCCTTTAACAGCTGCCAGTGCAGCTGACCTGGGTTTGAAGGGAAAGATCCTGTTGATTGACATTTAAACAAAATGCTAATTTGTTTACGTGTTGTGTGGCCCCAGGGGACTTGTTTAGATCACCAGATGTCCTGAAAAGCCATAGTCTTTGACCACTCTGAGGAACTTTGGCAGTGCTTCTGTTCATCCTTGTATCTTCCTGCAGAAGACCCGAGTCACTAGCAATGTGTCTTTCTCCGTTCACATGCATTTATTTAACAAACATGTTGGAAAGGTGTCTAGATTCAGCTGAAGTAGCTGGATATAAGCACATAAAATTAATTTATTAGGTGAAGCAGCTTACTGTTCAGAGACAAGTGTCCCCCTGAAGGAACAACCTTTCTGAAATCTGTTCAGGTGCCTCTTTTCATCTTTTTCTGTGATTTCTTGAAGTCCTCAGGATCTCACCTAATTACAAGGTGTGCAGAGCACCTGTGGCCTAATTCCTTTCACCCAAACAAACAGCACCCATTGAGGAATCTGGGCGTTCCCTTACACGTTTTCCTCAGATGAATGGATCTTCAGTCTAATTAGCAATAATGCATTAAATCTGAATGTATCTTATAAAGAACTCAGGAAAGGGAGCTTAAAATAATTTCATACTTCCTCCTACCTGTGCTTGGTAGATGCATCAGTTTAGTCATAACACACACAATTGTTTCATCAGAGATGGAATGTTGCCATTTCTTCTTCCACGGTAGCAAATCCTTTATCTGTAATATCAGTTGGAGGTTTATAGAGACCATCTGAATAAATTTCTGCCCATTAATGCACATTCTTAATGAAAGTCTCAGATCCATTTGGGATTTCTGTATAAGGGAGGCAATATTAAGAGACTTGTCTTGTGTGCATGAATTTTCTAAAGCCTCGGCAGCAGTGTTTACTTAAGTGTAACCATCCCGTGGAGGTTTTGCAAGCCCAGCATTTCAGCAGAAATCCCAAAGAGAAATTTAATAAAGTATCCTTTGGGTGTCTCAACTGGTCACAACATTCATAACTATAGAGAGAATAATGCAAGCAACAGGATTGTTTGAGAACTTGCTACAGAGAAGTAGGTTTTTTGTGCTCTGTATTGGTTGAGGTGTTACAAGAGGCTAAACTCTGCAAAGACTTACAATGACCTTGTAAGTTAGTGAACGTGTTGTCACTCTGCTGAGCTGACTCCTACTGCATTATCTCGTTTATCTGAGCTCATAATATATCAACAACTCCGTTTCGAAGTGCCTCCAGGTATATGGTTTCACTCTCTCTACCAGAGAATTTTTCTCAGACATCTCAGAAGGCAAAGGTAGGGTGTCTGTAACTGTTGATTACATGGCCATTGTTATCTCTCAGTTATGAGTGGTTGGGCACCCATCAAAAGCTGCTTTTGCAGTCCTTTCTGTCACTGAGTGAACTGAAAATCTTGGCTTCAAAGAAGATGTTGGAGAAGCCCAGAGTGGGAACTGGTTTAAAATGGCAGATAAGGGGATTGATTAACCCATTAGGTGTCAAGGGACCCTTTAGTGCGTATAAGCACACTTTTTGTTCCACTGTCAATGAGATGAAAATGCAGCTGTTTCCCTAAGAACTATGGAGAAAGCAATCACACCCTGTAAATGTGTTCTTTGAGAGAGGTGGGTGCTGCAGGAAGCAGGAGAGCACACTGGTGCAGGTCAGCCTCATCCCCTCCATAGCTGCACTGCTGGAGCAGCGCAAGGCAGCATCAGGGAGCAGGCAGGTTTCAGAAAGAGCAAAGTGGGGAGAGCCAGGAGCTCTTCACTGAGTTTATTCCCTTTATTCCTTCTGTGGGACCAGGTGAAGCCTCTGACACTTCAATCCTTGCAAATGTTTTTCCTGATTTTAGTGCTCCGTGCACTTTCTTTTCACACATTATGCAAAGTGAACAAGCATGAAATTGAAGCAGGGACAGGAGAGGAGAAAAGGAAGGATAAGTCCTGAAGAGTAAGTTATACAATGCTAGCCCTTAAAGCCTGGAAAAAAAAAATGCTTAAAACTGCTGAGTGTGGAGCAAGCGCTGCCTGGGTCAGCTTTCCAGCATGACAGCGATAAGCACGTGACCAATAATTCAACCCAACAGAAGAGGTGTTCAAGAATACAAATCTCACAAACACTTTGTTCCGCTTATGCACCCGACATGCGATCTGTAAGCGTGGGCTTTCTTGCCAGCGTGCGGGCTTTCCTGCCAGCGTGCCGGCTCTCCATCCTCTCGGCTGGTGAGCATCTTCCATGTGAAAGTGCAGCCTTTCTGACCCTATCAGAGAAGAGTGGCTCCGTCTCTGTCGTCCTTTTTGCATCCTGTGCACTGTGAGCCGCACATGGGAGATCTGGAAAGAGATGCAGAGAGAGCTCACATCACAGGCAGACTGGGTACGGATGGAACCCTGTTGTCGGAAAGGATTAGCTGTGGGTGAGAAATGAAAAAGAGAAACTCGTGCTTTTCAGGAAGGTTGTGATGCAAAATTTTGATTATATATCTGGCAAGAAGACAGTCAGGGCTTTGCACTAGTAGAGATTCTGTACCCTAGNGAAGAAAAACAAACAGAAAACCCTCTATACCCTGCAGCTGCAGAGAAAATGCTCAGAAACTCACAGTGACCAGAGCTGTTTTCTTCAGGCTTGAGTCAGCAATCAGCTTGAAGCAATACCTTTTGAGAAGAGCGAATTGTGCTCTTGGGTTCAGTACATGTGAGCTCTGAAGTCTGACATGTTTACACAGCAGCGAGCTCGTTTCTGAGCTTTGTGTCCAAAACCTCGGTGTAATGCATGTTGTTTGAGATCATATTTTTATCATGGGATGAAGAAGAGAACCAGAAGGAAGGTTTATTCTTTGTCATAGAATTAATGTAAAACTTGCCTTCTTCTCTTTTCTCTCTTCACCTCTCCCTACCCCTCCTACATGTCCCCACCACCAATGCCAAAAAAAAAAGGGCAAGCAACTTTTCAAATTGTGGAGAAACAGAGAAACAAGGGATATTTTCTTTACCCACCGGAAAAAGCTTTAGTCATATCCGGACTCTTGAAAAAATCAAAACAAAACCCCCTTCTTCCCACTAACTTGTACATTCTCCTTAGTGCCATATGCCCCAAGTTACAATTACCCAGCTTTTAATACATTCCACTTCTGCTCTGACAGCTACACAATGTACAACAGTTGCACGGAGTCAGAAGGCAAATCTGTGAAGCACAAAGAATAAAGAATTTGGTGACAGTTTAAAGCAAACGTAATGAATATGGAAGTAAATAACGAGTAAAATTGGATATTGATGATGGTTTTTCTCGTTTCCGTATGGCTGTCTAAACCTCCTGTCTCAAAATGCACCTACACAGCACTGAGAGCTTCCGATTTGGCATCGGCTCCACTGATTTTACATTGAGCAGGCTGCAAAATACAGTGGGTCATGTACCCAGTGCTCTGGATCACCCTGAGTAACCTGTTAATCAGTAGAACTGTTGTACAGCTATATGGCTTGCTCCACATTTGAGCATTGTATCTCCACAGTAGAAAAGCACAGTAATTGCTAATAATTAGTACAGGGTAAGTCTCACAAGGTTTACTTAAGAGTCCCCTCGTGTCAGATTCATATCCAAAGCGTGTCTGAAGTATCTGAACCGTTTAAGGATCTGGGAGGTAATACTTTCTCATTGTGTAAGGCAGAAAACCTGTGTATGAAAGGGCAAGGGGATTGTGAAATAATTACTGGCTCTGCATTTAATTTGAGTCAATGAAAATGCCAGAATGATTGAAGTGTTTATGCTGAAGATCAAGGAGTTAGATTGGAATGGGGTAATCAAAACCAGGGACGTCTTTTTTTTTTAAGTTTTTAATATTTCTTAGGGAAGGAGGACTGTGAGAGCATAGCAAGAGGAGTGTCAGGAGGAAAACCAGGATCAGAGGTCACACCTGTGTGGAGTGATGGTTTGAAAATGACAAGTACAAAAACAGAAGTGTGCTTCACTTGACGGTGATGAATGGGCTTCTTGACCTGAGGAGGAAGCCTAGAGGTGGCTTTGCACTGTGGAGATGGTAATGTGATAGTGCCAGTTACAGGTGAAAAAGTTTGTCATTAAAAACATATCAGGCAAACTGACTGATCTTCATTATGTGGGTACTTGTGCCCCTGGGCCTTAGTTTCTGGGGTAGCTGAGCTGCTTAGCAGACAAGGCTGTGACATTTCTGGTTTGCCATTTGTCCATGCTTTCCACATGAGTCTCCTATCCCTGCTTTTTCCACCTGGTCCCAGAGTGCCTTTTACTAGGCTTTAGTCTGTGCTTTGCTCATCCTTAGCACCTGAGTGTTCTGCATCACTCACCTGCCTCTCCTCAAACATCACAGAATTGTTCTGTACCCGTGACTATACATACAGTTTCCATCCATGATGTGGGAGAAGGGATCAGTCTTGCCTTGCTTGCACATCTCTTGTATCGTAAGGGCAGGGAAACATTTGCCAGTGGTCTGTAACTTTGCCTCTTGGTGAGGGTTAAATACTGAGAGCCTGGTCAGACAAAAAACATGTCATGGGCTGCTGGCTGCTGCTGTGCAAACATGGAGCATGGATCTTGAGGTTAGTAGAGCTATGTTTGTTCAAAAGAGGTTCTGATCAAGATGAATTATGAAAATGTCAATAAATACCACATTTTAAAAGGTAATAAACTGACTATTAATGTTAAAAGCAGAGCTGCAGGTAAACATTAGTGACAGCCTGAACCACACCTACATTTATCTTCCTCCACAGCACTCAACATAAAGAGCTGAAGCAGCCCTGAACCCCAGAAGCCAGTTCTTAAAGGCCTAAATAGTCAACAGTGCTTCCCAGGCACCATTTTAGAATCATAAAATATTCAGGGTTGGAAGGGACCTCCAAAGGTCATCTAGTCCAGACCCCCTGCTACAAGCAGAGACATCCTCCCTAGACCAAGATTGCTCAGAGCCCCATCAGCCCTGACCTTGAATGTCTCCAGGCACCCACCAGCTCTCTAGTGATCCACCCTCCTCAGGGTAAAGAACTTCTCCCTAATGCCCACCCTCAGTCTCCCCTTTGCTAGCTTAAACCCTTCCCCCTTGTCTTATTGTTCCCTTCCCTTGTGAACAGTCTTCCCCAGCCTTCTTAGAGGCCCCTTTGAGGGACTGGAATGTTGCTGTAAGGTCTCCCCTGAGCCTTCCCCTCTTCAGGCTGAACAACCCCAACTCTTTCAGCCTGTCTTCATAAGAGGTGCTCCAATCCTCTGATCATGTTCATGAACTCCTCTGGGTACAGCTTTGTTCTTCTGTGAGTGGAATTCAGTCATAATTGGTCCTGTATATGACATCCATTTGTCTAAAAATACCTAGTGCAGCACGGCTTAGTGTGGTGTAATTAATGTTATGTTTGGGCACCACAATGCCAGGTTTTATTTCAGTTTGAAATAATGTGTATGGAGCATGGGAAAAAATAAACCATGAAATGCAGTGTTCAGCACAGTTCTCTTTCCTTTTTTTTGGGGTTTTTTTTTTGTGTTTTGTTTTGTACAATTATTTGTAAAAATAAACCCGAGGTTTCTTCTAAAGAATTGAGTTTAAGATAAATAAACTTTCATACGTGAGGTCAGGGTTTAATTGCTTGCCCACCCATCCAGGAGTTACCTGCTACTTGCCAAGTCCTGATCTGTACTCTATCAAAACACCAGTTTGGAGATTATCAACTCAAATGGCCCATCTGGGGAACACTGGGATCCGTAGGTCTCTCCCCTCACTCTTTGCTGGACTTGAAGTCTGATTAGTGTTTAGACATTGCTTTGAGATAATGATAATGTGCCTTTTAATTAGCATCAATATTTCTAATCTTTTGGGAAATAATAGCACGCTGCTTTTTTACTCCTTGGCTGTTGACAGATGGCCACTTATTAAACATCATTAAAATCTGCTATCAATCTTGTTTGTGCTTTTAAAAATACGCTCGTCATTTCGATGCGATGGTATCTCCAGGAAGAAGGCTTTTCACACTGGCTTGTGCAGACTTTGATGCGGTGCTGCAGCAGCATTTGATGGAGGCCTGGGGTGCAAGTGTAATCTCCCAGGCCTTGCCAGCTTGTCATTTCAGCGTCTATGCGTGTGTTAAAAGGGGCTCTTGTACGCTCCGTTGTAGCCCGAATGCTTTGGAGACAAAGCCGCTATTTAAACATTTAGAAACTTGAACTTTTGAGAAGCCTGTACTTATACGCAGGAAACATTTCATGCATTTACCTAGGAATTTATCCGGATGCGTTGTTGTGAACGCGTGGAAAAGCGAAGGTGGATTCCTGCACGCTGTTTGCAGCGGTCCTTTATTTGTCTTGATGCGTTCTTGGTGAGGCCCTCTGTTATTCGTGAGACTTTGTTTAATGGGTACAGTTACGAACTGCATTGTGTCCTTGCTCATCTTAATAGCAGTATTAATTTGCAGAACAGGACAAAAATTATCTTGCAGAGTTATCAAGCGGTGCTGAGGCTTTCCGAATGCTAATTAATTCAGAGCTCCAGTGCTGTACCTGCTGTTTAAAAGGCTGGCAGCTTGTATTCATCACCTGAGTGACAGCTGTTGCTAGCCATTTTTACTGTTAGAAAGAGCGGGGAAGATTAACTCCTTCCATGCTAATGACTGCCAGATTGCAGTTACAGTTGTTAAACCCCAAATTGAAACGAGCAAAATTTGCTCTTCAGATTTGCTGACTTTGGCAGGGTCTTAGAGACAGGATCGGTGTACTGTCAGGAGAAACTGCTGAATGTTTCTCCAATAATCTGTTAGGTTTTCTGGGCAGAATAAAACAAGTCTTTCTGACATTTAATGTCACAACCAGATTCTTTATGGAAGCCAGAGGAGAAAGAATTAAAATCTTGCTAAGTCAGACTTACAGCAAGGGTGGAATATAAAGAAGTTTTCTCTTGGAGTATTGGTTAATATTTACTGTCAAGGACAATATTAGTTGCAATTCAATTAAATGTGCACTTAAGACAGTTAAATGTCACACAGAACAGTACAGAACAGGTTTATGTTTAATGCGCAGCGCTCAAAGGTCATGGAGCTGTTACTGGTTGAACGGCACTCCTCTGCACTAGGAGCAAGTGGTAATCTGTAGTAGTGGAGAAGGGGGTTTAAAGGCATGCAGGTAATTTAATTTAATCTAATCTGAGAAGGAGTATCATCTGGTGTAATGCAGATGTTCATATGCAGGTTTGAGAGGATTGATTACATAGTGTGCCTGAATGATTGAGGAAGTCAGATAGTAATATTGGATTACCTTCCTACTTTTCCAGAGCGGAGCAGATAGCTGAAGTATATATGTTATATACGATAACTCTGCTCACCCTTCCCGCCTGCTTCCTGCCAAGACTTTTTAATTATACTGAGTTCCTTTTTGGAGGAAATATGAGACGAATCAACAGTTGTCTCACGTCAAAGAGTATTGCTGAACTACTGATAGCAAACAAAATTCCACAAACGCTTCTAATTAGTGCTTTAGGGTAAATTCGAGGGCTTTTTCCTTCTCTTAATTTAAAGTCTGGTATGTGTTGTTCTATAAAAGTACTTCAGAAATGCGGATGTACAGTAGACATGTCATAATAATGATAGCCTTTTCATTCACATATTGCAGGCCTTGTATCTTTAGGGAAACTCAGAGTGGACTTGACTAGTGCCTCTGGGCTTTGATTCTGCTCACATCGGGTTTCATGCATTCTGATTCAGTAAATCTCATTAAGCACATGTTTAACTTCCAGTAGTCACTGAAAGTTCTGTTGACTTCAATAGCAAATTAAGCAAATGCTTAAGTGTTTTTCAGAGCCTTAGGGAAAGGTGATTAAACTAGAGAACAAAGCTGTGCTATTAAAATATTTGAAGTCATTGAGATCCAGTAGATTTGCTGATCCCGATTCACTGAATACTCTGTATTGAAAGTAAAACAATTCCCTTAGGGTTGGCTGGCTCTCTTGTGCTGTTTGGAGCACCAGCAACAGTTGGGTGTTTCTGCTGGGGCAATACAGTCCCTTTTACTTTTAACCTGCTCTTCTAGTCTTATAAATAATTAGCGATTGAAAACACAATGGGAAATCAAAAGGTTTCCAGGTTTGTTTACAAAATGAAAATAATTTTTAAGAAATTGTTGCCTGACTCTGAGTTTCTCAATTGTCTTGTTTATCCCTCTGTCTTCAAAGGACTTTGTGAGTTCCCATACACGGTGATGGTTTTTTGAAGCTTTGGCACTATTGTCTCTGCTTTCCTCATGCGTGGACCTTTTCTGCGGTCATTTGTTGTGGCATCTGATACACAGCAATTAAAAATCATGCTTTGGCAGGCTGAGATGTCTTCTTTTAATTAATTTGTAAGAGGCTCTAATGACTCCAGCAAGTACCGAGAAAAGGCACTGCAGTATATAGTTCTGTCCTGGATATATTATTTATTCAAAACTCCCTCAACCTTTCAGAATGCTGTGAAATGCTTTCAGTAGGGGAGATGTGTTGGTCTCTAATCTATGGAGAGAAGGTTCTAAAATAACTCTGTAATGATTCAGAAACCAGACATTGCTTAAGTGTTTGGGGAAAGGGGAAAAGGAACAGCAGGAGGTTAGAGGGAAGGTTGTTGGGTGGTTTTAATTTAGTTTACTGTAGAGAAACTAATCAGGCCAAGCCTGGAATATTTTGGGTGGCTGAACACGGCAGTGTTAGTTATCTAAAGTGCCTGTCATGGAACGGTTACTGTTTGTGCAAAATCACAAGCTCATTGAAATCCTGGAGCGAGTTTTTGGGGTCTGTAGTCTGATTGAAGCTTTTTGAAATAAATCTGAGCGATAAAACCACACAATTTTTGCTACTGCAGTGTTAATCTTAGAATGATTCAGTCTCAGTGTGCTCACTGAGTCAGCCTAAGAAACCATTGAGTCTGCTGATTCCTATTTGCTTCTTGACCTTTTGACAAGGATCAAGTGTAGCATATGTTTTTATCAGTTTAATAACTGTTATGTCCTCAACTTGAGGATTTTATATTAAATGAGTTTGGGGATTGGGAAATGCACTCGGAGCTTACGCCATCCTCTCCATTCATGATGCCGGCTATTGCTGTGTGTCTGGAGTGGTGGGAAAAGAAAACAAAAAAGCACCAAGTCCCCTAATGACTACAAATGAGTGCAAAGGGAAGAGCAGGATCAGAGCAAGCATAGATTATGCTTCTCTAAACTATTCTCTTAGTCTGCACCTATTTTCAACAAGTACAACTATTTTCCTGTATAAAACCCCTAGAAAAATAATAACAAAATTACTACTTCTCATTGCATTTTAATCTTATTTTCCATGCCTTATCAATTCATGTTTGTATTCATTTCTATTGTCCAGTATTACAATGTCAGATTATTACCTTTAGGACTAGGCATTGCTTTGTATTTAGCAGATACATCAACCTGCATTCAGTTTCATCCTCGTTGAAGAGCAAGCTATCACATCACTCCTACTGTTTCTTTCCACTTCCACTCCTGAAAGTCCCTTTTTTCTGAAAAATGAGATAAAGCAGCATCTAGGAATAAAACAGCATCGAAATGAGAGGAACCATACTGCATCATGGTGAGATGGCACATACTGGGTTTGATTTGGTTTGATTAAAGAGCATTAGATAGAAATGGATGTGGTTGCTATCTTAGAGGAAACACTGCTGTCACCAGCGTATAAAATACGTTGAGAAATAAGCAAAAACTATGTAGAGCTGCTGTTCACCTGGATGTTTTTGTTTGATTAAATAGCAGCGTGTGCCATTTTCAAAACTGGAAGTCCAGAACTGTTCATACCTGTCACAGTCCGTGGGTAGCTAACAAAACCTGGTTTGGGTTGGCCTATGACATAGTTACTGCTGAGGTCCATGTAAAGCGGCAGGTGATGACAAGCATGGTTTATGACATCTTTTGAAACAGAATCAAGCCACTAAAGGCCAAGCTGATGTGACAGGGTGAAAACTGGAGGTTGTATTAGAAGCAAAATGAATACAGGTCAGAAAGGGAGTGATCAGAATCATGTCTAGATGACATTATAATTTGACCCTTCAAGTATTTCTTACGATGTGAGGTAGTATGAAGCAGGAATCATAGAATGTAGGTTGGAAGGGACCTCAGAGATTGTCTAGTTCCAACCCCCCTGCTCTAGGCAGGGACACCTCTTGCTAGACCAGGTCACCCAGAGGAACCTGTGTCATTGTAGATTAGTGTCCTTAAGTTGAGTCTCATTACCAAGGCACCTTCAGTTTTTTTAATTATTTGACCTGCCATAGTTAATAGTAAAAAAAAGTTAATTTGCAGTGACATTTCTGGTGGCAGCTTGGTGCACTAGCAAATTAATTGCAATAAAATAAAATGTTTAACCCAACCTCTCCCCTAAACTTCCTGTCACCTTCATTTGAATTGGTTAATATTTTCTTAGTGATTATTTATGGCCTGGCTATTTAATTTAGGATATGTTAAATAAAACCGATGTTTGGGGGAGGACGTGGCACTCATTGAGGTGTTTATTAATTGTAACTGCTTTCATGTTGCTATTTAATGGAAAATGCAGTGTTTTGATGCTTTACAATTTCTGTGTAGAACCAAAAAGTAGTGACTGCAAGGTAGAAGTCCACTGCAGCAAAATGCCATCTTATTGCTATGCGTGCTACGATGCTTACAGGTTATTGTCAATACACAGCATCTACTAGCTAGGAAGCTTTTGTTTGTCATGGGAACAAAATGATTGCCTCTCATTTCTCTTGACTGCTGAGTTCTTTAAGCGAAAAGCATTTTGATCCTGGAATAAATATTGATTCTCTCCTTTCTGTCTCTTAGAAAATTAATTTAGTGTGAGTTATATTCACCCAGGTGAGGTAAGGGCAGCTCAGGACCCACTGGCTACTTGAACCTCTGGCATAGGCCAGCATTCAATAAGTGTCTTCATTACCCCCAGGTCAGCACGTACACACGACTTCTTTTGAAGAGTGTCCCCTGGAGCAGAGCAAGGGAAGATTAGTAGGCCACTTGCCTGTAGTAGTAGGTCTGCAGACATTCTTTTTTTGAGACAGAGGTTAGTAGAATCTGTCTGCCTTCATTCGTGCCCACCTTCTCTCATTTCTGAGTGGTTCTGTACCCTAAAACCAGGCAGTCTAGGTGAAGCCAATGCACTGATGCCTTGCGCCTTCCAAAGACAGCCTTTGCAGAAATGTGAAGATCTGCATTTTTCTGTACCCAGTTTTAGCATGCAGAAATCCATTTCACACTGCTCTGAAGGAAGAGTAGAGAGCCAAGTATTCCCCTTGTAAATGGGTTGGAATCATGGATGAGAGAATGCAGAGTAGATTGTTGAGATAGTGTGTGGGAATACATTTACAAACCTGAGCATCCATTGCTACAGCCACTCTTCAGCTGACAGGGGACATGCTTGTCCTCAGAGAGGGTCTCAGTGGCATATTCCTGAAACAGAAATTCAAAGAATAAGCCAGAGCAATGGGAAGAGATAGACAGATTTCTTCAAAACTTATGCTTCCACTTCCTTTGCTTTGCAGCTCAATCTTAAGGTGTTTAAGAAACTTCTGGACCTTTACTGACTAGGTACACGTGCCTGTTGCTGTCATAGTGTTTGACACCAAATACCACAATGTGATATGTCCATGTGCATCCCTGTCAGACTCAAAGCATAAACCTGTGTTACTGCAGAAATTATTTCATGTAACACTGAAATTTCCACTGCCCCAGCTTCAAATCTAACTTTCATGACTCGATCAATAATTAGACTAGATTCCAGAGTTCCCTTTAAGGAGTAGTACCTGTGGTGCCTTCATTTTGCCACTTTCTGTGTGTGTATATATATATATATACACACACAAATTATGTATATATATGTATATATATTTATATGTACACATATATAGCAAGAGAGAAATAGAGAGATAAAAATGCCATTGTAAAAGCGATCGTTAGCATCCTAAATAATTCATTTAGTGGAATTTATTTCAGCATGATAAGCTTTGGTATTTGATTTGTAAAGTCAGTGTAAGCTTCTGACATGGTGAATTACAGGATATTACTGTGAAACTATTTTCTTTATGTGCCATACACTGGTCTTTCTATTATTGGCCATTTCCTTAGTAAAATGTTTTGAAGAGATGAAGAAAAATGATAAGGCTTTACATCTCTAGCACAGAGTTTTCTTGCTTTTGTTCCAGCCGGTACTATTGAATTAATGTTCAACTTTTATTCAATTATTTTATTTTATTTTTAACTCTTCATATTATTTAAAAACAATCAACCCTCCCCATACGATAAAAACCAGAATCAGGCTGACATAAGCATAACTTGCCCACTTCTCAGATGGTGTAATCCTGCCACTGACTTTCTAAAAACAACTAGGATTGTTTAAGCAGGTTTTAAGCTAAAATGAGCACTTTATTGTGGCCGCTATTATCTCTCCTCAAGAGAATGCATATTCAGCATGAATGTCAAACTTTGTTCTGCTGTGTGAAGTAACGTAATTAAAACACCCTAATAGCAGAACACAAGCTGTTGAACATTGTTGAGCTTGTCAATATTTTCTCATAGGTCATTTAAAATCTGATAGAACAGTGATACGCTTGTTTGAGGTATGTTCATGGGAGAGGTAAGAGAAAACAAGCCCTAAGCAACTTAGCTGTTTCCTCGTAAGGATTTTATTGAAACAGGAAGATGCAATATTTATGTGGGATAGCAGCTGGATATTTTTAGCATTATTTTAAACTCCTCTATAGGAAAGTCTGTATGTGATTAGGGAATAGATACAAATCAGATAAGGTAACAGTTTGTCCCATTTGTACGAAGTGGTCTTGTAGGATAAAATGATAATTTATTTCCTTCTAATTGCAGTATTCATTTGGGAGTAAATTAATTAAGGCTGACCTGATAAGTATCTGCTATTGTTCCACAGCCATGACATGGCAAGACACTGCATATTACATGCAAAAATCATTCATACATCAGAAAAAAGGGTTGTCTCTGACTATTGTTTCTAGGGCTGTTATGTGATACTTTAAATAAATTACTTCCATGTTCAGAATACCCAAGGGGCTTATTATTTCATATATTTTTTTATTCTTATTAACTAGGATTGTATTAGCGTAACAGCTCTTTCCTCATCTGAGAGCCTTTTCTCATAGGACAAGAAGGTGCTCCCTGTACCCTGCGCCCTTCCTGGTTTACAACTTTATCCATGCTGTGACTTCAACAAATAAAGATTTACATAATGGAAATCAGGCATCCTAAAATGACTGGTTCTGGGTTCCTTCAGTGAGCCTCACTGATGGATAGGACGTATTTGGCAGTTTTTGTCAGTGGAATAATGATATGAATTGCCTGGTTACTCTGTACATGCTGGAAAACAGAGTGGTTTCCTTGTTTCTCTTTGAAGGGAGATCAGAAGTTCATGCAGCAGAAACGTTAAGGCTGTCAGTGTTTGCAACAGTTGGTTTAGATGACAGAGAACTGCACATGAGTTTTCCATTGAGCTGTAGAAGGTCATTGATTCAGTGTCAACATGTGTTTACTCACAGTTGTTTTCTACCCTTATTTGAGTTATCTTGCGTCAGTTTTTGTCGCATTCTGTTTCTGCCTTAAAATGAAGCTGATTGCAAACTGGTTTTGTGTAACAACACTGAATGTAAGGGTACATGTTTCTATGTGGATGTTCTCTTGCATTAAAGTTTGGCAGTGCCATCTCAGTGAGGTGGATGGAAAACCAAGGCTGAGTCTGTTAAAAACACTTTCACTGTCTTCAAGTGGATATTGGGAAGGATGAACATTGCTGGAGCTTAATCATCAACGTGTCCCTTTCCTGACAGTACTGACATTTACTTGTACCTAGACAAATAGATGAATCATAGCTAACGAGTTGTTTTGATTGTTCACGGTGTTAATGCAAAACCAACACACACTTATTTTGACCCTACACCTCTGAATTAACTGTAAAAGAGTGAAAGTCCTATAAGCTGATGTTTTGCAAAGACCTATAAAGTACTCTAAGAGTGCCTTCATTCAGTAGGCTCCAGCCTGGGGTAACAAACCACCGGTGAGCTCTGGATGAGTGCATGTGGAGGCAGTCTTCAGGGCAATCCATCATCCAGAGGACATTTGCTGGCACATAGTGCTGGAAGCTGAATATTTAGTAACACTCTTTATTTTCACGTGAAGCTTTACCTAAGGCTCTTGCTGTGAGCAAAATTGAGTGGTAGCCTGTGATCCCAGTGAGGCTGATTCACAGTGGGCTTTTTAGAGGGTTTCACAGTGCTCTGTCTGTACTTACTGTCTGCCTGATCATATGGGAAAGAGGGAAAGAGGACCGGACAAGGAGATGTTAAATATAGAAAATTTAAAAAGGGAAGCCTTGGCCGGATTGAAGTGAAGGATATTTACCTGTTCTGGTTTTAGTTTGCTTATGTTTTTGCATGAAGAGCAATGTAAAGGAGTATAGTGTTTCCAAAGCATGGGGATTCACACCTGCAGTGTGGTGTTGGATACTGGAACAAGGGTTTGGTTCTGAAGTTGCCTTCCAACAGTCAGTTTGGGAAGCACGTGTTAAGTATTTCTCTGGGGAGCAATACTAGAGTTGGCCTGTAATTCAGCTAAAGTAGACAACATAGTCCTTGAGTCTTACTGTTTCTGTGATTTAAAAAATGTTTTGCAGAATATAGGACTTCCTTTTATAGAGTGGCTATCTAACCCAAGGGCAACATACAGCCCTTCAAGTTTAACCTTTTCATCTTACTTGACACTCTAGAAGAAGATAAGGGGGGCTGTGCTGTCAGAGACTGTACACAGAGGATGGAGGGTGGTAGTGGTGAGGAGGATAATGACTTCAGCTTGGATTTTCTTCCTCCTGCTACAACTAGGCATCTGTATTCTCTGCTGGGTGCAAGCAGCCTGCGGGAAACTTTTGTTTCTGCAAACCGCAAGTAAGTGAGCAGATCATCTGGGAAATTAAAGAAATATCAGACCTGGGCTTGTGGTGACCTGGTTTAAAAAAATAATAAAAGTCAGTGTGGATGGATGTTGAAGGGGAATGATGAGAAGAGCACGAGGAAGGACTCAGGTACGCTTCCTCCTGCAGCGTTGTAATGATAACATCACTATGAAATCAGGTGCTGTGAGCTGCCATGCAGCTGTAGCGACAGATCTTTGTCTTCCATTTCACATGCAAAGGGAAGAGCTCAGTCAAAAGTCAACTTACATCTGGCTGACACTTTAGAGGTATCACTGACAGCAGTGAAAGAATAAGACTGAGTGTTTCTGAGCTGAGATTGGCAAATCTTATTGTCTAATGATTTATTATGCCATAGTATTCGGGCAGATGTGTATAGAGTAACAATACGTTGATTATTTTGTCTAGTAATCAGTGTCTTCACTCTGCAGTGCAGAAACAAATGTCTTCTTTTTTCAACTGCTTTAATACACTTCATTCTTTAGGTAGTCTATAGGCAGCATATGAACAGCACTCTCCAGTACTATTGCTGAGTAGCGCACGTGATGACCACGCTCAACAAGAAAAGAAACTGCAGAGTGACATAGGTTCTTGTTGTTTACTTCCCTGTGAACAGCTCTGAATTAGTGTCCATTCTCAAGAAATACACGTTTGTGGTATTCTGGCTTGGGGACAGCTGTGTGTCTGTTTGACATGCTCTCAGTGGAGAATTGCTTATCCATGCCTGATCCTGACTGGTTTCACTTTCCAAAAGAAACTAGCATAGGTCAAAAGTTGGCAAGATGGATTGAAAGTGTTTCCAGCTGATGGAAATGCTTTTGGTAACGAAATGGAGGAACGGAGGAATTTGAAATCTAATCTATTCTCAACGGAAAAACAGCAAATAGTCCATGTTTCAACACGAACAAGCTATTCCAGTATCTAAAGTGCTGACATACATGAGTTTTTCAAATAAGAGTCAACTACTTTTGCATGAAGGGTAGAAATACTAAGTACGTTCTTTAGTGGACTGCAAGATGCCATAAGAACTTTTTAACTAGTTCACTGCAATGCTAACAGCCACACCTGTGTGTGAACGTCTCCAGGCTTCCTTCCCTCCCTCCTCCAGTTCTTATGTTCAGTGATTAAGGCATTCTTTATTTCTTGGTTCTTCTAAATTCTTATTAGTTTCCCTTATGTGCTTGAATCTTCCCCCCCCTTATTTGAATATTCATCATTCCTTTCTCTCATCTGAATTTCTTTTTCCTGTTTACTTTTTCTCTCTTGTCTGTTTGTCATGTTTAGGTTCTTCCATATGCCATTTCTTCACAAGTAGTGCCGTATTACTCAACACTTGGAGGGAAACACACATTCTCAGTTACCTGTTCCTCTGTGTGAAAGCGTATGCCATGTAAGCTTAGCATGAAAAGCAGGTGTCTTGTTGGACAAAGGTTATTTTATTCCTCCTTGATTTTCTCGGCTGCTTTTCTTTGCCCTCCATTCCTTCCATCTGTCTCTATGACTATAAGCAGAGCGTAAGGCGAAGTAAGGGCCAAGTGTCTGTTAGGTTTCCTGTTGAAATCCAGAATAATTAAAAGGATGTGAGTCAGAGACTGAGCAACACTAGGCACAACAGCATAGAAGTTCTTCATTAGAATTGTCTCTTTTTTTTATTCCACTGTCCTTTTTTTTTCCTCTTTGTACTTCTCCTAGCTCATGTACACAAATAATAGGTGCATTACAGTCGATCTTTAATCAAATGTGTTTACCTTCTCATTTGCCTGGAACAGGGAGCTCGTTAGGTGTAGAAATTGTACCCAGAGTGCTAATCTGCCCTTCATGGCTCTGCAGGGCTAATGAAACCTCTTGTTGTAGACATACCCTCCCCTCACTCTCCCGCTGCCCTTTGCACATCACAGATTTCTTAGTCAAACTGACGTGTGGAAATTTCTATTGTAAATCCAGAGGTAAATAAGGTGAGGAGCCCTTACAGTCGTTTGGGTAAAATCTTTAAAAAACAGTTTCAAAATGTAATTTCTCCTGCCAAGGACAGTCAGCAGACACAGATCTCTACAGTACAGAAGCAATCTTGTTTGACTGTCTTGAGCAAATTCTCCCAGTATCAACTGACTACCAAGATTAAGTGGAATTTCTAACAAATCCTGTTACAGTGGGTCAAGCACTGTCTCCCTAGTTGTTCTTATTTGTTGTGAGCCTCAGTAAGCTTTCATTTTAATGCAGCCACTTTATGGCGCTTAGTACCTTCACTCTCTGCATTGCTGCTACTATAGATAATGGATGACCACTTGGTTAATGTTTGACAGTGGTTGCAATGCACATCTACCAAAGTTAAGTATCCTTATGTCTTTGCATGCAAACCGACCTTCAGGGACAGTAAACATATTGTTTGGCAACAAGTTAATTACAGACTTTATCTTCCAAAAGCATTCATGTCACGGGTGGGATAATTAAGATGTCCTTGCAAGTGAAAAAAGTTCTTGAGTTATAGTAATGTTCCAAAGTAGGTGTTGGAAACCGGGGTCGCAACAGTATTACAAGAGCTGTGTGTGCATTATTTGGACTAAATAATTCTCCTCTTTTGGCTATAAAAATGAAAAATGGATGTAACTGATATGTATGGCAAGTCTCTAAAAACACCCCAAAGGGATTTGGGTTGTGCAGCGGTATGATGGGCAAGCAGAACTGATTGTATTTGATTTACTAGGGGATTGATTGCTCCTGTTTATTTTGGTTTTCTCCCCTTACCTCCTTTTAAGGGTTGTCTCTTTTGTTAAAGGGTTAGGATCATGTTGGCCCTTTCTAATTTTATAATGTGAACTTCATGGTGATAAACAGCTAATTATTTGCAATTGAATTAGGCTATAAATTTAACTATGACAGAAACAGATGTATCAGTGATTACCTTCAATGCATTGCTCAGGGGATCTAAGCTTGGTGTAGTATAAATACCTTCCAGAAATGGTATTTCTCAAATAAAACAGTGCAGCTATTGAGGAATACCGTAGAGATGGTAATGAGCTCTGTGGTACACCCTTAGCCTCTCGACCGCTGTATCAGGCTTCACGTGTGTTTGGGGCTGTTTTTCCTGGAAGAATTCAGAGAGGGTGGTGAAGAGTGTCCACCGGTGAGGTTCCAGCTCTGGACTGTTGAATCTCCTAGCTGGAAGCATGTTGTTTGGGTGGAGTTGTGAAATGTTTTTTTCACAGTGTAGGTATAAAAGACAACACTGAGCATTTTCCAAAGAGGAGTGTGCTGCTTTGGCCACTTCAGTTGAAGTCTTTGTTGGCCAACTGAGTTAAGAGGCAAGGTGGCAGGTTAACTACCCCAAGCATACCCACGTACTAGCGTGGCACTAAAAAGGAATACACTCACCAATGTAATTTGAAGATGTGATTTGTAGTGCCTGCAAACAGCAATGAGCGTGCTTATGTTCTCTTTCTCCAAAGCTGGTTCAAGAGATCGGTAAGCTTACTAATCAGGTAAATCAGAGCTACTGTTTTCAGGTTTTCCATTTGGAAGCTTGGGTTCCAGCACAGGTAAGTCATTCCTTTTTTAACAGACGGTACAGTTTTGGACAATCAAATAACACTGAGTTTATTTTCTTCAGTAGAGGAAAATTACCACAGCATTCCCTAAGTACAGCTATGATACATGGCAGCTGGTAAGGCACACCTTGCCAAAATGCAGCAGGAGTGGGAATGATTGAAACATGCACTTTGAGACCTCTCTCCGTGTATCCGCTTGTGGTTAGAATCATAATATTTAAGCATCCCCGCATCAGAAAACAGAAAAATTGAATCTATGCACAGACTGAGACTGATGGAACTAACGCAGCACCGTTAACACACCCTTGTCCAGCTGGTACAGGGTTGCACAATGCATCCAAGCTGTGTATACAAAGTGAAGGCAGTAGAAAAACACCTTCAAAACAGTTAATTTTGAGGCTTTCTTGAAGGTGAAATTCCTGTATCTTTGTACTTATGAAAGTGTTGTCCACAGGTATTTGGGCACGGAGCGCTCAAGAAAAGTCTGGTAATCTCTTCCAGATTCCTTCATTATTAAAAAGAACTACAATGTGATTTATTTTTTTTTTTACTGTGCAAATCAATTCTGGGATCCCACATTTTGAAATATATTGGCAGCCTTAACCCTAAAGCTAGTTCATATTTGCTTTACTTTCTGCAGTACATGAGATTCGAGTAAGTCAGCGTATCTGTCAGGATGTGGCGTGCAATAGCAGTTCTCAGCAAACGTCACAAGCACCCTGTGATGTTTTTGCTTCCATGTAAACTGGGTGGGTTTGGGGAGCAAGCCTTTTGGGTTTTGCATGTGTTAGCTTTTTAAGTATGGAGATTTCTCTTTATTTTCTTTATTTTCCTTTTTTTTTTTTTGAAACTTTATTTTCCTTGTTTATCAGGTTTACTTGTCTACTCAGTGTAATATGGTTCTGCTGAATTCCATCTGAGGTATCTTTTCTGCATAACTGTGTGCAAATAAGTGTTCTGCTAATCCCTTTCTTTTAAAATCAACCAGTTTAATACTTGCTTCTGTCACTGTTACGGGGAGACGAGGACTTGACCTATTTTTAAAAATGAGCTTTTTAGCTTTATTAACTATAGGAATACAGACTTGTAGAATTTTTATAATTTATTTAAGTAGTTAGGGCAGTGTATGTGAGGGCGTATGTTAAGAATAAGTCCCTTTTATTTGCTATCTTTTTTCAACTTTCTCCTTCCCATAACCTGCTAGTGCTTCTTAACCTTGTTAACGCTCTTCAGTGTTTGACTTTGACCCGGGCCTCGTACAGACGTCAGCTCTGTGCATAACAATTGTGTTGATGCTGCTAGAATGTGTAGATCATTCCATGTCATGTACGTTCGACAATAGGCATTAGAGTCGATTCATATATGATTCCCGTTATTTCTAATATGACATTTACCCCAGAACCGTATTAACGCTATTCTGTATTCAAGGGCTTTGATGGTACTTGCTGCAGATGTTTCAGATTACTGCCAAAGCTTCATTATCAGTGATAATATACTAATGCAGTAAGTTGACATAGGGATTGACTGAATGACTATTGCAATCTATAATTAGGCTGGTGTAATTTGATACATTTCCACTGATCCTACATCACTCTTAAATGAAATCTGTTAGAGACTGAACGCCCTTCCTGCATTGTTACCATTCCCAGAGTGCAAATGTTAAAGAAACTCCGTGTTACAGAACTGCAAATACATTTTATTTCAAATTTTCTTTTGATATTGATATCACTGGAAATACTCATACCATTACAGAGTTAGCGGAACATGTCCCTCCGTCTCAGAGATTAAATCACATCAAACCATATTGTGTTTACATTATATGTAATCCGCATACTGTATATGATGAGTATTTACATGTATTAAACCATTTGAGAGCTATTGCAGTTCCTAACCTGTCTAAACAAAAAATTGTTTGCAGAGACGTTTTCCTGCAAAGGGAAAAACTGAAATTTTAATGGAGCTCTTCCAGTACCTGTCAGTCTTCCTCAGAGTTTGATAATTGAAAGGTTTGTTATTTTTTTTAGAAAAGGAAGATGGTTTCAATTATCCAAAGGCAGTGGAATGTTTAACTACTCTTCTGCTATCAGTGGACTTGTTTACATTGGGATTTTGACTAAATTGAGATTGCACATATCCAGATGTTATCTGCCCGGGTGACTTTTTCATTTACTTTGGCAAAGGATTTGATGGTATATTGCTACCATCTCTTTGTCAGTTTCCACATTATATATCGCAGGCTACGCTTGGACTTTTTTTTATATAAACCTCTTCCACTAAAATTGTTAACCCCCAAACTTCTGCTCTTCTTTTCTAACAGTAAATACACATTTTATGACAGGCTGATCTGAATGGAGATTATAAGATATATAGGAAGCTGTGTGATGTACCCTTCGCATGGCTGTACACACAGCTGAGCTAATGCTGAGTTTTATTTTATTCAGGTTTTGTGGTTTATTTCTTTTGGTGTTATATAGGAATGGTGTTGCTATAAATGCAGGCTGCAGCCTTGCATTTTGCCCCATGTGGGAAGCAGAACACTGTTAGTCTGCCCAAGGGGCAGCATGGGAACCGTACTGGAACAAAGATGTGGGGTTTTATTCCTTCCTTGGCTAGCATGGAAAAAGCCAATCTCAGACAAATAAACCTAAAAACCAGAATAAACTTCTTGATCTTTATCTCTCTTTTGCTGTGCTCTGATGGACAGAGATGTGTCGGAAATACACCTACCTTCAGTGTCCTTCAGAGACAGGAGAGGCAGATCTAGCTACCAAGAGCTGTTTTCTTCCCAGCGTCCAGTGACCTGTTGTGGCAGTTCCTCCTTGTACAAGGAGTTTAGAGCACACTGACATCCTCCACAGTGTCAGTGGGGAGTTGCAGAGAACGCTAGCCAGGACTAGGCAGCAGTAGAACTATAGTCCTGAAAAATAGGCACAATTGAACAAGAATACTATTTAATTTAATTATTGTAATGTTATTTTTTCAGTACTAGCAGGGGTTGGGAGTGGGTGAGGAGGGAGAAACACTCTAGCCCACAAACCTCCTACTTAGGAGACACTAGGCTAAGAAGCAGCTTGAATAAAACAACCCAATTTTTCATCTCTTTAGAGCTACAGATACAAAGTGGGTGAATGTTCAAGCTCAGCAGTGATCAGACAGAGCGGCAGCCAAAAGAAACAGAGGTCTGAAAGTATAAGATCCTAATCTCTGTCATAGTGAGCATTTCACTTGAGCTGTTTTACCTCCAGACCTTCTAGTTGCAAATTAAAGTGGGTTTATGCTGGTCCTCATGTGACTCGCAGATGCACACATCCTACATTAGATCTGAATGACTTATTAATGTTTATACAGACCGGGTAGATCTAATCCTATTGGTGGGCCTTTAAAATGCCAACTTTTTATTGTAAGCCTGGATTACTTTAACTGCAATATTTAACCTCAGAAATGTGTTTGTGGGATTTTTCCTCAGCGGCATTTTAAAAGGCATGAGAATTTCAATCAGTAAAAGTAACAAAAATGTATGTACATGCTCTTTTGCTTCTGTGATTAAGCAAATCTGTGGTGTCACCATACATGGAGGGATTTGAATCAAGCAGATAGAAATGCTCCCAGTACTGTTTATTCTGGTAATGCCTATAGGCCAGCTTTGCTTGGTAATGTAGAAACACATGGGAATGGGTTTATAATCTCCCGTAGTAGCCAGGGGTGAGTGATATTGGTAGAAGTTTGCGGTAAAATCCATAAACTGTAGGTGTCAGCAGACTGATGATCAGATTCATTCCAGTTTCAGTATGGGAAAGGGAAGAGAAACTGAGAGGAAAAATTGGTTATGAAGACGGAAGATAGATGAAAGGAAATGTGACCCTGACAAGGGAGGAATGAGTAACCAGTGAAACCGAACTGAAGGGTAGAGGCAGAAAGAAAACATGATCTGCTAAGCAAAATAGTGCCCAAGGAAATACTTGAAAACTTCAGAAATTTATAAAAAGTACTGTGTTTGGCAGCTTTTACTAGTTGGAGAGTGTCTAGGTTTCTTTCTGAGATTTTTCTCCAGGCATAATGATGGTGGGAGCTTGGACACATGCTATTAACTATCTGCTCTTCATAGATTATTGCCAATAATATTGTGAGGTAAAGGAGGCTGAGGGGAGCCCTTATCATTTTCTACAGCTACCTGAAAGGAGGTTGTAGGGAGGTGGATGTTGTTTTCTTCTGACATATAACAAATGATGGCACAAAAAGAAATGGCCTCAAGATAATGCCAGGGGAGGGTTAGATTAGATACTGAGGAAACAATTCTTTATTGAAGGGGTTATCAGGCCTTGGAACAGGCTGCCCAGGGAGAGGGTTGGATCACCATCACTGACTGTGTTTGAAAATGATGTAGATCTGGAGCTTAGAGACGTAATTTAGTGGTGGTCTTGGTAGAGTTAGGTGAATGGTTGGCCATGATAATCTCAAAAGCCTTTTCCAATCACTAATTTGGGCCAAATGGCTGCCTTTCAGCTGAGTTCTGTGTTAGCTGCTTATGCAGAGGGCATAAGGGGTCTGCGGTTCACTGCCCTGGGACAGGAGTGAAGGCTTGGCCCTTGCTGGCCACCCCCTAAGTGGGGTGGGTGGGAAGCATCTCTTGCTGAGGAAACACCCTGTCTGCCAAGAGACAGGAGAAGAAGGGCAAAAATCGTGAAGTTCACCCCCTTTTATGTGTTCTGTCCACCAGCCACCTCTGGGGTCAGGACACTGCCTCAGGGATCTGATGTGACAACTATCTCTAGTTTCAAAATACAGTGCACTTGCAGCATAAAAGCACCAACTCCAACATCTGAACATTTGGAGAATCTTCAAGCTACAACAGTTACGAAGAAAGAAAATAATTTGCCAAAGTATGTCACAGAGGGTTCTGCTAAATTCCCAAAGATATTTAGGAGAGAAGAAAGTGAGCCTTTGGGATGGAGCATTGTTTGGGGTGTCTTTCTGGATTCTTTTATCTCTTGGTATATCTAAAGCAGAGGTTCATAGAACCCTCTGACAAAGCTCTTTGTTACATATGTCATACAGCCTTTCTCCCTGGAGATAGAGGCGCTGGCACCCAGGGTGCCCAGAAGGCAAGAGCTGTGAGAAAAGGGTAGATTTAAGCTATCAGGTTGTTAATTTTTCATGCGGGGTGCTGTGAAGGCCTGGGGAAGCTGGGGATTATCTCTCTCAGTAACACTTGCCAGAAGAAAGAGACTGAGCTGGTACTAACTTACACCAAAGGAAACTTGAGAGCACCTGGGTACATACCATGTCTCGTTATAACATAAGAACTGCAACTGACACTAGTTCCCTGACAACTTGACAGGTTGAAATAACAGTGGGAGACTTAGGAAAAGAGTGGAAAGAAATATTGTACAAAGAGCTGCATGGCTGATTGCATCAGTGCCTTTATGTCAGTAAGTCTTCACCGAGACATGCATGAAGACTGTGGAGCATGTATATGCATATGGTGGCATATACATGTCTTGTGAGGCGTCATTAACTGCAACATCTGTCTCTTCTAAAATATTCTAGGAATTAGATTTTGATCAATAATAATATCAGTAATATCTGTCTCTTCCTGAGGCACGCCCTGATTTTCAAACTCAGCCGTGTAACTCACCACGTTTCATCTCGCGTTTCATTCTTGTTAACAAGCAGGCAGGACTAGTTGGAAACAAGAAAGCACAAACTATTTTTATAGGGAAGAAGGTAAATTATCTAGGATGAAATGAAGAAAGCTCAGAGACTTCTCAAGTCTTACTTTCTTACTTATTAATTACATTTCTTCTCGAATCTCTGAATTGTGTCTGCAAAAGCAAAATGAAACAACACTCTGTTACCAAACCTTGGATTTATGAATCCAAGCACAATGTGCAGACATCAAAGCAGTGCCAGAAAAGAACGCCCTGCAACCCGCTGTAGATCAGCAACGTCTACAAATACTGACTCTAGTTCACCACGTCCTGCTGCACTGACTTCACTGCTCCCCAGTCCTGTTTCACTGTTCCTGGCCCCGGGAGTGCCTTGGTGTAGTCTTGCAGAGCTGTCTGCATGGAGATCTGTGAGACTTTGTCTTGGATCTGCAAAAAAGCACTCCCCTCTCTCTCATATTCCATTAATTTGAGTTTTGTTCTGAAAATGCTGTTAATCCACTTTTTCTAGACTAAACTGAGTACTTGTCGAGCCATGTAATAGTTGCACTTACCTTTGTTTAATGTGGTTTCCTGACATCATTTTGAACTGAGCAAAGTGTAAGGCAACCACAACAAGTACAAAATCAAGTGTGTTCATTCACTGGCTGACATTTGTTCTTCTTTCCCCAACAAGGGCATCATTTCTTTTTCATGCACAGACTTAAGCTTTTGTAGAAGGTACAAAATCACTGCCTACATTTTGAAATCTTTAAAACCAGGAGGTGTTCCTATTTTTCTCTTGAGTTCAGATTCTTTTTCACCTCTTCCTGAAAGTACTTCTTTAGTTCAAATTTGCTATGCTTGTCTCAAGCATGTGAGCGTTGCCTTGGATCATTTACAATGAACAGCTGCAAGGAGAGCTCAGAAAGAGAGAATATGCTAAGTAAATTAGTAGTTTTAACTGCACAGCAGTCAGCAGTCTTTCATCTGCGACATTGTGTGCTTGTCTATGGGTTCAGGAGTAAGTTTCCATCATTCCAGAAAGCTTCTGGTTTTGATGTGTGGAATTCCAATGAGCAGGAACTTCTGACAGCAGCTTTTCCCGATATTTAACCTTCACAATGTCAGTGAAGGCAAGCACTGATATTTTTCTCTCTCATGTCACCCCTCAAATACTTTATTTATGCACAGTGAAGAGACTCACTGCCTGAAGGTAGGCTTTCCTGCTGAACTTACCTCATCCAGAGCCCCTTAGTATGAAAGCAGCATCCCTTGACCTTTTTTACATCAAGAGGGTAGCTGTTAAAGAAACCATATTTTATCCACACAGCTGTTGCCTTGACTATCACTCAGCTTTAACAGCGCTCTTTGATGTTGGAGAATTTTGGGGTAGAGTGACAGTCATAAATCTTCATATTGCTAAAAATCCTGAACTGGAGTCGCTGCATGCACTTTATTATACATTCTCTACTTGGGAGGGGGTGTGGGAGGGTTTGGGGGGGTATTTTATGTTTTGGAAGTGAAAAGGCATTCAATACATCACTGTCAATACAGTAAATGCCATCATTTCATGGTAAATTATGTAAGGCAGTAAAATACATTTGTTCCCAAGTATTTCTCCGTTGTGAAGTAGGACAAACTGGTAGGATAGCTATGAGGAGCAGCTTTGAAAACAACGATGCCATGAAAACCTGAATTTGGCTTCTTTAGAAAGCACAGCACATTTTGAGGTTGAGTTCTGCCCAGAATGTCATTGTTCCCACTTTAAAACACTGAGAGCAGAGAAGTTCTAAATTCATTTGAGAGATGATTAAAAAGTCTGATTGAGCAAATCTTGTGCCACCTTGCGCATTGTCTGTCAGGGTACTGCAAAGTTAGTCCCTTATAAGTAAGATGCTGGTAATAAAGGCTACATAAGAGACTTTAATGTGTTCCAACATCCAAAAACTTCTGGAGGACACAGTGATTGCATCACTGTTGCTCAGCCACCCTAGGAAACACTGCTTTCTTTAAAAAACTATCAGAAAGTTTGATAAATGTTTAGGTTATTTAAAAGTATTGGTAAATCTTGTTTGGGCAGTATTTCCATTCAGTTGGTAACTAAAGGGTACACTATTTCCAGTTGTTGTGCCACAGACGTGCCTTGCTATAACTATGTTATATACTTACAGAAAAGTTTGTGCTTTAACAGAGAGATGACTTTTGGAAACTTCTCCTGTCAGAGTAGCGGGTGGGATGGTCCTATGTTAGTGTTTCTGGGATTTCTGCTGTATTTTGTGCTACAGCTGTTAAAAATTAGTCACAGGAGCACCTGCGTCTGCAGAAGAATTACCCTAGACCAGTAACAGTTCCAAAACCTGTCATTTTTCTGCTAGGAGCCAGGGTTTGAATGCAGCATTCCAGCTGCTAATGGGCATTCGGGGCCCTTCTGGATGGAGTCTTGATTAGTAGATGACGGATTAACAGGAGAGCTGTGTTACATGGTCAGGGAGGTTAAACAAAACCCACGTTGCCTTTTGAACGGAAGGAAAGCGGGATCGTTCAGAGACATTGCAGGAAGTCTCGGGTGGGGATGCCATAGTGATTGATGAAGGTAGTCCATTATCAAACACTTTATGGAAGCTTCTCTTTCCTCTAAGTAAATCACATAGCTTGTACAGGGCACAAGCAGAGAATTAATTTTGTTGCATTTCACAGGAAATATGTCAAACAGCATTCGGGTCAAAATGTACGAAGGGGAATCTCATAATGTATTGGAGCCAATCGAGTAGTTGATGTTCTCTTTGAATTTAGCACCTTTTATTGTTTGACAAATGACATTTTCTTAGAAATGAACTTTCTGTGTCAAGATCTTTTAGGTTTATATATCCAGGCATATGAAATAGAGCCAAGTTAGTTACAAGCTGTTTCTGTAAAGTAGATGTATGACTAGGTTATTTTCTTCCTCACTTAAAATACTACCATTTTCTTTGATTCTTTGTGCTACAGTATTTAAGTGTCGTTCAAAGACATTTCATTTTGTTACTTGCGTTAGCATTCGAGGCAGTGTCTTTCCTCTAGGTAAGGAAATCCAAGCTTGGGGAATAGAAATTTTGTATGAGCCACATACTGCGAAAGCGTCCTTTTGGAGAGGAAAGCTGTGAAGGTGTTCAGGCTCAAAAAATTCATTTGACAAATCCTTCCGAATGAGAATGGTATGTGCAGTCATCCGTGGGCCTTACAGACAGCGCAGTCCCCAAGGAGTGCAGCATCCTGGCAAGTAGAACGTGATACATTACTCCTGACTGATACAGCTGCGACTTGTTCTGTTGAATGGCCCTGAACATCAGGATCAAAGTTTTCAGCTTGAATAGACTGTGAGCTGGAATCTACTAGGAGCAGAAGATAATATCTGTGAGGGACAGTGAAACAAATTAATCTCTTCTAGGTGCAGAAATGCTAATGAATGTTTCTGAGCAGCCACGCTTGCACAAGCTTGAACCTGTGTATTATGTCAAGGTATTGTTGTCGTGCGGTTGGGGTTTAGGTTCATGCCTGATTCACAAAAGCCAGTGAGCACTCAAGATCCACCTTCCAACCTTTAACCCAGTCCTGTACAGAAGGGGGTGCCAGGCAAGAGTTCACAAAGCTCACATACTTCTTCAGAACTGCTGTAGGGTTTTGTTCTGTTTGCAACACAGAAAAAACGCACAGCGCTTGTTCACTGGTCACCTTGCCATGACGTAATTAACGCCCTTATGCTTGTTCACCAATTAGCATCTGGTTCTGTTATACAGAGGCAATCTCACATTAGCATGTTGGGTCTCCACCTACGGGTGTGATTTGTACCATGCTAATTAGTCCTAGGTTACTTTAGGTAACCTTCAGGCAATCCTGCTCCCCTCTTCTCCCATCCCTCTGGTCAGAAAGTGATTCATCTTTTCGTGGCATTATCTCATCCTACTGTTATCTTGTGTTACCTTATTGTGATGCTTTACTCTGAAAACCATAATTTCCATATCGATTTTTACCTTGAGGACTGCAATTTCCATATTGTGATTCTTTACCTTGAAGACTGCAGCTTGCCTGTATATGACAGAAGAATCAATATAGCGTGTGAATCACCAGTGAGGTGACCCTGTAGGCATAGGATCAAGTTTTAAGCCATGTGTGCAGGCATGAGAATAACATTCTGTATGAAACTGTTTTAGTCAATTTTCTGAATTAAATTATGATTTAAGCTTGATTCTAAATTTCACATCACACTGGAAGGGAGAGTGGAGGAGGAGAAGCAGGAAAGGAAGTAATTTCCCAGAACATCGTCTAAAAAATACTCCCATCAGACCTGCCTATGTTTATTTTGTGCCATGTGTTCCATCGTGCAAGAAACTGATACTTCCAGCAGTCCTGAATAATTGTGCTTTAAATATCTTTTAGACTCTGTAACAGCTTGTAAACTGACAGACAAAAGAGAGATCTGGCTTAGCTTCTTTTATCTGACCCTGTTCCCGTGACCTGCATGTAGCAGATTGCCTGAATATCCTAACGCAGTTAGAGATTGCAGGGTGCTCTCAGCCCAAGTGAACTGCACCAAGGATTGGTTACATGGGTGAACTCTGTAAGGACCGAAGGGAAGCCAGGATCCGGGAGCTATGGGGTGCCATTGCTCCTTTAAAGCATCCCAGCCAACGGGAAGGAGCCAAAATTCAGGTCGTATTTAGCACTGGTCCATGGTGGCTCTGTACAGTAATTCCCTGCATGGCTCGGGAACTCTGGCTAATACAACACAAATTGTACTGTGCAATAAGAAATGGTGAAAAGCTCCTTTAAAATTTCAGTCTAATAAAAATGAAGTGAAAGAATCTAAAGTTCAAAGACCTCGGAGGCTAATGCAGTAATTTTCCTTGCATATATAGGTATTTGAGGATAATCTCAGAATAGGGCATGGTTGTTTGTCAAGAAACAGACACAGAAAATCTGTGGGGGTTACAGAATTAAATGGATCTTGCATTTCCCCTTGTAAGAGAGGCTGAGAGTATGAAGGAAGGTATGCCAGTCCCAGTACAAAGTACTCATCTTTTGATTGCTTCATTAAATACAAACCTTTAAAATTTGGCTCCAAAATTTGTTTGGAGACTACTGAGACATTAACAGCCTATTAACTGACCTGGGTTTTAACAGCTGTGCTTCTGCCTCAGAAAGAGATGGGCGTTAGAAAACTCTCAACGTTCAAGATCTGGTTTGCCTCTTCTGCTTTTAACTTCAGGTTTGATCAGTGCGATGCAGCAGAAGTTTCGTAGGGAGAGCTTCTGCTCTCAGACTGCATCATCCAGGCTGGAGTGTTCCACTGTATATTCCTCTGTTACCTATGTTTATATTCAAGGTAGAGGTCCTTGTGTTTCTGCCTCTAATTAGTTCAGCAAAATGGAAGTGCACTACTGTTTAGGCATAGTTTGTCTCAAGTTTATTGTTTTTTCCATAATACTTATCACCTCTTGAACACAATTTATCCACCTCTCTACATTTAATTCTTTTGGCTTTTATTTACTTCTTCATTTTTCTATGCTCTCCAGTCTCCCTTTTTTCATTTCATTGGAAAGTAGCTGCACGTCTCCTCGCGTTATTCTTTCACTCGTCTATACTCTGTTGCACACCCTTTTGTCTTTTGCTTTCTGTCCGGGTATTTCATTATCTCTTTTCTTAGCCTTCTTTAGGGCTTTTGCTGTGACAGCTTTAAACTACATGGTCAAAATAATTCTGTTTTCAGTGAATCGGTTCATCCCGTCTCCACATACTCAGCTTGCTTTTTTTATCTTTCAAACACCTGTACTTTTCTCTACTAAAAATTAAATGGTGCTCTTGCATTAATTGTTAAAGCATCATTAAAACAACCAGCAATATTCTTGTTTTCTGGATGGAGAAGCACAGGTAAAAGCAGAAACTCACCCGGACACAGGATTTTAGGTGATAATTACCTGTGATTTACCCCCTGTGCTTTTGAATATAGAGTGGCTAATACACGCAGTAAGAAAGTACCAAGCACTTGCTCAATAAAGTGTTCTGGGTTTCCTTGTCATGGCTGAGCAGCATTGCTTATGGTCTCCGCAGGTGGGTTGCTGGGAGGGTTATGAAGAGGCGGGTACTTCTCTGACATCTGTCAAGGTACTGACAGCCACAGAATTGGTCTTGCATCACTAGAGAGTTTTCAAGTGGCTGGTGTGGGCTTATAGGGTATAAAAGATGTTTTCACACTATTAACTGTAATAATTTTAAGGTTCTGTTAATACAGGAGAGATGCAAAGATCTGCAGCCAGCATCCCAAACCCATAGTAGTCCGTGGGACTACCTGGTCCCTCCCTGCTCACTGGGAATCAACTCCAGAAGGTTTGTAGCTTCAAGACCCATGCTCAGGCTGCCTTGTGGAATTAAAGTATTTCAGGGTCATTCTTCATGTAGAGTGAAGGCAAGGAGGAGGTGTTTGCTAAGTGACCCTTTATTCAGTGCAGTGCCTGCTTCCAGTCTGTTCTAGTAGAAAGTGCAATAAATGGATTTAAAAGAATCTTTTGAAGAGAACTCCATTACAGGGTGATGGCTGAGTCCTCTCTATTGTGTTTGACCCTATTTGACATCTAACATATATCGAAGCTTTTAAAATTTAAGTGACTTTGGCTTTTTAACTTTTAATACTTTCTCCCAATTAAGAGGGCCAGGCCTCGAACTTAAACATCTTCTCTCAGCTTATGGCAGTTGGTGATCCTCTGGCTAACTCTCCTGACTAAATTTTCTTTTAGAAGGGGGTAAAGAAGTTTCAGCTTATCCATTTTAAAGCTGACCCCCACCACCCATAAAGCTGTCTTTAATTTCAGGAAGCATACAGCTAAGATCCCATGCGTTTTCTTGGTTGATGTAAGACCAGATTCATCACAGTGGTCTCCTCATCCTGCTTTTCCACAGTTTCTTCAAAAATAGAAACCTCCAAGTCGAAAGGTTATTTTTATAGTAGCAATTTTCTGTTAGATTAGATTCAATCTGGGTTCCTCATGCATCAAACTTTCTGTATCTAAAAGATTTTGAACATTCTTTGTACCCTTTTTACTGTGTTAGTAAGAAGCTTTCACCAGTGGTAATGAAGCAACGAGAGTTTCTGCATAGAAAACATTGTCTAAGCTAGAGCTACAGATTTTATTAGTTACTGCTGCTAGCAGTAATGAGCTCATTTGTTTCTGGTGTGGGGAGTTTTCAGTGTAGATCAGAGAATGGCAGTGTGCACCTGGAGAAGATCCAGACCTTGGTGATTCAAACTGCCACCTGGAGGTATTGCACGTTGAATCTTTACTCCAGGTACAGTCATATCCTCAGTAGGTTTAAAATAACGTCTTCTGTTGGGGAAGCGTGGGGTTTTGTGCTTTGAGGAGATAATAAATTCTGCTGTCGTTCTGTGGGGAGTGGGCTGCTCAGGAAGGGTGCTAGGGAGAAAGGCCTGAGGTGGTGGTTTCACAGCTGAGGGCACTCAGCCACAGGGGATCAGCAGCTGTGAGAAATTACAAGCACAGTCCGCAGCCCTTCTGAGGCCACAGGACAGTGCTTGGAAGGGTGAGCTGCTGTGGTGTTGTGTAGAGTTTTGATCCTTTGCTCAAAAGAGAGCTCTCTGAGCTGGGTTAGAGTTGTTGGATGTTGAGGGAGAGACAGCATTATTTGTGGAGGAAGAGCAACGTTCCTTGATGTACGATGGACGCATATCAGGTAAGGAGATGAAGGAGCAATCCTTGTAGTAGTGTGAGCTGGCCCTGCTTGTTTGAACCTGGAAACATCTCATAAACCTGGAAACAACTCAAAAAACTGGATTCTGGTGTTGGCCTAGGGTGCTGGGGAGGGAGTAAAGCTAAAACTTCAAGGTTTATGAAAGGGTGTATGTGACATTCTCTTTACACAGGCAGGTTTTGAGAGGCCTCTCCTCTATGCATACTATGTAGTAGTTTTTGCTATTAGTTGTATTATTAGCGTTTCTATGCATGTACTGGTTGGATATTAGTACTCAGTGCTGCTACCAGTTACCATGCTGTTAAGGAGAAACTGTCTTGCAAGAAAGTAATGTGAGAAACTTTTTATATGTGGAGCAAAACATCTGATAACATACTCTTCGTGTGTTTTTCTGCTGATACTTCTGCTGATGAAGCTTGAGTTGGTTTGTGTGCTGTAGTAAGATGGCTTGATTTTAGTGAACAAGAGACACCTGAGGAGTATACATTAAAAAAACCCAAACCATTATTTATTTGGGGGAGGTACTGGTTATTGTTTTCTGATATCGGAGTGGAAGTAAAATATGTATAATCTAGTTTGCTGTGGTTAACTAGATTCATCTGCTTTTTCATGCCTTACTTAGAGTTCCCAACAAATCACAGCATATAATGAGTGTTGGTTTAAAAAGCAACCCAAAAACAGCAACGTGAACCATTCCAGCAGAGTTAAGTGTGTTATGTCCTTAATTTGATATTTTTCTTTCTGCATGCAATCATTGCTATTATTTGGCGATCATTATGTGGTGGAATGGAAGTGACCTGAAGCACTCTAAGCACAGAACTGTGTTTATAAAGAGAGTGCTTTTAGAAAGAAATGAGTTGTGGCAGGGGAGTGTTATCTGAAATATATCAGCATATGTAGATAGAGTATTTTCTGTGTTTAGTGGCACTACAGAATATCTTAATTTAGTGACAGTATGAAAATTATTAAAACTCACACGATGCGTAGAGTAATTCTCATGGGACCTATTCCATGTAATTAATTTCCAATAATTACACCACTGTGTACTTTATTGCACAAGATAAATACTCACTGGTAGTTGGAAAATATAAATGGCTAATTCGTCAGCTCTTTGAAGAGAATGGAGCCATACAGAAGTGGCTTCTTGCAGGGGGAGTAATGCAGATGAGGTGCTCTTTGAGAAGTCGGTATCAGGCTTCTTCCAGCAGTTCTTTGAGGATTGCCAAGGCACTTGCACTTTGGGTGGAGGTCTGCTTGTATTTGTGGTTTTGAAGCTTACTGGATCCAAGTCACAAAAGAATTTGACTTTTTATTATTTTCACCTCACTTTGAAATCACAGTAGAAGAGAGTTCAATTTTGAAGTAAGTTTACTTATGTAAGCTGCTGAATATAACATTTTTTTATTAAAACATAAGTCTTCCGGCTTATGGTTTATAAAAGTTTCTTGTATGCTCTGTAATAGCTAATAGGAAGCCTGATTAAAATTGCAGGAGGCTTGTCAGACTGTGAGAGGTGATTTACACAGCTTTGGGACAGCTTTCTGCATAGAAAACCCAGGCTTTCCTTACTTGGTGGTTTGTAAGTCTTCCATTTCTCCCCACCCACTTTTCTATTATCTTGTGTAGTGGTAGCAATAACAATGAATGTATTGTGAACGTCAGTTAAAAACCACATCTCTGCCTATTAGAACTAATGAAAATATAGTGAATCTAATACACTTGTTTGGGAATATTAGTTTCTGACAGTAAATGATTGCTGACAGTAATTGTGGTCATTATCGTATGAGTAGAGTGTGCTTTTATTTAATATGAGGCATTACCACATTGGAAACTCAAAAGAGGAAAATGTGTTTTTTAAATATCAAAAAAGATGCCAAGCCTGTTTTTTACTCTTGAGGTCCATTCTAAGAGAACTGGGTCCGTCACAGTGTGCTTGGCTGGCAAGGAGGGTCTGGTGATTTTAAAGCTACTTTGCTTGTATGGGTAGGTGGAGGAAAGGTGGCCTGTTGGCTTCCTTCGATTATTTCCAAGTCTGTCTTTTAACATCCTGGTTTCTACCATCTGCAGTTTGAGTGTGTAATAGTGTCCGTGCAAGTGATGCAGTCAGTTGAGATCACAAAGGTTGTCTTCAGGCATCTGTGAAAAGATGATGGATAAGTACTGGAGAGAGCTAAGAAAACACAGCTTTCATGAGCTGTTGGGATCTAAACCAAAATCCTTAGGCTTTTGTTGTTCCTGCAATGGAGAGGGGAGCACCCATAGAACAACAAAAAAAGTGGTTTTATTGTGATAATAGCTGGGAAAAGGCAGGCTAGCCCAAATCTGTGAAATAAAAGGTAGTCCTTGGCAGACAGGGAGAGCTATGTCAGGACCACCCCTGCTCTGGTGGTTGCAGCAAGGTGGCTGAACTCCATCATTCATAGAATGGTTGAGATTGGAAGGGACCTTACAGATCATCTAGTTCCAACCTCCCTCTCTTGAGCAGGGATGCTCCCTGTGAGACCAGGCTGTTCA